>JBBBDQ010000271.1:4492500-4877500 GCA_037127315.1 Ascarosepion bandense | reverse complement strand
TCATGTACTCAGCTGACATGAAAGGGAAAGACTATATTGAAGACTATATTGCTGGGTCAGTTGCTAAGAAATTTGGTTTCTGTGTCGTACGTGACAATTTATCTTTCCAGAACCTTTCATACATATGTATAATTTTACCATTCGTGCATGCTTAGAATATTACTGCTACATATGGTCTGGTGCTCCTGCTGTTTATCTCAAGCTCATTGATAAAATCCAAAGAGGAATTAGCAGTATTATTGGTCCTAATCTGGCATCCTGGTTTCAGTCACTTTTCTGCTATCGTAAAGTTATCTCCCTGTGCATTTTCTATAAATATTTTTAAGGTAAGTTTTTTGATAAACTCTTCGCTATAGTACCTACACTTTTTTAATTTAACAGTAGTATTAGACTGACATCGAGATCTCATCAATTTACAACTGAGTTGGCCAGATGTAACCGTAAATTCTATGCTAGTAACTTCTTGCTTGTAGAACTCCCCTCCGGCTTCATGCTTTCCAGCCAACTTTAATCTGCAAACATTTAAATCCAATGTCAATTGCAATCTACTGTTCTTCTGGTTACTCTTTTTGTTGTCTTTCATCATTAATGTTTCTGTTTCTAATTCTTTCACATCAATTAATATCTTGTGTCTTAGTGGCTTTACTCCCTTGTATGGGAAGACGCCATAAAATAAAATGGGATGTAACTTAAAGAAAATTGAACACAGTGAATGAAAGCTTCCGTTGGGTTTTGAATATAAACCATATATTTTGAATATAAACCATACTTATTTTTTTTTAAAGAGAGACAGTGGAAAGAAGCGTGAGACATAATTGATAGACTTAAGCAAATGGATGGCGAAGCGGGGTTCGAGAAAGATACCAAGAGGAAAAAATATTGAGAGTGGCAAGAGACAGGACCAAGTGAAAGTTCTTGAAGGGACACTGCACATGAAGAAGAATTAGTATTCCTTAAAGTAATAATTTCCTTTACATTTTTTATCATACGGTATTATTTGATTAGTATATCATTATAGTATATTAAATAAAGCCTACTATTTTTCTTGTCTTATCCCGTGTATATCTGTTTTTAATGTATATTTGAACGTAGAAAATTTTCCAAACTCGTAGATCACATATTTTTACTGTTGTTCTAGGAGAGGATGTGCGTTATGGTGCAGTGGTTATCGGCTCGGAACGAGAAAACAGGGAAATACCCTTGCGAAAATTATTAATCAGTTTCTTCCCTCAATTTAGGGGTTAAATTACAGAACAGATTGGGTCCTATAGCATTGACTGGCAACCAGGCTGCTAGAAAGTAATGGTAACCTACTGCTGGTTAAATTCTGCCCAGTCAGTCATGTCTATTTCGAGACATGATCGCCTAAGCATGTTTCACGTATGGCACTTAACGGACTGAATAATAATACTATACATATGTACACCCTCCTCATGTGTATATTTATTTAAGTCAATATATATAAAATAAATGCCAGAGCACTCAAAATAAAAAAAAACCTTGAATCCTCTTCACCTGGAATTATATATATATATATATATATATATATATTACGGAAATCCACAAAACTGGCATTAGCCGACATATTTGAATTTTTATTTGCTTCACATTAAAAAATAATAATTTTAAAAAAATCATATATATATATATATATATATATATAATCAGCAGCAAAGTATTTTCCATTAATTCTCAAGTTATTTGATTGAAAGAGAAACGCAACTTACTAGAGCTATTTCAAACCACAAAATATTTTAAATTGATTATGTAGGAATGTCATTTTTAATCTTTCGTGTTGGCATCGGATTATTCCAAGGTGCGCCAGTAAATGGATATGATAATAAATCAAACGTAGTAAATTATGTTTTTTAGAGTGTCACGTTTTTCAACCCACAGAAACCTTATACAGAAGACTTCTATGGTTACAGACGTGCAAAAAACAGACCTATTTTACTTACAGATTAAGAGACTTCGTCTTTAAATATAAGATCAACAAATTTATTTTTGTAAATTCAAATGCAATATTTGCAAAATTGTCTTTTTACGTCTTGAGGTATAGTTTATCCACGTAAAAGCCAATCCTGTTGTATGTTTAAAATGTATTACTGGGATTGTGGGAGTTGCTTCCCTTGTTTTTTTTATTGTTGCTGTTGTTGTGACCTAGCGCCATCTTGAATTAATCTGTTTTTATACCTTATCCGCTGTGTCCGTTTAAATATATAATTACAATAAATCCTATTTAATTACATGATCCTGTTGCATTTTTTTCCTCGGTTATGCCCAAATGTTGTTCTTAGTTAATTTTCTTATGCTTGCTCGTTTTTAAATATACACAAAATGAATTGAATAGTTTCTCTCCATTCATCATCATCTATTCCATGACCGGGAGTTAGTGATGGAATTTTGTGCAGCTGAGCACATGACTAGCTATCTCTACTATATATGAATTGAAAAGCCAGTGCGTAGCTTGCCTTGAGCAAATAGACCTAGCGGAATCCATTCCTTTCCAGGTCAAAACACAACCGATGTCCACCAGCATAAAGGCTTGACTTGATGTCGGACACATAACCGTTGATTTCATCCGGGGTACTCTCTGTCCTCGCTGTTGAATTCGGCGAGCGATGTTGTTTCATCACCGCACTGGTTACATCCAGACCAATAGATGACAGCATATCCCATTGTGTAAGGTAGCCGTTAACTCACTTCAAGAAGGCCCCTCCACCATATTTAATCCTGCCGTGTGTCTAGCCATCATTAGAAAAAATTTGTAGATTTACCGTTTCGTTTGCTACGGCTTATCAACCTTTTGCGGGTTATTTAAAGCCAGAAAATATTTTTAGACTGTAAGATTTTTTAAAGGATATTATTGATTTAGTGATACAAGTCTTACTAATTAAACCATAGCTTAAGAGAGAAGAGGTAGATTTATATCTTTCCCAAAAGAATTTACACATAAGTGAATATAACGAACCCAACTGGAATTGAAACTCGGCTCTCCTATTAAAAATTTCGCGCCATTATCCATTGCACAAACCACCAATCTGAGCTTACAGCGCCTGGAATTCCCAATCGCTCACCCATTTAGTTACTGACCGAGATCGAAAAGCTTTGTAGAGTTACTGGTTCAGTGATCTTTCCATTGTTTTCATTTAACGGATCAACGGTCAACGGTATCCTCACTTTAACTTAAACACAGAAATCTTTGATTCTGAAATGTGTTCACCTTTTACTTCAATCGACTTAGCTTATGCTACCTTGGTAATGATAATGATAATATTAACAGTAATGACAATATTAGACGTTTCCCTAAAAAGAAACATTTGGTATTCATTGACCAAGAAGTCAGTTCTATTTTCGGTTGATATTTATAAAAATTTTCTATTAAAACAAATTTCAAGAAAAAGTCGGTTTCTCAAGTCCAATAGCTTTTATCGTTCTTTCCTGTATTAATGAGAATTTTCTTTCTAACCTTCTTTCCAGTACTGATATTAGCCGTTTCCCTATAAGAAAACATTCGTTATTTATTGACCGACCGGCCAGTTCTCTCAATTGAAATTTATAAAATATATCTACTGAAATTTTTTTCAGAAAAATCGGTTTCTCAAGTGCAAAAGCTGTTATGATTCTTTCCAGTATTGATGAGAGTCTCCTTCCTAACCTTCTTTCCAGTACTGATATTAGCCTTTTCCCTGTAAGGAAACATTCGTCATTCATTAACCGACCAGCCAGTGCTTCTCTTAGTTGAAGTTCATTAAATCTTTCAACTGAGTCAATTTTAAGGTAAGATCGGTTTCTCAAGTCGAATAGCCTTTATCGTTCTTTTTATTAATGATGAGAGTTTCATTCCTAAACGTTTTCCAGAACTGATATTAGCCGTTTCCCTGTAAGAAAACATTCGTCATACATTGACCGATCAGTTAGTTCTTCTCTCAGTTGAAATTCATAAAATCTTTCTATCGAATCAAATTTACAGAAAAATCTGTTTCTCAAGTTCAATAGCTGTTATCGTTCTTTTTAGTAATGATGAGAGTTTCCTTCCTAACCTTCTTTCCAGTACTGATATTAACCGTTTCCTTATAAGAAATCGCCTGGTATTCAATGACCGAACAGCAACTGTTGCAGTCGGTTGATATTTATAAAAACTTTCTATGAAAACTTTTTCAGAAGAACTGTTTTCTCAAATTCAGTAGCTGTTATCATTCTTTCCAGTATTGATGAGAATTCCTTCCTAACCTTCTTTCCAGTATTGATATTAGCCGTTTCCTTATAAGGAGACATTCGTTATTTATTGACCGACCAGCCAGTGGTTCTCTCTGTTGAGAAATATAAAATGTTACTATTAAAACAAATTTTCAGAAAAATAGGTTTCTTAAATCCAATAGTTTTTATCATTCTTTCCAATACAAATTTCTTTAATTAATTTATCCACTTTTGATATTAGCCGTTATAAAATCTTTCTATGAAAACTTTTTCAGAAGAACTGTTTTCTCAAATTCAGTAGCTGTTATCATTCTTTCCAGTATTGATGAGAATTCTTTCCTAACCTTCTTTCCAGTATTGATATTAGCCGTTTCCTTATAAGGAGACATTCGTTATTTAATGACCGACCAGCCAGTGGTTGTCTCTATTTAAATCTATAAAATCTTTTTATTATAGATCTATCTACTCCAATTGAAAAAAAAAAAAAAAACAAAGAGAGAAGATTGGAGAAGAGAAAGCCGGAAACCACATCCTAAACAGGGAATAAGGGATGAGCCTCTTAACCTGTTCAATAGACGTGGGTGGAGTGTGAACCGGGCGATAGATAGATCTATCTACTCCAATTGAAGAAAAAAATTCTCTATAAAGAAACATTCGTTATTTATTGACCGACCAGCCAGTGATTCTCTCAATTGATATTTATAAAATCTTTCTATGAAAATTTTTGCAAAAGAACTGTTTTCTCAAATTCAGTAGCTGTTATCATTCTTTCCAGTATTGATGAGAATTCTTTCCTAACCTTCTTTCTAGTATTGATAAGAATTCCTTCCTAACCTTCTTTCCAGTATTGATATTAGCCGTTTCCTTATAAGGAGACATTCGTTATTTATTGATCGACCAGCCAGTGCTTCTCTCGGTTGAATGTCATAAAATCGTTTAATTAATACAATTTTTCAAAAAAAAAACATAGATTTCCCAAGTCCAGTAGCTGTTTCGCTCTTTCCTGTATTGGTGGGGGATTCCTTCTTAACCATTTTTATTTGAAATAGGTTTAGTACCTCAACATCTGGATCATTCCATCATTTTCTTTTCGAATTACATGTGCTATCCATTTTAGTTGCTGCTGCTGTTGAAATTGTCGTGATAAGGTTTCAGCTATTTGATACAATTCTTTATTTGTGATTGTATAGCGTCCTTACACGATGTTTGGAAAAGCCTGGTCCTCGCAAAGACCTACATGCTTCATTCACTTGAATCCATTTTTAACCACTGATCTGAGAAAGCGGCTGTATAGAGATGATAGTGTGGATATTTCGGAACGTGTTTGGTGGCATCCATGTCATCAATGTGAAAGTTTACACCTGACAAGAAAATTTAAGAAAATGATTCTAGTTTTTAGGCCAATCTTTTAGTTTTGTAGTAGCTTACTGTATTGAGCAAAACCAACTCAAGCGCTGCCTATTCTACGTTTAGATTTTCTTGTCGCTTATACTTGCCATAGTTTAAAAACTATTGTGAAGTTAGTGTAAAATTGGATTGAGCGATTGTTCCGTGTCATGTGATTGAGAGATGGTTCCGTGTCATAGGATTTAGAATATTTCATGGGATTGGGAGATGGCCCCGTGTCATGGGATTTTAAAAATTCATTTATGCTGGAAATTGGGATGTGGACACAGAACAATATAAAATATATGCGATTACCACAGAGACGTGCGTCAAAGACTAACCTTCAAGGAGGAATTCAACTGCAATTTCAACCGAAAGTGCTCAAGATAAACATTTCGCACACACTTCAGGCATTAAATGCATCAAAGTAAATGATCCTTCTACTTGACAAAACAACCTCTGCAAAGTTCACTTGCTATGTCTCCGTCAATTGCTTTGCTGCGTTTCTTCTTAATAAATAAATAGAAAACAAATACTCGCCTGTTCAATGTGAATGCGGTTGACACAAAATACCCAACATCACTCAGTAATATTCCTTATGGTTTGGGTAACCCCACTGGAGGGAATCTGTCTGTAATGAAATATCATGACGACTAATTATAATATGAAACTATTACACATATTTAACATTAAATTTTGCTTCACTCCGATACTTTGTTAATTACTGTCAGCTCGAAATCCGAACGCGCAGTGGGATAGCGAAAGTTGTCTTTCAAAAGTTAAGCAAAGTATTAAGAAACAAATAAAATTTAATTAAAAAATAGAAAACACTGAAGTGTTATGTAATATCAGTACTCCTCTATAGCAGTGAATGTTCGACCATCTCATTACAACGCCTTGTCAGCGATACAATATGCCGACGGCTCCTCGACAGAGAGATAGAGAATCCCACACACATCAAATGAGACCGCCTGTTTGCAGTAGGTGGCGACTTGTAATGCCTGAGGACGAAAACTAGGTGTCTGAGAAGTACATTACTCGGGTGTATAAGTGGTCCTCTTTGGTCCTTACTTGGTCTAGACGGGCCGTCGGAGAGGCATGATCAGTTTAATCGACTGGTAACGTCAAGCTCTAGCCCCTATATAATTAAGCCGGGCATTGTCTCCCAAACGGAACTTACGATGATCTAACATTTAATCTTTAATTATTTTAAAAGTGTTAGAAGCCGGTAGTTGAGAGTGAATTCGAGTCGAGAAGAAAAAGCAACTTTGATCATTGTTTCATAATAAAACATCAGTATCTATATATATATATATATATATATATATATATATATAGAGAGAGAGAGAGAGAGAGAGAGAGAGAGAGAGAGAGAATCGCCGATTGACTCCTCCAATTCCGTCGGATTTCAATCCTGGGTTAAAAGCAATAGGAGTCTAACCGTACTGATGAGCTGTGATACAGCGAAACAGATCTGTCTGCGGATGACTATATATAACGAGAAAAATCAAAGAGTTAAAGTATAAAAAGATACATCTTTTCCAAAAATAAGAAAAGTAGTAGATTCATATGTGAAAGGCCATAACTATGTCAATGTATTTCAGAAGAAGAAACCAGTTTACAGCAATAATAACACAAAAAATCAAAAATACAGAGCATTAATCGTGCAGCTATGACCAAATGGCTGGCATAAATTCCAAGGACTCCTAAAAAGAACGAGCACAGATGAAATTGCCTAACAGAAATAATAAATAAATCGGAAGAACTCATTTCAATTACACTTACTACGGCGTTAATACCACCTATAAAAAATACAAAAAAAAAAGGCGGAAAACTGAATGCATGGTAATCAGTAAAAAGAGGAGCCCAAAATACTAATAAAAATTGGGGATACTAAAATCAAACAGGTTCAGAAATTTAAATATTTGGGAAGTGTTCTAACAGAAAGTGAGATACGGAGATTCGAAGGCATGTCCAAGGATGCATTCCAGAAACTGAGTAGAGTATTAAGAGACTGGAACATTTCACTGGAAACAAAGAAGAGATTACTGGATTGCTATGTGATATCTGTCCTTCAATATTTCTCACACTATATATGAATTGTACACATGAAAAAGAAAATATGACAAACGAAAAAGAAGAAAAATAAACCTGTCACTCGCAAAAGCAAATTTGATCTCCGAGAGAAAATGGATGATACGTCTTAAAAACTCCAAACAAAACACTATAAAAAATATAAAAATACATTTTTGTAGCAAAATTACCAAAAATACATTTTTATAGTAAACTTACCAACAATGCGTTTTCATAGAAAAAAAAATCAGTACATTTTATGGTAACATTGAAAACATGACATACATTGTCGGAAAAAATAATTTGCTATAATTAATCTCGATTCTTGTAAGGAGAAACACATTTTTTACTCTTCATTTGATTTTGTAATATTATTTGGAAAAATGCAGTTAAGTAATTAAAATTTAATGATAAAATAATATCAATCTTTTCAATTAATTATAAAGTTGGAGATTTCATATTTAAATTTCGGCATTAAATAATCCATACGGGTTGGTATACCGTTAAACAAACAACAACAAACGATGTCCTCACAGATAGAGAAGAGACTCAAAGTAACAGAAACGTGGTTGTACAGAAAGATACTGAGAATACCATGGCATGAACAATTGAAAAGTGACACGGTTTGGGAGAAAAAAGTACATACGTAGCATCAGAAAGCGACTGTTGAAATTTCTTGGGCACATAATGAGGAAAGATGGTTTGGAAAATCTGATACTCACATGACATATTGAACGCAGAAGTGCATAAGCTACCTACCGATATTATGCCAGTGATTGGCAGAACAGGGAATGGGAGATATAGAAAAAATTATATTCTAAGGTCTACAAAGAACAAGAAGTTGTAAAGAGCCATGAGAGACACAGTATATAAAAGAAGGAGGAGGAATGAATGTCTGCGGCACATCGTGCGAAACGCAAACCTTAAATTATTAAATGCAGGACTGTTTCTCTTGATAACAACCATACATACTGACTTCTTACAATTATTGGTTTGTCATTTCTTCCCACTCTTCCCACTTTTCTTTACTACGTTTTCTAGGAATTCCCGGAGTTTTCTTTGTAGGCCAGGCATCAACTACGTGTCTTATGCTGTTAAAAGTCGGTTAACCAGTAATAAATCCTGGTAGGATTAATTCGCTGAAAAAGGCATAATCGTTAAATAATGAACTATGCAAATTTAGATCCGAACTCAGAAAGTCAAACTTTAGCAACACGAAAGTCATATCTAGTAAGAAAAACATTGTTTGCATAAAACAGCACCAGACCAGTGTAGGTTTTATAACGTTGGGAATTTCGTTGTTCAACAAGAAAAGAGTTGAATAACAATCACATGGATAAAATATGAAAATAACATGTCCGTGTAACATAAAATACTATGAGGGCTTGTCTGATGAATTCTTTCACGTTATCTAACTTCTTGTCATTATTAGTAGGCATTATTTGACTCCATTCTCAAAAAATATCTCCTTCCCCACACTAATTATACACATGAAGAAGACTGAAGAATCGATTTTTTAAATCATTTTATCCCCAAGCAAAGAGGTAATGCCACCAGCAGGCAGGATGTTACAGGGAGTGAAAAAGAAAGAGAAGACCGAGAATAGGGAGGATTGACGGAAGGACAAACAAATGAACATAGTTCAATGAGACAGAAAATGGCGATTGACGCTGCATTTAAATTTTTGAAACTTAGGGATGCAAGGAAATGGAAGGGAGGTCCATAGATGGGAAGTGCGAGAAAAGAAACTGTTAGAGTATAAATAGTGGATGCATTTAATTATTTCAACAGTAAAACGGTGGGACATAGTTGCCAATCTAGTAGCTTAGCTTAGCAGTGGCCATAAAATATTTGTAGAAAAGACAGCGAGAAGCCATGTTATGTCGGTGAGAAAATGACTGAGGTTACTCCAATTCATGTCAGTGGAAAACGTGAGATTAAAAAGGCGTAGTGTTCTCTAATAGAGTTTGGCACCAGCCATGCTGATAGCAGGTAGAATATACTCTCTGTGATGCTTAACCAAAACGTAATGACATCACCAGAAAAAACCGCAATCTATTCTTGCAACAGTATGATTTTCTTTAAAAATGAGAGTGAATAATTTTACAGATAATGTAATTGCAACTAAATCGACGCATGCGCAAATAAAATATACCCAACTATTGTATTACGAGAAAAGACAATCTAAGCATGCGTTCTTGTATTCTCGACTTATCCTATAAAAAATGACCGGAACCTGATAGTAATTGAATGATAATAAAACCTTTAATATTATGGCTCTTTAGAAATGATGAAATGATATGGTATTAGTTGATATTGCAAAACCGAAAAAGAAGTTAGTGATTACAATAGAACAAGAAAACGGCAAAAAAAAAAAAAATGGTGAATGCTAAAAGCATAATCTTAAATGAAATTTTATTCAAATAAATTTGTGTCTAATTATTTACATTCAGATTATTGTGTTATATATCGCCGTACGACGACAAACAACGAGAACACGCATATATAAAAATATAAGGTTATATCTTTATTCCTGACGACGAACCCGTGTGGAACAGAGAATGGAAGGGTGAGAGCGCACATAGAATGGGTCGACGGGAGTGTAGTCTTGCCTGTGGTGTCTCTCTGCTTCCACTGGCCGTTCTCTGCTGGCGAATCCGTGTGTCGAGGTCTTTTTATAGTCTTCTAGAACCGGGACTTTTCCTTCCGGTTTTGCCTCGCCCACGCAACGCCCACGTAATTCCAAGAGACACCTGTTCTGTTTGCCTCCGTAGTCATTTCCGCCGCTGTCGGAAATAAGGTCAAACGAGCCCGACTCATAACCCTGCGACATCCGCTCCAGGCCCCGACAGGATGTATTTCTCAAACACCTGTCTTGTCGTTCGCCGACCCCTTCACCGACGGGAAACACCATCGATTGCATCAACCTTCCTCGGGTGGGGCCAGATTGCTATATTACACTCCTCGCCCTCCCATTTTCCAAAATGTTCACCTAAGAACATTTTAAGCGCAACGCCCTCACACACCCCCATGCCACACAAGCCCGACAATTGTACAAAACATGTGCAAGCCGAAACAAACAAAACAACAACAAAAAAAAAATATAGGGGAGCCTACATCGGCAACCCAACAATGTTCGTGTCCATTGTGGAATTTTCATAATGTTCTCCCAGCTCGATGTTTCATTGTTTTTTTTTTGTTTTTTTTTTATAAGTTTCTGTAACTTTCAATGTTCGTTTCCTTTCTCGACTCTGTCCATACGCGTAGACGCCTCGATGCACGACCATATGATCATAGGCGGTAACCGCGCCCCAGTTTCTAAACTGACATCGAGTAAATGACCTTTGACCAACACCATGCGTGTTTCCGCTCGAGTTTATTGTTACACATGTAACTTCATTTAATTTAATTTAATTTCAAACATACTATGTTTGAACACAGAAAAACTGCCATTATCTGCAGTACATATCATTCATAGTCTGACCGAGAAATGTTCAATAGAAAACGAAGAAAATTACCCTGATTCCAACGTTAATCCGCATGCAATTTACTTGTGGAGGATTAGAGGTTTCATCTATCTTAATTTAGTCTAAAAAAAATGGACCCGTGACTCGTAATTCCTTAGTTTGTATCTTCCGCATGTTTTGCTATAAGGAAGGTGACCTAACTATTTCACTTAAACTATCGTTAATCCTCCCACTGCTTTCTTTCCCAATCCTATAGCATATCAGCCAATAAGTCTACAAGACTTTTCAGTTGTTCTTTCTTTTTGTTCCGATCAACTGTGGAATCTGCAGGTCTATCCGTGATTTTTGCCCCAACAGACGTTTGCCTCATTTGGGCATCTTCGCTGCTAGGTGATTCCCTAGAAAACCCCTGATCTACATGAGTAGATCCAGTCGTTTCACACTTTGAGCAATCATCCTCGAACGTGGATGAAACATTATTTATACCACCGATTCTATCATCATTATCAATAGTTGACACGTTTTTATTCGCCATTTTACGTCGCGTCATGATGCGACGCTCCATTAATGGAACATCAGACTCATCGTCTGATTCCACACGTTGGTGTCGATTTTTGTGCACTGGAAAATCGGTCTGTTCCGCTCCGGATTCGTCATCCGAATCACTGGATTCTACTGGAGCAGCCAATACAATCTTTCGTAACGGCCTATCGGAAGTAGGGATTTTCCATTCATCAATGGACGCTGCCCGAAGATGCTCAGCATGCGTCTTAATGACTGAGCCGGTTAACTGATCTCTAATTCTATAAGAGACCGGGCCAGTCTTTTCAACGATCACATAATATGGCCGCCAGCGCACATCTAACTTCCCTTTCTTTTGGTGATTCTTATAGTACACCAAATCACCAACCTCAAAAGTTGTATTTTTCGTCTTACCACGCGACTTATCTATCGCGGCTCTCCTCGCTTTTCTTATATTATTCCTAACTAAAGTGAAGCTACGATGCATTTCCTGTAGTGCAATTTGGTGATGCTCATCACCATAATATATGCGACGAGGCCTCAGTATATTGTCCAAGGGCAAAATAACATCCCTGTTGTAGAGCAAGTAATACGGTGAAAACTTAGTGGTTTCGCTCACATGAAACCGGATAGCCGCCAACATTTGGTTAATGTAAATATCCCACGACTGTTCGTTGTTGCCGATTTTTTTTGCTAGAACATCATGCATTGTTCTGTGAAACCTCTCAACCTTACCGTTGCTCTGGGGGGTGATAAAAAGAAGTTGTCACATGGTGTATATTTAGGTCTTCTAATGTCTTTTTCATTACCCTGTTGACATTTTCTGGCCCATTATCAGTTAAAAGCTGAAGTGGTGTCCCAAATCTGGGGAAGATTTCGTCAACTAAGAGATGCACCACTGTTTCTGCCTTCTTGTTAGGAACCGCAAATGCCTCCGGCCAACCACTGTACATATCTATGAATGTAACTATGTATTGGTTACCTGAATGGGTCTTTGGGTAGGGTCCTGAGACATCTAAAGCAACCTTTGCGAAAGGAAAAGGAGGGAAGTCACATTCCTGTATGTGGGGTTGCTGCCTCTTTAGGTTTCTTGTCTGACACGGGATACATTTACCTACGAAATCATTTATTTCTCTAAGTAAACAAGGCCAGAAATACTTTTGTTTTATTGAGTGGAATGTCTTATCCACCCCCATATGGCCACTGTCATCATGGTATTGAACTAGCACCCTTTTTCTAAGGTGAGATGGTACATACAGCCTGATGAGGGGTTCATCATCAGGCTGAGACAAATAGTACACCACCTCATCCATTACTATATATCTCTTCTGTTCTGCTTTGGTAGCCCTACCATTTCGTAATCTAATCTTCAGGTCTAAGATGTTTTTGTCTGATTCTTGCTCCCTGATTATGTCTATTCCTTTCAATGTGGGCCGTTCGGGTGCCTCTGATGAATTTCCGACATTTTTATGGGCTGCTAATTCTTCCGGCTCCATTAGGTTGGAGTTTATAACACTAACCAAGTAATTTCTATCATCTATATCTACTGGAGAAGCAATATGGTCTTCGTTCACATCAACAGCGCATGATAAGAGATCCGCGCAAACATTATCCTTACCCTTAAGATACTGTATGCTGCAATTGTAGCCAGACATGCTCAGAGCCCAAGTCTGTATCTTCTTATTTTGTATGGGCGAGTTAAGTAAGTGCTCCAGGGGCCTATGATCAGTGTATATTGTGAATGTTGCGCCATGCAGGTAGTGATTCAGTTTTTGAAGAGCATAGTGTATGGCATAAGCCTATTTCTCTATAGTTGACCACCTCGTTTGTGTGTCACTTAATTTATGGGACAATAAATAAATTGGTTTTTCTACATCCTTCCTATTTTCCTTATCGTACACCACCTGGGATAGGCATGCGCCAATCGATTGATCGGATGCGTCAGTATATAACCTATACGCCTTATTTGGGTTGGGATAGGCTAGTGTTACCATCTCCGCGAGCTTCGTTTTTAGTGTATCGAAAGCGGTTTGGCAAGCATCGTCCCATTGGAATCGTGCATATTTCCTTGTCAAATTGACCAGCGGTTCGGCTATATCAGAGAAATTTCTAATAAAGCGGCGATAGTATGAGGTCATCCCAATAAAAGCTCTTACTTGCCTAACAGTGGTTGTAGTAGAAACTGACTTTATAGCCTTGACTTTATTGAGGTCTGGTTGTATTCCCTCTTCACTTATCTTGAACCCCAGGTATTGGGTCTCTTTCTTAAAGAACTCACACTTAGCTGGCTTCAGTTTAAGGTTGTGCTTACGTAGACTACTCAAGACTGTGTCTATATGTCTTAAATGATCCTCCACCGTATTTGAAAATACCAGAATATCATCTAAATATGCCAGAGCAAAATCTTCCTGTCCCTGTAAAACAACTGACATTAATTCCTGGAAGATGCCGGGTGCGTTTGCAAGTCCAAATGGCATAACATTAAAATGAAACAGACCCTTGTGGCAGGTGAATGCACTTTTTTCTTTGTCATCATCATGAAGCTTAACTTGCCAGTACCCTGATTTTAAATCAAGCTTCGAAAAGTACCTTGCCGAACCAAGTGATGCCAGTATATCATCGATGACAGGAAGAGGTCGAGCATATTTCTTTGTAATCTTATTAAGTGCTCTAAAGTCTACACAAAATCTCTTACCACCGTCTTTCTTCTCTACTAAAACTACTGGAAAACCCCACGGGCTATTGGATCTCTCAATTACACCTGCCTGCATCATTTCGTCGATTGCTGAATCCATTGTCTTTCTTTGTTTGAGGGGTGTGCGATATGGGCGTTTTCTTATGGGCTCATGCGTTCCAGTATCGATACGCATCTCCACAGTATCGGTTCTGCCCAGGTTTTTGTCGTCACTAACGAACATGTCCCTATTTCTTTTTAGCAATTTGTTAATTTCAGGCTTGAATTCCTCCGGTACATGTACCTGTTCCAAATCTACATCAGGACTTTTATTATTTTGTTTATCGGGCATAGTAATTTCAGTAATATCACCTGCCCTTTCCAATTTAGCCAGCGGACACCCCCGTCTCAAAGTGATTGTCTGGTTAGTGTTATTCATTATCAGCAACTGAAACTTACGAGACTTTGGCATTTTTACAACTGCGTTGGCTACTGATATACCACATAAGTTGCTAACATATCCACTACTCAGCTGTTCGATTTCATATTCTTTGCCACGTCCATTTCTCAGCCTGGTTAATCCCAGACAAGCATGCAGGTGTTGAGGTCTTAATGTTACTATTTGAGCTAACCTAACAATAGAGGAAATATGAACATCCTCCTCCAATGCCACGTATTCTTCACCAATCTTCAATGCCCCCAAATCGAAATACATTCTCACCCCGTTCTGCATCAGCCAATCTCGGCCAAGTATAACGTTTCTATCGAGATTTTTCACGACTAAAAAATCATGGGGTATGGACTTACTTCCTATCTGGACCTATAGACGACAAAGGCCTTCAACGTATAACGGGGATCCATTCGCAGTTCGAAGTTTAATGTCCCTCTTTTGTAGTTCAAGTCCCAGTCGCAATTTTTTAAATACCCTACAGCTTATAACCGATACCTCTGCTCCCGTATCTACCAATGCCCTATAAGGTCTACGTTCTATTCTAATAAAGATGGAATTTGGCGCGCCCATATTACCAACTATGTGCGTTGGTACCGTCTTGTTCCGTTCGTTGGGCGTCGCACGAACGGACCTCTGCCGTTTCCCGGGGCGCGTCTACAAAATTTCGCTATGTGGCCTTCTTTCCCACAATTCCAACACCTAACAACGCTCTCGTTCCTCTCCCGCTCGCGAGTCTTGTATTCAGTTCCCCTATTACCAACTTTTCTATTGTTCTTATTCCTATTATTATTATTATTAGTAGTAGTAGTATTAGATTCAGCGGGGCTTACGGCTTCTATCGGTACCCGTCTCCGAGAGTGGCAAATTTCCATAGGCTCCTCTTCGTATTCAGAGTTTGCATCGAGTCGAATTTTCCATCTCAACTCAGATAACGCTTTCTGATAGGCAGCCTCTAGTGTTTGTGGCTCATCCTTCATAACTGCCATCTTTATTTCCCGATCCCTTAGACCTTTTATGAAAAATCCTAGAACTTGTTTTATCACAACTTCATTCCTCCCGTCAACCCCAACATATGCGCTCTCCGCTAGGCGTACTACTCTCTGCATGTAGTCCTGCACCCCCTCTGTTCTACCCTGCTTAATGTTCACTAATTCGACTAACCGTGCGTCGGGGTCTAAAACCAATCCGTAGTATTCCTTTAAAGAAGTTTTGAACTCCTTCCATGTGAGTTGTGGGTTATTAGAGATTAGTCTATATACATAGTGTCCAACAGCTCCCCTTGTTGTGAGAAGAGCTGCCTGACACTTGTCTTCTTCTGCCACGCGCACAACTTTAAAATACCTCTCCATATCCTCCAACCAAGCACTATAACCACCATCTTCTTTGCACGCTAATGGCTGTATATTCTCTAAAAAAGATTCTCCCCTTAAAGTCTTCGACACCGAACAAGCCACATTTCTCAATTCCAGGGTCAGACCTTGAACAAAATCGGCAAAAGTATGCTGTTCCATTTTTTTTTTTTTTTTTTTTAATTAGACTTATTATAAACTTATTATGAACAAGAGCAGAACACACACAACATCGAATCAAAAGTCACCTACCTTTCGTTGATGTCGTCTATGGTCGTCCGGTTGCTTTCTATTTTCGTCTTCTTTTTTCTTTTTCTTCCTCTATCTGGTGGTTTTAATTCCGTAGAATTTCAAATTGTCGCCGTGGTAACCAAGTTCGCATCTATCTGTTTTGTTGTTGTTGTTGTCTTAAAACAGCAAGTCACTAGGCACCAATTTGCGTATGTTATATATCGCCGTACGACGACAAACAACGAGAACACGCATATATAAAAATATAAGGTTATATCTTTATTCCTGACGACGAACCCGTGTGGAACAGAGAATGGAAGGGTGAGAGCGCACATAGAATGGGTCGACGGGAGTGTAGTCTTGCCTGTGGTGTCTCTCTGCTTCCACTGGCCGTTCTCTGCTGGCGAATCCGTGTGTCGAGGTCTTTTTATAGTCTTCTAGAACCGGGACTTTTCCTTCCGGTTTTGCCTCGCCCACGCAACGCCCACGTAATTCCAAGAGACACCTGTTCTGTTTGCCTCCGTAGTCATTTCCGCCGCTGTCGGAAATAAGGTCAAACGAGCCCGACTCATAACCCTGCGACATCCGCTCCAGGCCCCGACAGGATGTATTTCTCAAACACCTGTCTTGTCGTTCGCCGACCCCTTCACCGACGGGAAACACCATCGATTGCATCAACCTTCCTCGGGTGGGGCCAGATTGCTATATTACAATTGCTAGTATAGCGTTTTCCCCACCGGCATTGTTTAAGTGCATCGAACCTACATGGAATTCCGAACCGAACTTCTTATTAAATCTACAGGGATATACTGTTCTCGTTCCACTGCGCATCTTTAGGGATATTTCGTCTAGTTGTTATTTTTAGTCATCATTTATCCATCACACCCAATGGTGCATAGGGCAGCAACTTTTTGTTGCTGTTTCTGTAACAGACTGTTTTTTACGGGGCAGGGTTGTTAGAGCTGCACCAAACCCCCAAACCTGGAGTACCGGTGAACCATTCTTGGTCCTTACGTTTACAGCACCTGGTATTCCCAAATGGTCACCCATTTAAGTAGTGACCAGTCCCGATGTTGCTTAACTTCGGTGATCGGTCGGGAACCGGTGCATTCAACACGATATAGCCGTAGCCGTTATTTTTAGTACTGGTCAGTTATTGCTGGTCCTGTTTCCATTGAGTCTAAATGCACACTGTATGGCTTAGAGATTGACCTCACAATTACAATGTCATTAAATTCACAAAACCAATTCTTTAATCCACTAGGCCATTGCCCGAAGCGAAAACCAGGCGATCGGTAACTGAGCAGTGCTAAAAATAAGATCTAGACGAGATATAGATATAGAGACATGGGAAGTTGAACGAGAAAAACGGTTGAATTAAAATAGAACAATATTTTAATTTACAAATATCTTTCCTTATATAAAGTTGGTTGGTTTATTTTGCATATCAACCTCAATGGCGAAATCTAAACATGTTGAACACAATTTTATGGTCTTCAACTAAATATATTTTGAATACAAATTGTACGCCTTCATCTACAGATAAAATATACTGTTGGTTATTTTCTTATAATATGTATTGTTGGTAATTATACTAGCAGATATAATGTTCGTAATTTTACTATAGTATATACATGTAACGCAAAAGACCGAAATAGAGGATTAGTCAAAAACTTTATTGACAATATAAATACATAACATTTTGGTAGTACAAAATAAAATAAACTATATTTAGTGAATTAAGGAAATATAAAGTAAGTATTCAAATATCTGTGTGCGTGTGTGTGTGTGTTTACGAATTAGCACTAAGAAATAGCGGTTATCTAAACAAACCAAAATACACAAACGAAAAAAAATAATAATAAAAAGACATAATGGTTAACATTATCTTGTACAACTCACCCTACAATAATGCAATAAAAACAAAAAACATGAAAAATATTCTTCAAAATAATTGAAAAACATTTTCCTAAACTCAGAAAAATATATAAAAATCATTAGCAAAAATACAGTCTAAATCTTACAGCTGCATGGATAACATGAAAACAATAACGAAACAATAAAGAAAACTACAACGAAATGAATCAACAAAACAACGCCAATAAACGTAATTGTCGAAACAAAAACAACTGTCCACTTAGCAACAAATGTCTAACTATAAAGCTACCGTAAAGAAATGACATAAACGCAGAAGAAAAATACATAGGAACAACAGAATCAACTTTTAAAGAAAGATTTAACAATCACAAAACGTCATTCAAAACAAAAAGATACATCAATAACGTATCATCCAAATATATAGTAAGCCAAAGTTAAATAATGTGCTAAACTGCACCCAAGATGAAACATTTTAACTGAATGTGATCACTTAACCTTTATAAGACATAAATGTTCCGAGGAAAACAATGCGAGAAAACAATTTAAAAATACTGAAACCGTCAAGATAATGTCTTATAGGTTTTGATAAAACGTATAACACCTTCAATAGACCATCTACAAACTACATATCTATAAAACGTACGCTTACGAGTATGGTATAAAAATATACAAAATATATGTAGTTGAAGGCATAAAATTACGTTCAAAAGATGTGTATAAAATATTTAGATTTCGATGTTAAATAATTTAAATAGGTTGATATGGCACTAAACTAAAACCACCAAACCAAATTCATAATCTTCATGATGCATGTTTTGTTGAATATGAAGGACAAGGAACATTTTGCAATTTTTTAAATTCAGTTTTTTAATATCCTTGAATTTTGAATTGTTCTTTTTTTACGCATTATGAAAACAGAAACTCAACTCGAATTTTAAAAGCTGACAACCCAGCTATCACAGGGACCGTCAAAACTGGTAGGATTATTTATGCCTGAATCTAAGAAGCCTTGGTTATGATAACAAAGTTAATTTCCAGTATTCCTTCCACAAATCCTCTCATTATTAAGAAGGAAATATATTTAAGAATGTTTTATTTAATATTTTGTATTTTTTAAAAAACATTGATGATTTGCGTACGGATTGTCCTAGATCTAACAAAACGTTCTCCATTAAATGCAGTAATCTACAGAATTTTATTCTTTATGAAATGAGATATGTTTTTTACAGTAAGGTTCACCCTATACAAGACCAGGGGAGCAACTCGTGGTAGAGAGTTACGTTAAGTGGCAGTTTATACGGATAAGAGAGGAGGTAACAAGAAAAAATTGGACAGCTATGTCACTTGTGATCGCCATGCACTTATCTTATCATACATCCATCAATCTGTCAACACATTTCAAATACAGTAGAAAGGTTAGAAAGAAATAGTTTATTCTAAATTTCATGCTATAATAAGTAATACTTATATGAATCAGATTAATTTAACAGTAAATTTTCTAATTTTTCAAAAATAATGTATCACAGATGTATATTTTATTTTTGTAAGATTTTTAAAACCGAGAATTAACTTTTGTTTACAAATGTGTCGATCGCTCAAAAATGGCCGAAAAATTGAAAGATTCAAAAAAATTATAGTGTAATTTCTGTTTGAAATATACCAGAGTATTTTGCTTACCGTAAATAGTAAATGTAATCATTTAGCTTTGAGTTAAAACTAAAATAAAAGTTTCAAGAAAACCTTTTTTATTTTTAAAAATTCGATTTAAAAGTTAGTTATCGAAAACAAGTGAAGGTATTTGATGAAGGTCGTTTTAAAAAATCGCGTCATTTGCTTTTTTTTAAAATTGCAACAAATTTAAACTCACAAAGAACAGGAAAATGAACACAGGATTCATAATTTCAAATTTAATTTTCTAAATAGTTCTTCTTTTTCTGCAACAGAAATATATCTTTGAAAGCGGTAGTGTATACCTCTTGGAAGATTCTTAGTTGCTTTTTTAACCGTCTGTGTGACCACTTTTACTTCATCATTAGAGAAGCCCTGTTTTCGGAGAACAATCTTTATTAGCCCAGCCAGACCAAAGACTGATGTCAGGTCAAGTATGTGGAATAGACGAAGCAAGAGTATCCAAACATGCGCTATTGTTGAGTAAATTTTAAACTGCTGTGAAGCCTTGCAACCTCATGCAAAACTTATCTTATTTTTGAATGCTGACATTAGTGTCAGAATTGATAGTTGTTCTACGGGACATAGATTTTAACAGGCTGACTTGCTTCTGGTCTCGAAAAATGTGGAATATTCTACTTTAAACAGCTTTCTAAATGGGTCTGTATGGTACCACTTCTTTGGTATCCATTTACTCTCTGGCTCTTCTTTGAATATTCTGCTTATGAAGTTACTGTTCACGTTTTGCAGCTCTAGTGGGTCTTAGGCAACCGCTCTCTACTATTTCACGAGGTGTGTTAGCATTCTTGGAACTTTATTTGCACAGACCTTTAAGTATTCAGATTATTTCATTGAACTGCCGGCTCTATCTTGGTTCACGTAAATGCTTTCATGGAGTTTTACAGTTATGATTGTTCAGTGAGTTGTAACGAGAATATTAGCCACTTCGGTCAAGTTTTCATTCAGAGGTGCAGCTGGCCTGCTACTACAAGGCCTGTCAGTAAAATTCATTTCTCCTTTTCTCTAAAATTGCTATTAATTCTGATTATTCATCTCCGTACGCAGATCATGTCAAATGCAGTCTATTCATAAGCATTCAGTAACGCCTATAAATGTTTGCAAAACTTTTTTCTTTCAAAAATGAAAATTATACCATTGTTCTTTAACTTTTACGTGTTTTCTGCGGGATAACCATTTTTAAAGATCATTGTGAAAAGAAGAACGCCGGATAAGTTCGCATTTTTATCCGTCAGCCTCTGTGTCCTAATTGGTTTAACTTTAAAATTAAATTGGAACAGACATTACTAAACTTTGAAAAATCTTCAATTGGAGTAGATAGATCTAACTGGAGTAGATAGATCTAATTGGAGTAGATAGATCTATCTATCGCCCGGTTCATACTCCACCCACGTCTATTGAACAGGTTAAGAGGCTCATCCCTTGTTCCCTGTTTAGGATGTGGTTTCCGGCTTTCTCTTTACCAATCTTCTCACTTTTTTTATTTTCAATTGGAGTAGATACATCTATCTATCGCCCGGTTCACACTCCACCCACGTCTATTGAACAGGTTAAGAGGCTCATCTCTTGTTCCCTGTTTAGGATGTGGTTTCCGGCTTTCTCTTTACCAATCTTCTCACTTTTTTTCTTTTCAATTGGAGTAGATACATCTATCTATCGCCCGGTTCACACTCCACCCACGTCTATTGAACAGGTTAAGAGGCTCATCCCTTGTTCTCTGTTTCGGATGTGGTTTCCGGCTTTCTCTTTACCAATCTTCTCACTATTACGTGGCCCCCTGCACATCAGTGGCGTTACCGCCTTGTTGGGGGTGATACGATTAAAAAAAATGACTATGAAATATTTTCTTTAGATTTCGCGTCTTTTTCCTTGTCTTTTACATCCTGAATTTATGCTCTCTTCTTTATTACTGCAGTCTTTTCTACGAACGACTAAAATCAATAAAGATCATACTATTCTTTATATGGACTCACTTTCAAAAACCGGGATGATATGAGCCTTACGACTGATGTCCGACTTCCAATGCGAGTATCGTTTCATCATTATCAGTAAGACCATGAGATTTTTCCATTCATAATAAACAGTTGCATCCTCAATTAGCTATATGCCTTGAGCATCTACTGGTTAACAAGTTTACTCTTGACCTCAACAGAAATATATACGATCCACTACGAATGATAATGAAAAATTGGTCGACTCATTCTTTTGTTCCAAGAAGTATATGTCTACTTCTGCTATGCTTTATCCCGACAAGTGTAAGATTCGACGATAAATAGGGTATTTCTGTCATAGCTGCTCAATTTACTGCCTTGATGAAGTTCAAAATCATTGTTCAACCTTCAGTCAGTTAAGTGCCAAACTTTAGCAACACGAAAGTCATATCTAGTAAGAAAAACATTGTTTGCATAAAACAGCACCAGACCAGTGTAGGTTTTATAACGTTGGGAATTTCGTTGTTCAACAAGAAAAGAATTGAATAACAATCACATAGATAAAATATGAAAATAACATGTCCGTGTAACATAAAAAATATGGTAATCGTCTCTCTTTCGATTCATGACTAAGCAGATTTTCTCGAAGTAGTTTGCCATTTCTTTCTTCCACAGACGAGTTGCTAATCAAGATTATAGGACCCAGTCTGTCTTACTATTTAATCTATAGCTGAGGGAAATAGAGATTGGGTCATACATTTCAAAAGGTTATTTGAGCGTAAGTGATTGCAATTAACCTAATTACAAATCGAACTCAGTTCTTCAGTTCCTCACTCTGAGCCGTATTCTATTACACCACGTCGCACTTACTGTTCAAACTTAGTTGTTTTAATTTGCAGTTGCTTATGCAGAATATCTGAATTGTAACAGGAATTAACATTTTGACAATTATATTTACTACAAAAGCAAATAATAAGAAAAACTTTTAGAGAGTAAAAAAACTTTCTTTTTTTTTTTGAGGATGTTATTCTATTAAGTGATTATTTTTGTTAATCAAAGACTATTGTTAAATTTTGAGATGCATGGAGGAAAGAAAGCCTAGAATATTTATCATAAAACATAAAAAGGCATTGAAACAGAGGAAAACTATTCGTAACTTACATCGCAAATTTGAGGAAATGGATGGCAGAAAGACAAAAATAGATGGTAATGGGCTAATCAACTTTCTGGAAAGACTTCATAAAAGAAGCTTGTCGAATCAGTTTGTTTTTTTATTTACTGTTCAAGTAACTTGAAGATTTATTTTTGCCTTGAAACTTGTGAAGTTTTGTCTTTAGGTTGCACCTTGTTACCTACTGTGTTTTTGTCATAAATGTCGGTTTCTTTCTCTGCTGATGTTTTTAATCGAGCATGAATGATAATGAATAGCGAAAAAACTATTTTTGCGTTTTCATTGTGTTTGTTGTATTTTGTGAATGTTTATTTGTTTTTATTGTCATTGGCTTGGTTATGTTCCTTTTCATATGTGAGTAACCTTTCTAGGGGAGTACCTTCCCCAAAAGTTTTGGTCGGGTTATTAAGTTCCAGAATACACGGCGCCAGCGTGAGCACTAATTTTAGCGAGTTAGTTTTAATTATAGTTAACTCCACCTTTTTTAAAGTGCGTATTTTGGTTTCAAAATCAGATCAACGCCTTCACAAAAATATGAGATTTTTCATAACGGTGTTAATAAAAACAGTTGTATGTGTGGGGTATCGGTTGGGAAAATGAAATAGGCAACCCGAGTTCAAATACCAGTGTTGCTTTACTTTCGAACTATTAACATCGAAAAGGCGCGAATCTAATTACTCTCACAATGGGAGAAATAGGATAGACTATCTAGGTTGAATATTTATTTTTTATTGTTTATTTTTGCTTTATTTTCTACTTTTTTGTTTTCTACTATATTGGCAACTAGGTCTCACCGTTTTGCTGCTAAACTAGCAAAATGTAGCTGTCACACTTTGTCTAACAATTTCTTTTCTTGCACTTCTTACCTGTGGAACATCTTTTCAATGTCTTGCTTCCCTGCTAGCTACAGTCTTCAAAATTTTAAATGCAACGTCAATCTCTATCTTCTGTCTTCCTGACCCTGTTCTTCTATTGTCCTTTCCTCATTTCTCTTCACTAATTCTATTTCACTGCGTTCTAGTGGTATTATCGTCTTGCTAAGGGTGAAATGATAACAAAAGACTAACTTAATTAAAAAGTTGGCGATTCTAATGATGGACGTTTCTACGGAACACATATGATATGCATTGTTCTACGATTTTAGAAAAGGTAAAATATTTATCAAAATTTATCCGAAATATTCATAACATTTCTAGGATAGTTTCTTTTAAAGAAAACAAAGGTACGACTGAGGGAAACTGGTCATCATGTAAAAATAGGTGAATTCCTTTTGGTTAATTTTTTTTATATTGATTAGTGCTCATTAGACCTTTCTATAAATATTGAAATATTAATTTTTCGAAAAGGAGGTTCACATTGTTTTATTTAGAATGACATAGACCCAGTTCCAAATCTGATATTTCTAACTAAACACACAGGGAAGATAACGGTTTTAAAAATCAGGAATTGATTTGAGATTGACTTTATACTTTGATCAGAATCCTACTTTTAAAATGCTTATCAATCAATATTTCTGATTCTGAAACATCGTGCTTACAGAAACGCTCGTCAACCAAAAAATAGTCACTAAAATAATCTTTCCGAGTGAAGCAGTTTCTTTCAGTGTGGTGTTGAAAAAATTACTGGAGGTGGTCAAAAAGATTTAGAAAAAGTGACTTCAGTTTAACATTCTGTTTAGTATAACATTGATACGCTTTTATCTCAATTCCATAAAGGATGTTGTTCTGTTTGTGTGAAAGATTTTGCTAAAAAAGTGAATTCAAACCAGTTGACGGTTTAACTCGGAGATATACCTAAACTTTGATACTACGATTTGACAGAAGACAGTTGTAAAGAAAGAATGGACATACGAACACCGTAACCTCTCGCGATCGTATATTTCCATTTAGGAATAGGTGATGGTGGTGGTGTTGATGGTGGTGGTGGTGATGGTGGTGGTGCTGGTGGTTGTTGTTGTTGTTGTTCTTCTTCTTCTTCTTCCTTGTACCGTGTTCCTACAGAACGTAGGCGATCATGGTCTTCCACATCTTTCTATCCCTTGTCGCTCTTAATACTCCTTCGGCTGTAATCTCTCCACTATTTATCTGCTCAAGTTTATTAAGTATGCCATGCGTTGCTTTCTTTTGTCTCTCTTTCCCTCTATCCGTCCCGTGAGGATCAGGTTCTCTGAGCTCTTGTGTAAAGACTGATAATAAAAACGGATATTTTACAAGAATATGAAACGTGGAATTAGTCTGAGTGGAATTAGTCTGAATAAGGTTCAATCTAAAATGAGCCTCTATTCAAGTAAGTTTTTGGTGTTTGAAGGGATTGGATAAAATTTGTTCTGTCATCCCTTAATGTTAAAAATACAACAGATATCTACTATGAGCAGTTAAAGATTTCTAGTCCTGTTTGTAATTACCATACTATAACTAGTAGATGCTATTTCAAGCTAAATCAGAAATAAAAAACATGCCAAATATTTACTTAGATCTTTAGACGAAGATATTATCTACTTTGACATCATAGCAGGGATCCTCCATTGTGACACAATTCTCTTTGTTATCACTCTTGACTACATATTGAGAACTTCCCTCGACAAACAATATCATCTAGGTTTTATTTTATTCGATATCTTGCAAAATAAGGTGATATTAACTATCCAGATGACTTAGCTATTACTACAGACACCATTACCTGTGCTGCAACTCTCCTACAGAATCTAAAAAATGCTGCCAACGATGTCAATGTCTCTAAAATTTAATTCATAGGCTTCAGCTAACAAGACTCAATAAAAATTGTATCAGGTGAATCAATAAAATCTGTCGAATATTTGACATGCTTAGGAAGTGAAATAAATTTACATAGAATGAATGTAAACTGTAAATCTGATCTACCTGGCAACTTCAAACTTAGATTCTTTCGAGTCATTGTCGAGGCGGTGTTGTGGTGCTGCTGCTTGGATATTAATTAAAACCCTAGAGTCTAAGCTTGATAGAACCTACATTCGGATGCTGAGATCTAAACTTAACTACTTGGAGATAACATCCACCTTTATCACAGCTCTATGGACTCATCCCTGAACTTATGCGAACACATAATGCGCTTGGCAGGACACTTGTGGGGATTAAAACAAGATCATGTGTGTGATCTACTGCTCTCGACACCTAGAGCAAGACGGGTTGGTTGCTTAGCCACTACCTACATTGACCGGCTATGGTAGAACAGAATGCTGCGCTAATGAGTATCCGACCTTGGTGCAGGATCGTGATGGTGGACGTGATAGACTAATAAACGTCTGAGCCAGCTCAACTGAATAAAAAACATAAAAACAATAACTTTCATACTGCTTGAATGTAGTGATTTACTCAACACTTTGCTTCAATAATTACAAACAAGACTGTCCGCTTAAAATTACATGGAAAAAAATAAGTAATTGTCATGTTACGATTCCATGTTTCGACTGTCCAAACATTCAGTATTATACAGGAGTTGACCTGTTCCGTCAAACATGACGGCAAAATATTTATATCGATATGCCGTCTGAAATGACGGCAACATATATATTAATGTACCTAATATTGAGTATCTTACATTAAGGCATAAGAAAAAATAATCCAACTGCCCCCGAAAGTGACAGGTGGGATATATGCAGAAATAAATAAACCGTAGTCGTTAAAATAATAGAGTGGATATATATATATATTCTTCACTACTCAATGACATACTTATTGGAAAAAATAAAATAATAAGGCACTGTTAAAGAGCAAACACGTGGCAAGAGCTTTCATAACTGGTAGTAAAGTTCAATAACTGGTAGTAAAGAGAATGAACTGAGCCGACGCTACCACTCTATTGTCATTCTAATAAACTGAGCAGACGCTGCCTTGCTATTCTCTCTCTCTCTCTCTCTCTCTCTCTCTCTCTCTCTCTCCATGAGTGTCATAGGAGTGAAATGTATAATATATATATATATATATATATTATATATATAACGGTCGTTATTATAGTAGAGAGAATAAAGCACTAAAATGATTAGTTACGGTTTACTCAGCGAATGCTTTGAGATTGGGAACACTAGTTTCTCTCCCGCTTTGGTGATTTGTCTCACAGTTACAAGTTATAAGTGAAGTTTTGTTGAATTTATTATTAGTAGTAGTAGATGTATACACATGTCAGTTACTTGACACTGTTATTTTTACTTTTATTATTACAATTTCTTTATAGTATTTGTTATTGCTGCTATCCTAAGATAAGATAAATACATAAGTTTTGTTTGAATGCTTATCAAATTTTGAAATCTTGTTAGAATGTAATCCATCAAACGTTTCTTTTTTTCTGTTGGTTCCTTTGCATTATCTTTGGTGTTTGTGATATCATGACACAGGTGTGCTGCGGAGGCGTTCATTTTGATCCAAGCTACAAACAAGTACACACGTATATGCAAGCCATTTTATGTAATTGAGGACACATTACTGATTAGGAAAAGCAGATATTCTTACACTTTTTGCACTATAGTCAATACCAATAGATTTCACGACAAATTTATAGATTTCTTGTAAGTGTTGATGAGTTTAAAATTAAAACTTGGTACGATTTAACAAACTGAGTTGGGCTAGAGTTTTACTCCCATATATATTATAAGTTTACTTATAGAAGTAAGTGCTGAAAAGCTTTCTGAAACTCACAAAGAGAGCTAAGATGGTACGGCTACATCCGTTCATCTGTTCATTATTAATATCCATCTTGCAAGGAACAGTTCTAACAACACACACGAAGAAGAAAGAAAAATATGGAGAGGACTTGTATGAACGAAATAGAGTCTCAAAGAACGATGGAGGACAGAGAGAAGTTAAGAACAGTAGTCTTCATGGGTGTGCGTTGTGGTGCGGTGGATATCGGATCGGAATGAGAAATCGTGGAGCCGAGTTTGAATTCCGATTAAATTCCTTGCATTCACTTACGCACAAATACCCTTGGGAAAGGTATCAATCTGTCTGTTCCCTCTAGTTATGGGCTAACTAGCCGGACAGATTGGGTTCTATAGCCTTGGTTGGCAACCAGTCTACTGTAGAAAGTGATGGCAACCTTCTGCTGGAAAATCTTGGTAACATCTTGAGCGATCATCTCTTTCGAGACATGATCGCCCAAGCGTGTATCACGTATGGCACTGAAAACTGACAGTCTCCATGCATCAACGACCTCACCTTAGGTCAAGTGAAGTGAATCTCTCTGACAGCGAAGATGATTCGTTTTTTGCCATGTAAGGAGTGAAATGATTAAAAAATAATACGATAATGTCAATAGGACACAAAGGGTTAATGGAAGTAAAAGAGAAAGATAAAATTTCAGAAAAAGGAACCAGAAACCCAACTCTAAAGAGGAAACAAGGGATAAACCCCTAATCCTATTCAAAATACAAGAAAGGAGTCTGAACTGGACCATAGACGAACCTGTCTAATCTTATTGAAAAAAGTCAATATTTAAAAAAAAAAAAGTCAATAAAATTTCCAAGTTTCTCCGGAGATGTTAAAAGTTTTGTTAAACTAAATATGTGGGTGATTCAAATGCATACCGATTTGTTTAGCTTACTTATCGCAGGTGGTAACCAAAAACACTGTAACTCAAATAAGAAAGATAAGAATGGTTAGAAGTAGAATTTGGAATAAAAAGTTATATTTCAGAAGTAAAACACAAATCCAGTTCGACACATTTCATAGTATTAGAGACAATTACTTCTCAGAGTTCGACAATTTTTTAAATTATTTATGAAGGCATTTTCTTATCTTCTGATACTTTGCTTAGGTTTTAAAAGACATGTAGAAAGTGCTCAACATTCATTGCCATATTGGAGGTTAGATAAGATATGTCAGTTCAGCACTTTGTTCAACATCAACCGCTCTGTCTTCATCTTCTGTGTGCCTTATCCCTTCATGACGTTGGCGATCATGGCTCTTCACAACTTCTTGTCATTTGTAGCACTTGATAGCTTTTGGCGAGTTCTCCTAAACCTTGCTCTGCCATTCATTCACTCAAGCTTGTTAGGTAGGTTATGCATTGTTTTCCTCTGGCCCTCAATCTGTCATGTGAGAATCAAATTTTCCAAGCCCGCTTTCCTCCTTATATGCTTTAGAAATTTCAACTGTCTCTTCCTGATATGATGTATAACTGTTCTTTTTGTTTCCATTTTTTCTAAACCTTCGTCGCTGCTCACATGTTCAGTCCATGCTATTGTCAGCATCCTTCTGTAGAACTAAATTTCTGTTGTTTCAAGTTTCTTCATTTTGCGTAGACTGCCCAGTATTCACTGTCATATCGGAGAACTGATATTATGTAACAGCTTAGGACTGTTTACTTTGTTTCTAACAAAATGTTCTTGTTTATTCATACGTTAGGCTTTTAGAAGGCATCTTTCGCTATCCAAATGCTATTTCGGATTTCAGTGTCACACTTTCTGTCCTCTGTTAGAAACCTTCCCAGATATCTAAATTTTTATACTTGTTTGATTTAGGTATCCCAAATTTTGTAATGGGCAGCTCATTGATCGCAACAATATCCTTTGAATAATGAATTTGTTGTTTTTAACCTGTTTGCCGTACAAGTCTTTGCAATATTTTATAAACCGTTTAAGTTCGAATTCCAGCTGAATTCATCATTGCATTCACTTACGCGCAAATACCCTTGGGAAAGGTATTAATCCGTCTATTCCTTCCAGTTATGGGTTAAATAGCAGGACAGATTGGGTTCTATAGCCTTGGTCGGCAACCAGTCTACCGCAGAAAGCAATGGCAACCTACTGCGGGATAATATTCAGCCCAGTCAGTCATGTCTCTTTCGAGACATGATCGCCCAAGCGTATATCACGTATGGCACTTGACTGAAGGATTATCTTCGTTGTTACTCACATGTGCAGTACATTGTATTTTCTGCATCCTTCTCTGGAACCATATTTCTATTTCGAAAAGGCATGTGTCTAACTTTTAGTACCTTATATGACCGCACTCTTTTTATTTACTTCGAACGTATTTAGATTCATTTGGAAAAGCATGAAGAGATTGTCTGAGATATTGGCCATAAAAGAATGTGTGCATTACCTAAAAATTCAGCGCTCTTTTTCCTTATTTTTAACGAAATTTTTCATGTATTAATTAGTTAGTTATGTGCCATACGTGATACACGATTTAGGCGATCATGTCTCGAAAGACACATGACTGACTGGGCATAAGATTATCCCGCAGTAGGTTGCCATTGCTTTCTGCGGTAGACTGGTTGCCGACCAAGGCTATAGAACCCAATCTGTCCTATTATTTAACCCATAACTGGAAGGAAGAGACGGATTAATACCTTTCCCAAGGGTATTTGCGCGTAAGTGAATGCAATGAATTCAACTGGAATTTGAACTCGGCTCCCCGATTTCTCGTTCCGAGCCGATATCCACTGCACCACAACGCACATCCTTCGCTTAATTTCTGAAAGTCACGTGCTGGTTGTCTCACATTAACTTCAATATAGTAGATTAAATATGACACTACTCTTATCTTTACTTCTGACAAAATTTTTCTCTCTCTTTATACACTGACTAGTTTCTGAGAAGCATGTGGAGCGTGTCCAACAGCCAATGCTATATTGGATGTTAGATAATATATATCTGTTCAGCATATTTTTCTATATTTTTAGCGAGATTTTCTTGTCTTAATACTTTGCTTAGTTTTTAGCAGTTTATTTTATTTTAAACCAATTCACCTCAAGTAAGGCGATAATGCCACTAAGACACAAAAGGCTACTGGTAGTAAAAAAAAAAAAGAACGAAAATTTAAGAAGGAACAAATCCAAGTCTAAATAAGAAACAAGAGACAAATTTGTTCAAAAGACCACGAAGGAATGTATTTATGGGCGTTGAACAAACAAAAGTACTTGAGCAGACGTCTGCAACAATGATTGCGCAACACGGATACGAGCGGCAAGCCATTATTATTATATATTAAACCATTCAAGACAAACATCCATGGCACTTAATTTAGCAAGCAGCAATGTGATGGAAGACTTCTAAGGAGACACAATAACATAAATCAGCGTCACATCCCTTCGCACAGCCTAGTATAATAATAGATTACTACTAACACTACCTCTACACAATACACGTTAGAACACAAATGTTAAAAACTTTGATAATTCTTTGAAAATTCCTAATGAACTGACCTAAATGGATTGAAACAATGATAATTACAGACATTTTCTGCACTTCTTTCACTTTTCACCCCTGACCTTACTAAACTTAGGATGTCTACAGAAATCAAACATATACCAATATTCATCCAGTAATGACAAAATCCGCCCCCAAACATAAACAATAAGGAACCCACTGATGAGGAAATTAAGAGAGCTCATAAAAAACTAAATAATAATAAAATGTCACTTAACATTAAAAATGAAGTTTTGACAATAGCTTACTTTCTCCTAGAACACAATAACAAGATTATCTATTTTATAAAAGTTTCCAAAAGTAGTTTATATCACGTATTAATGCATTATGGAAAAAAGATAGCCTTCAAACCCTCACACATACAAAGCTGTCTCAACTGGAACCATTGAAGTGAAAGAACATTATAATGAACATTATATTAATTAGGCTCTCGTCACTTTATAAAAGTCGACTCCTCAAGACCCAGTTTGTTTTTCATTCTGGTAAGAGATAAAATGATGACATAAAGGAACTGTAATAATTATCTTACCTCTCTAATAGGAAATTGTATACCTGTTTTGTCGACATCGCTACAGCATATGACTGCTTCAATAGAGACTTACTGTTACCATCTATTAGAAAACGCCTTTACGGGTCTAAATCAACTGAATACATCGATCTAAAGCAACTGAATTGATCTACTGAATTTTTCATGCTCGACGAGGACCTCAATACAGAAAAAATTCAAACCTAATGAGGAGTACGACAAGGAGAAAATGACACACCTAGTTTATTTTATGTCTTCGTTATGTCTCGAGATCCATGTAATGATGATGAGATGACGGATGAGGGTTATACTGATGACATAGATATTCATAGTTGGTGTAAGAATGATCTTGAACAGAAAATCAATATCCTCTACCAAATGTTCCAAAAAATAGGACTCAAAATAATACTTTTTTAAAACTATCATCTGGAATTGAAATGAAAATACAGATGGCTCATACTCTGGATCCATGATAAAAATTCGGGGTGTGAAATTAGTAAATACTAAACAATTCAAATAACTCAGAATATTGATCAGTTACAACAAGAGAAAAATTGAAAAAACTGAACAGAGAATAAGCTGCGCCAAAATTAGTTTAATTCAAAACAGCAATTTGTAATAAAAAAACAAACCATCAACCTGAAAACACGACTCATATTCGTAAACAGCATTATCTGATCGAAACTTTCACATGGACACCATGCATGGCGCCAAAACCCGACTAGAAATATCTAAACTGTCAGCTGTATACAATCGCTTCCATGGCAAAGATTATCCTGCTTGGAAAATTGTGAACTTGCGCAACAGATTCACAAGGAAAGCACTGTACCAATAAAAGAAATCGTATAACTTGAGAACTGCCAACTGCAGCAACAGCTAAAAGGGATAACACGTGTTACTAAATAAAAAAAAAAATAACATACACAAGATGTTGACATTTCAAACGACTTCAAATAAAAGATTAGGAAAGAAATCCCCCCATCAATAATGTCAAGAGCGATAATAGCTACTGGGCGCCAAAAACATGTTTTCTCGGAAAATTGTTTTAAAACAAAGATTTTATAAATCACTACTGGGTGCTTAGTCAGGAGATGCCATATTTTTATTATGGTGTGTCAGGGGGCCGTGGATAAGTGTCTATCGGTTTGAAAGACCCAAAATTACAACATAACATCAAAACACCCGTCGTTACATTAAATGTTAGGGAGATTAAGTAACTGTTTTCAGGTTTCCTCTGAACGCGATTATGTTGTCTGTGAATCCTCGTAAAAACAGGGTGAATGGCTTTTCTCCCCAGACTTTCTGGATCTCAGGTGGTCGGAAGCATGGGCAGGGAAAGTTATTGAAGTGACATATAGCATATTAAGCACCACCCAACCCACTACGTGCTAACGAGTGGAAAAATGAACAGGGCTTGACTTCCCAAGATTTCCAGGTTTTAAACATTTAGGAGTCACTCCCTGTCAAGACTATTATCATTCATCATAGAAAAAATTAAATAGAAGCGATTATAAATATATATTCTGTCAATGATACAATAATCTTATCTAACCCCGCTGATTAATTAATTGATTGATTGATTTGCTTTCTATCAAACATTTTCAGGTTATTTAAAGTTAGAAAATGTATTTTTTAGATAGTAAGTTTTTTCTAGAATTTAAAAAAAAAATAATTTCACCCAATGTAAGGCGCGACTACCGCTAGTACACAGAGGGCTACAGCGACAGAAAAGACTGGGTATTTGAGGAAATGATAAAAGATGAACGGAATTGAAGAAGATAGAAGATGGGAGTTCATTTAATTTTTTTGAGATTGTAGCTATAAAGAAAACAAGTAAACGGAAGGGAGTTCCATAAGCAGAAAGTGCAAGAAAAGAAACTGTTGGAGTAACTATTTCAACGATAAAAGGGTTGGATCTGGATGCCAAACTAGTAGTATGACTAAATTCATGTGATCGTGAAAAAGTTCGTCAGAGTAGTCGCCATGAGAATATTTATAACAAAGACAGGGAGCCCACGTCACATCGGTGAGAAAATGACTGAAGTCGAGATGCCAAATCTAGATCGATTACATTGCAGATTCTTCTTTGAATTTTGTCAAGAATCTCGAGATAAAGAGCATGAGCACCTGACCAGATATAGCAACTATTCAATACACGGATGAATGGTAGATTTATAAATGTGCAAGTTGAATCCTGCAAAGAAAAACTTTCTGGCTCAATAGAGAGACCCAACCTTCCTAGTAGTAGATGCAGCTATTCATTTAATGCAGTCGTTCCACTTCAGGTCAGTTGAAAAAGTGAGGCCAAAAAAAGGGCAGTGTGTTACTCTCTGCGAGTTTCTCTATGGTGACTAAAGGAGAGAAGTTTTATTTTGGAGGCATTAAAATTTAAAAGCCATTCCCTGCCTGAGTTAACCACTGATTAGAAGTTCTTTTCAAAAGCAGAGCCCAGGTTGTCAGCCTTGGTAAATTTCTTAAATAGATACTAAATTGTGGTGTCATTCACATAAATGCCTGTTTGGAACTGATGACATCAAGAAGATTACTGATGAATATCAGAAAAAGCGTAGGATCTAGAACAGAGCCTTGAGAGACATCATCCTTCAGGATAAATAATCTGAAAGAGTGCTCGTTTTAAAATGAACTTCACGATTTGACAGGAACGATTGGATTAAATCAAACAATCATCCAGTAATACCGTAGGCATGGAGCTTGCACAGAAAACCAGAATGCCAAATCTAGAGTCTCCGTTAGAGCTTCGCTGTTATTATCATGAGTCTGGTAAACATCTTCAGTGATAGACTTTAGCAAATCAGCAGTAGACATGTCGAAGAGAAAGCCATATTTTGTGAGAAAGTAGTTTGTGAGAGGTGAGATTCTTAGATTCTGATTAGGTCCCAAATACTTTGCCGAAGAGGTAAGAGGCTAATAGGGCGATAGTTAGATGGGTCATAGGTTGAACCAGAGTCCTTTAAAACAGGAACTATAGAGTGTTGAAGAGTGGCTGACACCCCTGCAGCACTCTCAATCATGGAATGGCATTTAGGCTGAAATGGTATATTGAAGTAAAGAATAGTAGCATTCGATGCGTAATATTCAAGAATCATTCGAGTAATATTCGGACTGATTACTTCAGCGACTATTGCGATGTAAACCACTCCTCTCTGTGTTGTAAATTCTGTCTCGTCTGTCATTGTAACTGTCATTAGCTACTGTACTGTTCTGTGTATATCTGTTTAGCACCGAGTAATGTCCTGAATAATGCCGCAGCACACTTTCTCTGGGTATCGTATCCACCACGGCGATACAACAAAGAGGACTTCCCAAAAGCTGGAAAGCAGGTGCAGGGAGGTAGTAGTTACAGTGTTCGGAAAGAATTGGAGCCAGCTCCAAGGCATATTTCTTTAGGACGACGGCTGAGATTCCATTACCTCTACTTGCTTTATAGGAGTCTAATTTGGAAATAATGTTCGAGACCAGATATGAGGTTATGGACACATCACTCGGTATATCCTTTGTTCTAGGTGGGAAATCGGATGTGGGTATTCTAGATTAGTCAAGCGTTGATTTGGGAGAGAATTTCCAAGTAAAGCATTCAACCTTGTCAGCTGTAGATATCAGGAGTTCGAATTGATTCAATAGAGGAGGGATGGAGGGTTTGCTGTCGATCAACAGGCTCTTGCAGAGTGGCCAGTTATCTCTCGAACCGAAGTTGCAAGATGCTATACGTTATTGCATTCATTACGAGCAGAGACAAAGAGGTGTCTGTTGTGACACTCCAGTACAACCGGAAGAAGTAATTCCTGCAGACAGTAGCAGCCGAGGATGCAGGCGAGAACCAAAGAATGAACGACATTTAACTTGGAATTTACTGCTGGAATGATAGCATCGAATCCGGTTCTCACACGGGAGGAGACCTCAGAGGCGTATTTTTGAACAGAGAGACTAAAAATGTTGTTCTAAGGGACGAAATCACAGAACGTGTCCCGATTCACACGCTGAAATCCATTAACTTCGTGACAGATTGAGTGATTCAAAAGTTCAGGGTTCAGCAAAATCTTTGCCAAAGTCACTTGGCATGATGGCCATTAAAGTCATCGAACAAAATCATATTTGCAAGAGGGTGTAAGGAAATGGCTTTGTCTCGATTGTCAGAAATACTATCTAGCACAAACAATCATGAGGGGAAGGGGAGTAGTAGAGAAAGAAAAGATAGTTGACTAATTTATAGAGAGAGAGAGAGAGAGAGAGAGAGAGAGAGAGAGAGAGAGAGACGGAGACATGTGAAAATGGTTTGAAGATTCAAGAGAAGGTTCCGTAGCCGCTGAAGATGTTCATGAACATAAACACCCAGTTCATGCATGTGGACATCAGAGTCTTTTCTAAAAAGAAGAAAGTAGCCAGAGATTAAGAAATCAGTGGAGGGGATTGCAGTGTTAAGATTGATTTCACAGAGGACTACGATGTCTGGGGACTTTTCGAAAAAGAACAATTTCACACTATACAAGTTGGTACGAATTCCGCGGATGTTGGAGAAAGAAACGTTGAGGAGTTTAGGTGTTTTTTATTGGGTTTTAGTTCAGTTTTATATTTTTGATTGCTTATAATCATGGTGAGTTATTTTGGTAAGAAGTAGCTTAAGGTAGTAGTAGCATTCAGTCGTCAAATGTAACATGTGCAGAAAGAGAACTAGCGCAGACTGCAGCATACTGTGGCCTCACAGTTGCCCAAGAGCTTGCATGCGCGATATGGGACTACAAAAACTCCTATATTATTCAGCTGTTGATCAAAGCAGCCTCTCCTGGTGTTACGCATGATTTCGGGCTCCTAATTACCAGTCGGGAAGTAGCAACGAGAGAACTGTCAACCCGGTAACCTCAGTGTGAAGAGACGTTCCTGCCATCCACAGATATCATAAAAAAATCTCATGACAGCACCACTATTAAGGCCTGAGGAGAGGAAAAAAACCGGGACCCTCTACCTAAACAGAAAACAAGGGATGAACCACTTGTTTTAGAGAAGGGAGTGGAATATGGACCGGGCTATAGAAAAGCCTATCTATTCCCTTTAAAAAAATTAGTAAGCTTTAACTTGGTAAAATTGTGATATCTATGATAGATTTAATAAAGTTTTTTAAACTGGTAGAGCGATAGCTCTGAAAAAAAATTACAAAAATAACAAAACAGAAAAAAATCGGTTTCACCACAAGTTAAGTTAATTTCTTCGAATTATTTGGACAGTTGAATCGGCTACCAACAGAGCTTTTTACCATGCGATGTTTAATTAGTATTCTAATATGTTTAGTAGAAAAGTAGGGCAACACAGATTAAGCCCAAGAAGAAAGAATGAATGAACAAGAAAAGAAAGAAAAAAGAAAGAAAGAAAACTTAATATAAAAAATAAACGATTTCAAACGAGAAATTGACAAAATTTAAGCACTCAAATACGACGGAGAACATCAATTAGAAAATAAAATAAAATTAAAGATTTTAATTAAAAAGAAGGATGATCAGAAGGATGGATACGAAGAGTATATACTTCTGGGAGGAGACAAAAATGAAAATAGAGAGAAAAAATTACTTGAAATACAAGTTCAGACAATATTTAAAACTGGCAGAGACATGCCTCTGAAAACAAAACAAAAAAAAAACAATCGTTTTTATCAACAGTTAATTTCTTCGATTGACTGATTTGGGCAGTTAAATCTGTACCAACAGAGCTTTTTGACCAGCCGATGTTTAATTAACATTTTAATATTAATGAGATATGTCTTTCTAAATAACTGTCATGGTGGCATCACCCGTTCAACGGATTGAACTGTTCCATCTACTACATACATTTCCTCTCACAAGAGATAGGCAGCGATCGATAGGCAGAGATAGAGGAGATATAGCCAACACTGCTACCGTAACTACCATTGCGGGTCCCAGTTCGAGGATTGAATTATACTATTACTACCTAACCCGTATTTATCATTCTAGTTCCAAGTATTTGTATTTGGCTTTGTTTAATATATATGTCTCGTTATTTCCTATTTTGATTGTTGTATTATTTCTTGCTGGACTCTTAACCGGATTCATGACATTAACCCATAGCAGGTGGAAGGAACGTAGTAGTTTCAAGCCTTTTCTCAATGGTGTTTGCTCGTAAGCGAATTGTGAACATGAAAGGGCGAATAGCGGCGGCTCTGGAAAAAGAGTTCGTTTGTGTCTGGCGTGCAAAGCAGTAATCTGTTCCAAAGAAAGAAAATAATAATAATACTCACCGCTGCCTTAATAATCCACCTTCAGCTCAGTCTAAAGGAAAAAAGAGAGGAGGCCCTCGAGTGAAATTTTTATAGACTGAGGAAATGGATTATGGGTAGAGAAATGGATTATAAAACTGACCGACCAAGTTCACTGGGGAAAGAAAAATTAGTGGCGTCAATTTCTTGGCGAGAAGCTGACGCAGAGAGACGCAGTGAAAAGGTGGAAGGAGGACAGTGGAGTAGGAAGAGGAAGAGGCGTAGCAAGAAGCCAGCTGGGAGAGCGTTGAATTGAAATCCAACGGTCTGCGGTTCGATCCCTGGTTCTGCACTCACTAGAATAAAGTGTGCAACAAGCTATTTCGGCGTAATGGGGGACAGGTTCGACCTGAAATTGATTCCAGAGTTCAGTGGCTCGACCCCAGTACTTGACTGGGTGGAAAAAGTGGAACTGCATTGTCTCTTGTCTGGTGTCAAAAACATTGAACATGTGATTCCTCTGCGTTTGTCCGGTGGGGCTTTCGCTGTGTATCAACAGCTCAGTGCTGAGGAAAAACAGAATTATGAGAGGATCAAGGCAGCCCTATACAAAGCGTTTGCTATCGACCCCGCCACTGCCTGGGAGCAATTTGAGGCAAGACAATTACATCCTGGCGAAACTGTGGACGTATATTTGGCCGAGCTGACGAAGTTGACGGTGTTGTTCGGTGGGCTGCCCGAGCGGGCCTTGGCATATAAATTTCTGGCGGGGCTCCCAACCGGAGCAAAACAGCTCCTGCGGGCGAGCTCAAACATAACCTCGTTGCCCCTTAATGACCTGGTGGACCGAGCCAGAACCGTGATGAAGGATAATTCCGAGCTGAGAGATCCGATAATCGCCGCTGCACAATCCACACCGAGTGATGATAAACCGTCTCAGGGCCTTAGCCCGCGTGGTGGGGTCGTGTGTTATAGGTGCGATGGCCAGGGCCACATTGCAAGGAACTGCAGACGGCGACCGACAGCTGTTCGCTGCTACCGGTGTAATGAAACCGGACATATGGCCCGGGATTGTGCGGGAAACGGGGCCGGGGACAAGGTGCCGGCGTCGACCTTTCCCCAAAGCAGAAATTAGAGGCGCTTCCGATCATTCAGGTCTATGTCAACGAGACATTGTGCTCAGCACTCCTCGACTCCGGGTGCTCTCGCACCATAGTGTTCGTAGACCTCTGCCACACTTGGAAGGAGAAGGGTGTCAGGGTGACCACCATCAGTGGAGAATCGCGGACATGTTGTGGGGGGGGGTGCGATAAACATCCGTACAAGAACAGGAAACTCGGCCAACGTCGAGGCGCTAGTAGCGCTCAAAAAACCACTGAACTTTGACCTGCTTCTAGGCTATGATGCCATCAGAGCCCTAGGTGGTGTTCACATAACGCAGACGGGGGAAGTGCAGTTTCAAGAGAGGACCCCAGTGTGCGCAGCGCTGAGGATCGACCAGCCAGACTTTAGTGTCGAATTTGACCAGCACCAGAAGGCTTGGACCGCCTCATGGAAGTGGTCGGGAAATCAGGAGCCAGCAAAATTGCGGAACGAAGTAGCCGAGTACCATGTGCCCGACCAAATAAGGCCTGCATACGAAGAGGAGCTTCGTGAATGGATCAAGGATGGCTGGTTAATTCCTTACCCCTATGAGAAACTTGGACCTCCCAAAGGTTTGATCCCGCTGATGGCGGTTACTCAGCACAACAAAGCAAAAGTGAGGCCAGTGATGGACTACCGCGAACTAAATGCGCATGTTGATGCATTTACGGCAGATGCTGATGTTTGCGCCAGCAAGCTACGAGAATGGCGCCAGCAGGGTTCCAATGTGTCCCTGCTGGATCTAAGAAAAGCGTATCTGCAGGTCCGGGTCAGCGAAACGATGTGGCCGTTTCAGACGGTGGTGTTTGCCGGCAGAAGGTACTGCCTTACCAGACTGGGCTTCGGGCTGAACGTGGCACCCCAAATAATGAAGACCATAGTCAACGCTGTGTTGTCACAGCAAGAAACAATGAAAGAGGGGACATCGACGTACCTTGATGACATATACGTGAACGAAGACGTTGTATCATCATCACGCGTAAGGACCAAACTGGCCGAGTTTGGCCTGAATTGCAAGGACCCGGAACATTTGGAGGATGGCGCCCGTGTCTTGGGCCTGAAAGTTCGAAAGGAGCGGGGGACCTTGAAGTGGGGGCGCGGAACTGCAATTCCTGAAGTACCCGAAGTCTTCACAAGACGAGTGGTCTTCTCCCTGTGTGGAAAACTTGTGGGGCACCTACCAGTGTGTGGATGGACTCGTGTAGCAACAGGCACCATAAAAAGGAGGGCAAGCGCAGTCACCAGAGACTGGGATGATGAAACGACGGACGATCTGTTGGTTCGCATGGTGAAGGAGACCATCGCAAGGGTAAAGCAGGATGACCCCGCAAAGGGAGACTGGTGTGTGCAGGGAGACGAATTGAGCGTGTGGGTGGATGCGAGCTCTGTGGCGATTGGTGTGCTGCTTGAGGAGAACGGAGCTGCGATTGAGGACGCCTGCTGGCTGCGACCGACGAATGACGCTGCTCACATCAACCTGGCAGAGCTCGATGCGGTGACGAAAGGCATTAACCTGGCACTCCAGTGGAAAGTCAAGAAATTACACATACACACAGATTCGCTGTGCGTGTACCACTGGATATCAAACACACTGACAGGTAAGGCCAGGGTGCGCACCAAGGCGGCCAGCGAGATGCTGATCAGACGGAGGTTGGAGACCATAAGAAAGCTAGTAACAGAGTACAATCTGTCTGTGGATGTGGTACTTGTCACCTCAAACTGCAACCTCGCTGATAGGCTCACTCGGGTGCCTCAGAGATGGATTGATGCCGTGAAGAAAGAAGCTGGGCCAGTACCGTTACTATGTGCTGCCTCTGTGGAGGCGGCAGACAAAATCAGGGAAATACACCACATCAGTGGGCACCCCGGAGTGAGACGGACATGCTATTTTGTACAATTGACCAATCCGTCAGTGTCAAAAAGTGCAGTGAGAGCGGTGGTCAAGGAATGCCAAACATGCCAGTCAATCGACCCCGCCCCAGCGAGATGGCGGAGGGGTCGGCTGGGAACAGACATGACTTGGAGCCGACTGGGTATGGACATAACCCATTATGGCAGCCAGCACTTCCTCACACTGATAGATTGCGGACCGACGAGGTTTGCGATCTGGCGCCCATTGGCACGCCAGGACTCCTCCAGTGTCATCCGTGAATTGGAATCCATATTTTACGAAAGGGGGCCGCCTGAAGAGATCCTCACGGACAACGATACTGCCTTCTGCAGCGTGGAATTTAGGCGTTTTGTAGACGAGTGGGGGATCAGGCTCAGACACCGATGTGCATATGTGCCGAGTGGCAACGGCATAGCAGAGCGGTGCCACCGAAGCGTGAAGAGGACCGCGGCCAGGAAGGCGTGCACTATTGCAGAAGCGGTCTATAGATATAATGCAACACCGAGGGATGCTGTGACTGCTGTGAGCGCACCCGCCAATGCGATCCATCGCTACCGAGTGCGCATCAAGGGCATTGACGCGCGTCTGCCTGATCGGCGGGGAACAAGAGGGCCGTATGAATTAGGGGACACCGTCTGGGTGAAGCCTCCCAATAACCGGTGCACCACCAGTTTTCGAAGGGGACGAATCACCGGCATCGTCAGTGAGCAGGCCGTGCTGGTTGATGGTACCCCACGCCATGTGAGGGACATTCGGCCCGCCCTGAATACGAATTCATTGACAAGTAGCGGCAGTGGTGAATCATCCAATGACGAACTGTGGATTCGACCTACGCCCCGCGAGTCTGATGGTCCGACTGCGAACCCCGACGCTGTTGCCGATAATTCCGATGCCACTTCTGAGAGCTCAGATGAAGAAATCCAGACAATCCCCCTTCGTAGGAGTGCCCGCAACAAGCGGCCACGTCCGCCTTGCCACATGTGTGGTCTTGAGACCAGGGGGGAGTGTGAACATGAAAGGGCGAATAGCGGCGGCTCTGGAAAAAGAGTTCGTTTGTGTCTGGCGTGCAAAGCAGTAATCTGTTCCAAAGAAAGAAAATAATAATAATACTCACCGCTGCCTTAATAATCCACCTTCAGCTCAGTCTAAAGGAAAAAAGAGAGGAGGCCCTCGAGTGAAATTTTTATAGACTGAGGAAATGGATTATGGGTAGAGAAATGGATTATAAAACTGACCGACCAAGTTCACTGGGGAAAGAAAAATTAGTGGCGTCAATTTCTTGGCGAGAAGCTGACGCAGAGAGACGCAGTGAAAAGGTGGAAGGAGGACAGTGGAGTAGGAAGAGGAAGAGGCGTAGCAAGAAGCCAGCTGGGAGAGCGTTGAATTGAAATCCAACGGTCTGCGGTTCGATCCCTGGTTCTGCACTCACTAGAATAAAGTGTGCAACACGAATATAACAAACCCGACTGGAATTAAAACTCGATAAACAATTCCGAGACATTATCCATTACATTACCCGCACATCCAACCTTATAGCACCTGGTATTCCCAAACGATCACCCACCTAGGTACTGACCAGGCTTGCCGTTGCTTAAACATGATCGTACGAGAACCGATGTTTCAACGTGATATGACCGTAAGCCTGACAATTTAATATTAAGGAGCAATAATTGCAAAACCTTTAGAAAATTACTGTGAACCTTTTATTTATTGATAATAATATTAATAATAATAATAATAATAATAATAATAATAATGTAAGTTATACTCTCTAAAAAATTCAAAAAGACGTCAATAACGTGAAAGATCAGCTCAGTTAAGTATTCAAACATAAACAAAGCAATTTCTAAAGAAGTAATGGACTTTTTATTTAATAATTTTATTACTTCAAATGTTATTATTAGTGGATAAAAAAAAGGCAAATATTTTTTTAAATAAGGATTCTCGAATATTCAAGCCGATAGACGAAATGAAATAAATATACTGTTTAATACTCGTTCTTTCACTTTCACACTTACAATCTTATGAAAGATATGAATCCATCTATTTACTTCTTAGTTATGTATTAAATATCAGAGCATACCGGATGGCACCCAGTCTAAGGGTAAGAAAAATATAAAGTTCAACAACCATGGAGAAGGCAACGAAAAAACACTCTACTACCTTTCCCGAAACGTCATAATGATTCACAGATAAGAAAGAAAAAAAATCTGTAGAAAGCTATGATTGATTCCTTAACGAAGGGAGATGGATTCTAACAAATTTAGTCGTGAAAAAAAAAAGCATGTTTTTAGGACATGTTAACTCTTGTTAGCATGTCCTAAAATCAACCATCTATCAAACAAACCAACTCTTTTTACGCTTTTTAATTTGTCTTGACTTGTTATTTTGCAGTAATATTTACGCGACTATTTCTTGAAGATTCGACCCCGGATTCTGCAACCCACCTCATAATTAAAAAAAAACATAACACTATAGTGTTATGTTTTTTTTTATACCTGAGTTATGCGACGTCATTTTAAACCAGTACAAATAGAAAAACGAGCTTGATAGATTATTTCGAACAGAGCAACGAGGATTTTACAGTTTTTATTTTCACGAAATAGTATGTCTACCACAACATTGTTTAAAATCTAGCCTTTATCTCAACAACACGAATTCCCAGGTCATTGAGCAAAGGCGGTAAAGTGATATCTCTCAGAAGGCACTCCTAATCACAGGTATCCAGGTATATACGTATGTGTCTGAACGTATTTATAGCTGTAGATAGAGTTTAGAAAATTCAGAAGCGGAAGCAATTCTAATTTGCTCTCTAATGTATTTTCAATCCATGTCCCACTGAAGACATCGGCGAGCAGGGTCCTTTTTTTTTTTATTTAGATATAACTTCTAAGGAAAAAGGTATTAATCCATCTCTTCTCCCTCAAACTATGGGTTGAATAGCTAGACAGATTGAGTTCTATAGCATTGGTTGATAACCGGTTTACTGCAGAAAGTAATGGCATTCTACTGCAGGAAATTTTCTGCCAAATCAGTAATGTCTCGCAAGAAACATGATCACCCATGCGTGTATCATGTATGACAATTAACTGACTGACTGACTGACTGACTGTAAGGACTATGCTAACAGTTTCTACATAACGGTTAACCCTAGATTTGAAGAGGCTAAGACTGCAGTGATCAGGGAAGCATCCTCTCAGGAGTCTGCTTCATAGATCAGAAAGTCTTAGAAAAAGCTCTTCGAGTGGAACTTCCTTCTTAGCAATGAAATACAAAGGGCATAAGGAGGTTCACCCCCTGCTTTGGTTGGTCTTAACTGTAAAGATCTAATCTGGTGATAATATGGAATGTGGCTCGTCAGTTTTCTATGGCAACGATGACAGAGTAGCGAAAGGCTTAAGACGTTACATCTGTGGGAAAGGTTGGAAATAATTAATCACCCACAAGTCCACGTAATTGAAATTCTGTGTTTTTCTTGCTTTAGACTGTTTTCCACGCAAGAATAGAAAGCTCAGTTTATCCTGATATTAACCCATATTTTAAGGAGAGAGAAAATGGCTTCATGACATTTCATTAGTGGAAAGTGAACACAATAAGCTCATTTGGAATGAATTCAGCTCTCAGAATCAACGTTGTTCACGGGTATCAGTTCCGTATCGCCACTGGCTTTACCCCACCAGACCCCAATGTCACTTTATAGACAGCATCAACAAAGAACGGCTTCTTTCTCCCATTCACTTTATTAAACGAGAAGGACAGACGTGGTAGCATCGATTCTAAAACTAAACGGGAGGAAAAACTTCAGAAGAATTCATGTCGCACTCGCTGGCTTAGCATTTCGCCACGTCCAGTCTAGCCTCTCTATGGAATCTTGGTGCAGAAAATGTGCCGAGGCTTTAAAATTCTTATGGCTTTCTGTCGACTTATACCTAAAACTTAGACAAGGGCAATGTATCACTGTCAGAATTCTACGCCTCAAGGCTTTTGGTCAGTTATTTGCTATCATTGAACGACCACGAATTCTGCAAACCACCTCATAATTTAAACAAACTTAACACTAGATATACCCGAGCTATGCGGCCTCATTATAAACCAGTACAAATAGAGACACGAGCTTGATAGATTATTTTGAACAGAGCAATAGACACAAGTGAAGGTTTTGACATCGACAAACTTGTGTAGACCTGGATAGGTATCTAATTTTGTAAAGAAAAATGCCTGTGAATCAGAGTTTTCTAGATGTTAGAAATTCTTAATTATTTGATGCAAAAACAAAACACCACACTAGCAGTTTTAAGGGCGTCGGAAGCCATAGTTTTCCATAAAAAATGTTACAATAATCTAAAAAAAAAAAAATGACAGAAGAAGCAAGATCTGCGAGTAAGGAGGATGAGGAATAATTTGCCATAATATTTTCCTGATGACTAGAGTAATACGTGACCTTTATTATCGTAAGAAGAACACACATTTACAATTAATCAATGAGAAGTTGTTTTTTCGGTAAATGTGTTGGGCAATGCTTTTAATCATACATACCCACCATATACCACTCAAGAGAATAGTTGTTTTTTTTCTTGAGTGAAGTCATCGTTTATAGATAGGTTCTCCCTTATTCAAGGGATTCTAACCATTATTCTCATTTGATATTGTTATAAACAACTCACTTTTTATTACTGCTCGTCCTTATATCCAGAAAAGGTTCAGTAGTAATTCAGATTCTCCGCGATAGGCTTTGGGCAACTGTTTGATTTATCTACAAAGCAACCAGTTGAGGAAAGACCTACTAACCAAGTTTAGATACTTTTCCGAGATCATGACGGTAGTTTATGGTCAATGTGTGATGTTATCGAACAGTTTTTTTTATTCTCGTGCCGTTTGCCTAAGAGCGTTCCCAAATACGATTTGATGAAATTCAATATTAACAGAAAATAGTCGTCTGGGCTGAGGAAAATATTCGATAGGAGAATTTCTCGATCGTAACTAGTTAAACCATTAATAACATGTCCAAGGCTCTTAAATTTTCATTTCTATAGATAGAGGGAAAGTTTCTTGTCGCTTTCAATGCTGGAGTGCTCTTTTTGAGTTCATGCAATATACAGTGTTTGATATGAGTTTGACAGAAACTCATTTTAAACGGGTAAAATTTATACAAAATATAATTATTCTAATATTAAGTAAAGACAAAAAAGACATTAAAACATGTAAACAATGATTATATTACTGTAAGCATTGAAAACAAATGCGGCAGAATTATGTAAAAAATGTGACAAAATTTTCTTTCCAACTTAACAGTAAACAATGTTCAAATGTAGTTCATGAACTGACAAGGTCGTCTCACCAAAGCTACGTCAGAAGGCCGTTTGGTATGTTCTGATCCACTTCATCGACAGTGAAACATATTTTTATTTTTGGGGTTATTTGGTTGGGTGCTGATAGTAAATAAGTCACACTAGGCTTATTTTTGTCGAACATCATGAAACAAAAAACTGCTACAAAACAAAAATATTAACTTGAAATCTAGAGTCATTTTCTTAAATAGCCTCATCAGATTTAGTTCAACCTATTCAGAAAAAATAGCTTTTGTTTTCAGACCAATGTTTGGCCTGAAATGAACAACAGCGAGAATGTGTAGCAGATATGACTAGAGGAGAAAATCCGAAGGCGTATTTCAAAAGCGATATATATATATATATATATATATATATATATATATATATTCCAAAGCTAAGTTAAATATTAACAAACAGGAAAATCTCCTTGGAAACAAAGAAATGAGTACTTGAATGTCATGTATATATCGGTCCGCCTACGTGGTAATGCCGGTAATGTCATTACAGATAAAGAAGAGACTTGAAGCAACAGATATGTGGTTCAACAGCAGTACGATGAAAATACCATTGACTGAACATGTAAACAATGACAAGTTTTTATTTTTAAGCAAATGAAAGCAAACATGACACATTAGAAAGTCGAAAGATCTAGGATCCATAATAAATAAAGAGGGCTTAGAAAATTCCACAGTGAAGGAAAGAAGAACAGAGGAAATCAGCGCATAACCTACCTAACAAATAGTTGGCAGAACAGGGGTCAGAAGTGATAGCAAAAACACAAAATTTACTAACACCTGCAAAGAATAGGAAATTGTGAAGAACCATTAAAACCCAAGTCCTGAAGAGAGAAGGCACATTGAAGAAGAAAAAGCTTTCCACAGTATTAGTTACAAAATATTCGGAATACAAAAACTTACCAATACTCGAAGCGACATAACCGTTAATCGACTAGAGAAAGATTGTTTCATGAAAAAAGAATCAATTTATTAATTTTAATCGACGGTAAAAGTAAATGTTCGGTCAATGCACATATTTTCCTGTATGCAAATGACTTATTATTATTCTATTATTACTATCATCACCATATCAGTTAGTTAAGTGCCGTACGTGATATGTTTGGGCAATCTCGAAAGAGACATGACTGAGTTGTCAGAAGATTTTCTCGCAGTAGGTTGCCATTACTTTTTGCGGTAGACTGGTTGCTAAACCTAAGCTGCAGAATCCAATCTACCCTGCTATTTAATCCATAGCTGGGAGAGAAGAGATGAATTAATACCTTTCCCAAGTGTATTTTCCCAAAAATGAATGCAATGAATTGAACTGGAATTCGAACGTGGTTCTCCGATTTTTCATTCCGAGCCGATATCCACTGTAATTGAATTAATTTGCATTCCTTTTAAGTGCGTGTTCTTCTTAAGTTAAAAACTCCTTTAAGGATCATTTTCATCTCATCCAGTGTCCATAATTTGCACTTCTCATTACGCCCTTGTTTGTGTATTGTGTTTCGTGTTCATGTGTTTTTATTTTTATGCTTTGGAATGTGTCCATCCTCAAAAATGCATTCACAATTTATTTAAGTGATAGTGCTGCTCAAAAACATCGTTGCAACAATTGGTGGTATATACACTGATGTGCCAAAAGTCATAGGTATTGAAAGGAGGCGTACACCCTAACGATTAGTGATTCTGTGAGCACTCCCTAAATTACTTTTCGCGAGGTGACGTGAACTGTTCTAGTTTGAACAGGTCATGACAGAAGTAGCTATATGGGTAAAATATTTAATTTATGAAACCACAAAGACATTTCACATCCCTTTGTCTACTGTGTCATATGTGTACCAGGAATATTATTTATATGTACAAGAATAACTAATTCTAATAATTCTATTAAAATTCTACATAGAGGGGTTATAGATATGAAATTATTTAGTTACCAATTTCAGAAAATATTCCCCACTGTTAATGTTAGATTGTCTAAAGAATAGGGGTTAAACCATATAACTTCCCTTTTTCTATATCTACTTCTCGTTTTAGATGTTTTAGATTTATCAACGGGTTTTACATGTAGCAATTTGTCCTTAAAGCCGATATCCTGGAGGGCTTTATTATATAACTTGTTATTTTCATTTAAAAGCTTAAGGAAGACAACCGGTTAATTCTGTTATTAACAGTGTTAGATATTTGTTTTATAATAATAACAGGGGAGTTAGAATTAACATTAATATAGCTAGTGGTAGCATTTTCTTTAAGGTAAGGTTTGTAGGAATTGTCATTTAGCTTAAGGGTGATGTCCAAAAATACGACAATTATTAGATTAGAGGAAATTTCAATTTTGAAACCTAGTAAATTAAAGGCCCTAATAATTTTCTTATGGATCATATTAGTTAATGGTCTATTGCTATTAAGGATGAACATAAGACCATCATCGTGGTATAAACCAATTTATTTTGGGTCTACAATTTGACTTGTCGTAGGGATCTAGTCCAGGTGGAATGGTCAAAGGTTAGAATCGACTTTCTAGTTACTAGAATAATCCTAATTTCCCTATCAGTGGTCTCTACAAGGTTTTTGGCGAAGTTAATACAGCAAGATAGGAGGTTTTTAGGGATAAAAGAATAAAAATCTACAATGTCAAATTTAAGAAAAGAAGTTTTAGATTTTTCATTAATATTGATAAACCAATTAATAGTATCAGAAGAATCCTTCCAGAAATTGGAGATGAGAATGAACCGTAGTTCCTCAGTTATTCTTTTGATAATTCCCCTAGAGATTAACCCTAAATCACTTTTAGTAAGATTAATTAACCTGGTTTGTAATTTATTTTTGAAATTATGTTTGTGGTCCTTAAATAAAACGTAAGCGTGTTTAGTAGAGATTTTTCCTACCTTAACAGTAATATTTAGTTTACGAGCAAAATTGGCTGTATCACTGTCGATTTCAGAAATTATGTTGTTAAATTCATCTAATATATATGTACTGGTAATTTTGTTATTAAAATGTTTGAGGTAGTGTGAGGGTCTGCATTTGTATATGTTTCTAGATTTATCAGACTTAATCCAAATGTCCATAAAAAATTTCTTATAGCGTTAATGACGTTTGAAATAATTTTTGGAAATTGTTAAATGACTTGCGTAATTGTATTTTGTTAATTAAGTTGAATAAATATTTCTCAAATGAATCGAAGGAATTATATATATATATATATATATTGTTTTTCTTTAATCCGAAGTGGAAGAGTAGGAAGGTAAATTCCAAGAACCTGATCCTAATCAATATTAAAAAATTTTAACACTAAAAAGTGATGCAGGCAGAGAGCTCAATGGATTAAGAATACAGAGCCAATATAAATTAGAGAAAATTTCAAAATTCAAAGGTGTCGGATGTACATTTCGACATAGGACCTCTAATAGAGACTCTACGTCACGTCAGCGACATTGTTTTTTTCCAAATGGCGAAGGCCCTGTGTTAGAGTGTGGAGGGGTTTTAGGTTAACAACGGTCACAAAGTGGAAAAGGACAGAGCTTGTAGTCGCGGGGTTACAGGGTGTTGAAATGGTATATTTAGGAAGGGGAGGAATAGGAGTTCATATTTTATAAAGATAGACAACTAAATTAGTTAAATTACTTTTTAAAGTTAAGATTTTGGGCTGTTTGAAGAGATGTATTTAGGCGAGAAAGAATGGGTTTCAATATAAGATTTTAAAATTTTTTATTTAAGTTTATTTGATTAAACCTTTTAGGTAGAAGCGAGCTAAATGCCAATTACAGGAAGTTATCAGTTTAAAAATTATTAGGGAAAAAATATTAGAGAAAAAAATATTAGAGAGAAAAAAAAAAATATATATATATATATATATATATATACATATAAGTGTTAACCAAGGAAAAAGGGGTTTAGTAAAAGAATCCATATTTTCTAAAGATAGGCAATTAAAGGAGCTTGGGATAGGAAGGTTTTAAGGTTAACGTTAGGGTAAAATTAAGATTAAAACTTAAATTGAATCCTTTTAATTTATATTCTAACATCTAGTCAACGGGGATTTAAATTCTAAATTTAAGTATTCGAAAAATTTGCCTTGTGGCAGCACTTACTGATGAATTCCCTCCTAAGATTCAGTAGCCGGTTTTGGTGGGGGTATTTTAATATTGAAATTTTTTCTAGTAAACATAGACAGCACCTATCACGAAAATTCCTCGGAATACGGGCTGAACCTATCAGTTTCCAGCTAATTTCAGGATCCAGCCCTTCCTCTTTCATTTTCCTGAATGCCCGCGAAAGGGCTATCTGGTACCTCTGACCGGGGTTCGAAAAGGAGTACCTGTGGTTTTTATATTGAAACCCATTCTTTCTCGCCTAAATACACCTCTCCAAACAGCCCAAAATCTTAACTTTAAAAAGTAATTTAACTCATTTAGTTGTCTATCTTTATAAAATATGAACTCCTATTCCTCCCCTTCCTAAATATACCATTTCAACACCCTGTAACCCCGCGACTACAAGCTCTGTCCTTTTCCACTTTGTGACCGTTGTTAACCTAAAACCCCTCCACACTCTAACACAGGGCCTTCGCCATTTGGAAAAAAACAATGTCGCTGACGTGACGTAGAGTCTATATTAGAGGTCCTATGTCGAAATGTACATCCGACACCTTTGAATTTTGAAAATTTTCTCTAATATATATATATATATATGATTTTTCATATGTTCTTATAATTTATCTTTTCTGGATGTACTGCGGTTAAGACCTTTTAAAATGTATAAGAACACATGAAAAATTGCATAAAAAAATTAACCAGAGTAACGTGTAAGTCGTTTTAATAAAACTTAAATAAAAGAGGGATTTTTTTATAATCATATCGCCCCAAGCAAGGCATTTTATTGCCACTGTTTTGCAGGGTGTTATATAAGGAGGAAATTTATGAGAAAGAGTGACAGATTATAGGGGGTGGCAGGAAGTGCGTAAGAGAAGGATGAGTATACTGATGAGAGTGGAGTGGACGGAGAAAGGGGCATGAGAGGATGCAGGTTAGTGAGATAAGTGATGACTATTGACTTTTCATGTAAATTCTTGGAGATTATAGCTGTCAAGAAAGCAAGTAAATGGAAGGAAATTCCACAGGCGGGAAGTGCGAGAGCTGCTTGAGTAAAATTTGCTTTTGCAATAAAACTAGGTCCCACCCTTTTACTGTGAAACCAATAAGGTTTCACAGTAAAAGGGTGGGACCTAGTTGCTAATCTTGTGGCTCGAGTAAATTTATATATAGAGGGCACCAGTGAGCTAATTTCATCGGAGCAGAAGCCGTGAAAGTATTTTTAGAAGAGACACAGGTGAGAAAGTGACTGTATCCTAGTTGCCAAATCAGAATCTATCATATTACAGATTCTCCGTTGGATTTTGTCAAGGACACCTCGGTGGATAGCAGGAGATTGCTGTCCAAATACACAATATATATATATATATATATATATATATATATATATATATATATATATATATAAAGAGAGAGAGAGAGAGAGAGATATATAGGGTGCGATGGATAAATTGTCGCAATTAGATATTTTCAATTTTCTGCATGCGCGTTGATTGTTATTGATTTTGTCGACTGCACAGTGTCATTCAGTTAAGTGCCATACGTGATACACGCTTGGGCGATCATGTCTCGACAGAGACACGACTGACTGTGCAGAAAATTATCTCGCAGTAAGTTGCATTGCTTTCTGCGGTAGACTGGTTGCCGACCAAGGCTTTAGAACCAAATCTGTCCTGTTATTTAACCCATAACTAGAAGGAATAGGCGGATTAATACCTTTCCCAAGGGTATTTGCGCGTAAGTGAATGCAATGAATTCAGTTGGAATTCGAACTCGGCTCCCCGATTTCTCGTTCCGAGCCGATATCCACTGCACCACAACGCACATCCGCGTTGTGGTGCATTGGATATCCAATTGATCCTACTATACTGCTGCACAGTATAGTAGGATCAATTAGAAACTGTCTGTGGAAAAAAGAGCAGCATGACGCATTTCACATCCATAGAAATTTGAAAACGGCATTCTGTATTGAGTTCCAATACAAACATTTCATGTTGTTTGGGTGTCAATCTGAGTACGGTGTAAAGAGTTCGGAAAGAGGTTTTGAAGTTATTACTAGCGATGGCGACGCTATACCACCATCCATCTTCCCACAGGATCCCAGACTCAACACGGAAGCTTCCATTAAGCGCTTTTAGTGGGTATCGGTGCTCCGGTTCAATAGTGTGGCTACTGGAAGACACTATATCTGTCAAAAGAACTCTGCATTATGCCACACAAGCAGGAAAACCCAGTCGTGGCTATCAGGCAATCTCTGTGACCATAGCGTCCATTACAACTGGCCACCTAACTTCCCAGGCTGCAAACCCCTTGATTGTTTTGAGTGCGGTGCAGTGAAGCAAGAGATCAACAAACTCTCTTAATATCCATGATGAACTGAAGGCAAAGGATAATGACAGCATTCACAAACTTTAACAAGGAGACCGCCTAAAAGAACTGCAGGAGAATCCGAAGTTGTCTCGAGGACATTTGTCGAAGCCAATGGCGATTTTATTGGATCAATTTATGCTTTTGTATTTCAATATGTTTGTGTAATTTTGATAAATATGTATGTTAAAATGAGATGTCAATGTATTTTCATTTTGCCATAATTTAGACGACAATTCATCCATCGCACCGTGGGTATACATGTGTGTGTGTGTGTGTGTGTGTGTGTGTGTGTGCGCGCGCGCATAACTTACAGTGAGTTTCACCCTGTAAAAGGTCCTAGAGTCAGTTGAGGTAGAGGACAGGAGGGAGATTTCACAATAAGTAGCTTTTATGAAAATCGTGTTAAAAATACCACATAGGGTGACATGACACGTTTGTTTGTTTTTTCCTATATGACTGACATTATATATTAAACCCTTATGCAAGCCAACTCCCTCGAGAAAACATGATACACACAATGTATGAAAATTCATCGCTTCACACGGAGTTATTCAGATTAATTCGATGTAGAACGGTATTTCTGAATGATTATAATTTACAACAAGGAGCACTTTTAGAATAACTAAAAATTTGGAACTAACTTTCGCTTTTAATGTAAAAAAAATAGTCAGTGATATATGAAAATAATAAAGAACTCTCCTAAAATAAAAATCTATTTTCAGACATTACATTGTATATAAAGTTTGTAGAATAACTAAAACTTCAAGAATTAATTTTAATTTTAATTAGGAAAGATTTATCATGAAATTTGCAAATAAGAAAATAATAAAGAACTCTTCTGAAATAAGTATTTATTTGTAAGACATTAAACTGCATATTAATTAAGATTGTAGAATAATTAAAACTCTGGGATACACTTTCAGTTTAAATGAGGAAAAAATTATCATTAAATAATTAAATAATAAAGAAGTCTCCTGAAATAAGCATCTATTTTTAAGACACAACATCGAATATTAAGCTTGTAGAAAAACTAAATATCTTGGTCTGACATTAAACATTAATAAGGAAAAATAATCATGAAATTTGAAAATAAGAAAATAATTAAGAAATATGCCTCTGATTTTAAGTCATTATAATGTATATTAAGCTTATACAATAATTAAACTCTGGGCCTGACATTAAGTGGTATTAAGGAAAAATTAGTCACGAAATTTGAAATGAGCAACAAAAAAAAAAAGACGAAAAAGTCTCTTGAAATAAATGTCTAATATTAAGAAATTACATTGTATATTAAAATTGTAAAGAACTAAAACTCTGGGACTGACTTTACATTTTATTAAGGAAATATTAATCACGAAATTTGTAACTAGAAAAACAATAAAATAATCACTCCTGAATTAAGCATTTATTTTTATATATATATATATTCGTCATCCACATACAGGCTAGTTTCATCCATTTGCTTCTGGCCGGGATCAAAACTCGACCGATTTGGTGTCAGTCGGAGTCGCTAACCCATAATATTTCTTCCTGCCACGCTTATGGAAAAAGGAACAATAGCGAGCTCAGTCCATTAGAAAGACAATATCGAGGTAGCGTCGGCTCAGTTCATTCTCTTTACCACCAGTTATTAAACGTTACTACCAGTTATGAAAGCACTTAGCACGTATTTGCTCTTTAACGGTGTCTTATTATTTTATCTATTTTCAATAATTATCTCGACGAATGAATAAATGATTACAATGAAAACATTTTACATCACTACACAAAAGCATTCATGTTTCAGTACTATGAATTTTACTTCGTCAGGCAATAGTTGGTAACTGGTCATAAAAATAAATCTTATGAAAATTTAAAGACAATTCGTTAGCTTTTTTATCGACAGTAAAAGGAGGTGTATAAGGTCAAAATTAAAATTCTACTTGTGGGTATGTCTCGATTGACCAACTGAAAGTCAGAGCTACGCTAAATAGAAAAAAATAAGGTTAGAGGGTTTTGTAAACGTTATATATTGGATACATGTCAGACCGAATTCGCAAGATGACATGGGCCTAAGAAGTTTAAATAAGGTCAAGACAAATACAGTCATATTCCAGTGCATAAACAAATAAATATAATTAAATATATACGCACGCACATTCACTAGATAATTCTTACATGTGTTTTTTGTCTCTTACTACTAAGCTCGGTTAGCTATCTTTTCTTTCTCTATCGCTCCCCCTTATCTCTCGACTGTTCCGTACATGACAGCATCTCCAATTATATTGATAAGGCCATATCTTTTCATCGATTCGCCCATATATTTGTGTTTAGAGACTTTAACGCCCACCACGCCAAGTGGCTGGAAAACTCTGTCACAGCTCTTGCTAGTGTCCACACCATGAATTTTTCAATCCCTCAGTACCTTACATAAGTGGTGGATTTCCCTACGTGTTTCTCTAATAACCCTAATGGACCTGACTCACTGCTAGATCTCTGTTTCACTTCCATTCCTGACTATTGCAATGTCAAGCAACTCTGCCCTCTTGGAAACTCTGATCATGCATTGGTTTCTGTTAATATCTCCTTCCATTCCAATTCCACCCAAGAACCTCAGGCCAGCAGAATATCTTATTGCTACCAAAGAACAGAATGGGACTCGTTGCACGACTTCCTGTGTGACGTTCCTTGGAACAAAGTTTTTAGACTTCCCGTTGAAAACTGTGCGTCCGAAGTCTCGTCTTGGGTTAAGGCTAGTATCGATGCTTTCATCCCAGCCGGGAAGATGCAACTTAAATCCTACCCGTCTCCTTGATTCCGTCATCGCCCACCGGAATCGCTTTTTCCGGCTTAATAGGAGCCACGCATCGGACCATAACAGGCGCCTTTTTGCCTCTGCTCGTCATGAGTGCAAAAAGATACTTAATGAAGCTAAGCTGTTGTTTACTGCCAGAATAAAGCAGCGCATAGTATCCTGTGAGTTCAGTTCCAGAGACTACGGGCGGCTCTGTAAAAGTATATTAAATGACAGTAAGCCCTCAATCCCTACTCTTATCAATGAATTTGAGGTCGTCACCTTTTCAGCGGAAACCTCTACCCCAACTCGACACTGGATTCGTCTGGAGTATCTGTACCCGACTTCCCACCTAAAACTGAGGCCCAACTGAATGACACCCACATTACCCCCTCGCTGGTCTCTAAAATAATTTCAAAGTTTGACCCCCATAAAGCGAGCGGAGGTAACAGAATCCCAATCATAGTTTTGAAGAAATGTGCCCCTGAACTCTTCTCTGTCCTCTCCAAACTCTATAACTACTGCCTCTCTGCTTCTTGCTTTCCTACCTGCTGGAAGTCCTTCTCTGTGGTTCCTGTATTTAAGAATACTGGAGATCTCTCGGACCCCTCTAGTTATTGCCCTATCAACCTCCTACCGATTTGGGGCAAAGGGTTCGAAGCCATTATTAACACTGAGGTGTTTCAATATCTCACAGCTCACAGCCTCTTCTCTGACAAACAGTATGGTTTTCGCTTCACTTGGTCTACCATCTCTGAGTATATATACCAGACTCTCGACAAGAACGTCGAAGATCGAACAGTTGCCCTGGATATCTCCAAAGCATTTGACAGAGTCTGGAATGCTGGCCTTCTACGCAAGCTACGGGTGTGTGGTATAACTGGACAATTGTTTGACCTAATTCAGTCATTTCTTTTCAAATCGTACAATGAAGGTAGTACTGAACGGACATGCCTCCCGATACTATGATACGAAAGCGGGTGTCCCTCAAGGCTCTATTCTAGGTTCTACGCCCTTTCTGATCTTCATTAACAATCTCCCCGATGTAATAAAATCCCAAGTAAGCACCTACACTGACGACACCACCGTTTGCTCTCGCCTCGATCAAACATCTGCTGAGGCTGACAAAGCGAACCTCGCAGCTGATCTTGAAAAGGACCTCCAATCTATGGTGGGCTAAGGTAAGAAATGGCTCGTGAATATTAATTCTTCCAAAACGAAACGGCTATCTGTTAACCATCACAGACAATCCCCCACGACCATCAACATCGACCATCAGCTAGTCTCCCTGAAAACAAAACACACACACACACACACACACACACACACACACACACACACACACACACACACATATATATATATATATATATATATATATATATAATTCGGAGTCTCTAACATTTATTCATAATAAATATATATAAAGACTAACAACAGACAACTAAAATAATTAAAAGCAAACGCCAACCCCAAAATTTCAAAAATATACTAACCTCATAAAAATTCGAGCAACACATAACATTGGGGGTCACAAAACTCAACAGAAAAGATGTGGGTCTGCAAGATAATAATAGAAGAAAACCACTTCAAATTCGAAAACACATCTATATTCGAAATGAAAACAAATCTGAGCTGCAACTCTAAAAACGTAATTTTTGCTTTAAAATGCCATCAATGCGCAAAAATATACGTAGGGGCAACACAAGGCCTGAATAAAAGAGTAACATTAATCTAGCCAATAACAGGAAATTGTACGTTTCCCAACACTTGCACTAATGTAGTGGAGGAAAATTCAGAGTAATGCCTACTACCAAAAATGCAGACTATGACACTCTCATGATGCAGGAAGAAATATTTATAAAGAAATACAAGAATTCCCTCAAAAAACAAAAAAACATGAAACAAGTAAAACACACACAGACGCACTAAATTCAAACGCGATCTGTACATTTTTCATTCTCTCTGTTCCATTTGTATAAAATCTTTCATGCTTTCTTTCCTCACTATAAGAGTTTTATTTGTTTCCAATTTCTCTAAAACTTCATTGTTACTCTCATGTTCAGTCCAGAGCATTCTCATTATCCTTCTGTAGGACCATATTTCTTTTATTTTAAGTCTCTTCTTCATCTGTGAGGTGATTATTTAGCATTCACTACAATATAAGAGAACTGATATTGCGCAACAGTTTAGTACACTCTTCTTTGTTTCTAGCAATTTTTCTGTTTCTTAATACTTTGCTTAGCTTTTAGAAAGCAATTTTCACTATTTCAATGTGCGATTAGATTTTAATGTAGCAATTTCTGTCTTCTGTTATAACATTTCCCAGATAGTAAAACATGCAACCTGTCTTCTCATAATTCATCATTATTCCTTTCTTCTCACTTTACTTCATTGCCTTTTGTAGGAGTTCTTGTGGCTTCATTTCTATCAACACTATATCATCTGTATATCTTAGTTTGTTAAGATTTTGGCCGCCAATGATGAAAACTGGTAGGATTTTCTCAGTTGAATAAATTTTAAAAAATGATAAATAGTTTTTGCCATCAGAAAATGAGACCGACAAAACAACTCGATATTTTTTTTGTTTATCGCAGTTGGCCATATAACAGATAACATAATATTTGAACTATCTTCTCTTTGTAAAAAGTTCTTGAACATATTAGCACAAACTTTTAAAAAATATGCTCACAAGTTTCACATGATAAAGGAGTCAATTCACAAAAGTAATGTTAATCGATCATGAAGATGAGGTTGACGTAATGGTTAACGGGATCGACAATGGGATCAGGAAAACGAGTTCAAACCTTATTTGCCCTGCTGCTCTTAAGAAAGGCATGGATCTATGTCTTAATCTATCTAAGGTTATATAGCATAGTGTTCAGACTAAAATTGGGTAGATTTAATTATTCCAAGGTCATGAACGGTGTTAACATGAAGACACATGTTATCGTGACTAAGAATTTAAAACTATTGATCACGCTGGATTTTGTGCTCTCTTTATAAAACTAGTAAGATCAGCTTTGAAAGTTTCAGTATAAACAACAGGTTGGCATTGTGGATGTTGAAGAAACACAGATATGCCTGGGAGAGCATCAGCAACATAAATTAGCTAGCTTTCCTTGTAGAAAGTCAGTTAGTTAAGTGCCATACGGGATACACGCTTCGGCGATCATGTCTCTTTCGAGACTTAGCTGACTGCGCAGAATATTATCCAGCAGTAGGTTGCCTTTACTTTCTGCGGTAAACTGGTTGCCTTCCAAGGCTATAGAACCAAATCTGTCCTCTTAACTGAAGGGAAGAGACGGATTAATACATTTCTCAAGGGTATTTGCGCATAAGTAAATGCAAGGTATTCAACTGGAATTTGAACTTGGCTCCCCAATTTATCGTTCCGAGCCTATATCCACTGCAATACAACGAACATCCTCCTTGAAGAAAGGCATACTCAGAAACGAACAGTAAGGTTTTTTTTTTAATTTAGGTGAAAAGAAGAGGAGGCATCAGAGATATGGATCTTCAGACGAATACTGACAACATATGAGAAGTGACAGAATTTTAAGGAAAATAGGAACAAAAAGAGAATTTCTACTTGAAATTATGTAGGCACATAATGATGGAAGGGGGCCTAAAGAATTTGACACAAGGCAAAAAGGAGAAACGGAAACAGTGATTGACTGATTGATTGATTGATTCGTTTTTCATGGCTATGAATCCATTGAAGGTTATTTAAAACCAGAAAGAATTTTTAAATTGTAAAAAAAATTGGGGAGAGCAATAACAATGGTTTAGCGATAAAAATCTTACAAATTAATCTATAGCTAGAGATAAAAGAAGTAGGTTCATACCTTTCCTAAATATATTTGCGCATCAAAGAATATAATGAACCTAACTGAAATTGGAACTCGGCTCTGCGACTAACAATTCTGAGCGATTATCTCTTACACCAGCCGCACATCCGAGCCTATAACACCTAGCATTCTCAAGTACTGACCAGCCTTGACTTTTCTTAACTTCGGTGATTGTACGGGAACCGATGTATCAACGTGATATGGCTGTAAGCACGGAAACAGCGAATAACTTATCTAAAATTCTTATGTAAATGCATAAAAGAACAGGGGACAGAAAGGATAGTAAAAAGAGCAAATATTGCTCAGACCTACGATGAACAGGAGAAGGTTGTGGAGAGACATGATCGATTCCACGCATGAAAGATATAGCAAATAGAAAAAGAAGAACTGGATCTGAACCAGGGTTTTTTTTTTCACTCTCGTTTGAGGAACTTCTTGAATGAATTCGACTGTTGACGTGTCTATTATTACATGGGATTTGCCGCACTTGCCACGCTTGGCAATGCGGGTTAGCGAAGACTAGTTAACTCATAGCTGGAGGAAGAAAAGACGGATTAATATCTTTCCCAAGGGTATTTGCGCGAAAGTGAATGAAGCGAATTCAATTAGAATTCGAACTCGGTTACCCGATGTCTCGTTCCGGGCCGATATCAATTGCACCACAACGCAGTTTTAAACCAATTTAATATTAACGTTAGGCCAAAAAAAAAAAAAAAAAAAATGGGCCGCGGAGAAATTAATTTTCTCTGAAACCGCATATAAACGATATAGTTACGTCTCACCTTATAAGATTTCTGCTGGTATAAACTATTAAAATATCAACAAAGCAACAGGAAACAATGCAATTTTTTATTGAAAGAAACCTTACAACAACAAAATGCGTCTTTTCAGCCATATAAATCTACACTTCGATGCAAATAAATTTCGTCTTGAAGCGTAAAGAATTTATGGTATTTTGATAATAAAAAAAAGGGGAAATTTAAGCACGCTTAAATGTCAAACCTACTGAGAAACTACAGTCAAGTCATAGTTTTTTTATTGCTATCACTATGTTTATTATGTTTGCCTATAAACCACATTACAATATGATAAAGCTAACTGTAACTTTGTCGACACGATACAAGTATATAAAATTTTTATCTTTTCGCTGAAGGATCTATACTGAAATATAATCAGCTTTGACTAATCAATATTGATATGTTAAATTAACATTATATCACCAAAACGAAACTTATTTAAAAAGGATAATAAAATTAATCCTCGTCAGGGCAGTTTTGATTTAAAGGTGCATTTCATCTCAGTGTGATTTCTTAGATGTGCGTTATAGTTACTTTCGTACCAGAGTTCGACAACTGACCTCTGACCTAGCTTTAAAAACTTAGTGGGGAGGGGGAATTATCTTGTTATATTCAATGCCTTAAAATCAAAACTAGTGACGTTCAATCATACCAGCGCTGACTCAGAATCTTCGCCTATCGCTATAAACGGGCGTTCTCTTGTAGATTCCCCATGTCTTGAGCCTCTATTGCATTGATTCTTAATCTTTTTTACTTGTTCGCACACCTTTCAAATTACCATCTAGTTCTGTCAACCCATTTTCGAATTAATGATAAACAATATTGGTCTCATGTGTAAATAACAAAACCATTGTTTTTCTTTAATCTTTATTCACATAGCTGACAACAAAATAAGGCGTTACAAAAACTAAATTGCTTTCAAATTTGCAAAAAATTGAATTACAGTAAAATGTGCTTCTACGATGCACTGTGTGTTGTGAATTATTATGGCTGGGCAACAAACACAACGCTAGCGTTTCTTAATAAATCAAGCCTAATAATTCCGTATCCTTCCATCCCTAGAAACTGATATCGCACCTTAAAGAAACACTGCTCTATGGAGACTTAAATACAACCCAGACTTCAAGTGGAACTCGTATATACGATCTATTGTTAAAAATGCTGGGAAAATGGTCGTTTTCTTGTACCGCTCCAGTATGAACCTGGCTTCACCCGCTATCTTCTACCATTACAAGATATCGATCAGAGCTAAAAGTGAGTACTGCTGCTATATAAGAACAGAAGCTGTCCAGTCTTCAGTTTCCAGTCAAAAGCGTCGCTGTGTCCCCGTGGGTGATGAATTATTTTATATCATACAACTCCTTTGCCACAGACAAAACGTTGCAAACCTCTCGCTGATTTATCGCTACTTATGTGGAAATTGTTCTGACGAAATACACTCCTTAATTCTAACCTTCACGACTAAGACCCGTCATGCCACGCAACATTTTTAAGAACCACCCTCATTTCTTTCGCCTGCCACTGGTAAAATGTAAGTTTCCCTCGAGAACCTTCTTTCCACGAACAGCTGCTTTGTGGAAATGGCTCCCAAGTGGATGCTTTTCTGAGACGATTCAAGTCGAAGGTTAACCGTTATCGTACCCCACATAGCACCATAAAATGAGCCTCTTGCTGTGTAACACTCTACCTCGAGTGACCCTTGGGCCTTGTACAGGCTGAACATTATTGTAAACAAAAACCATTATGAAATATATGAATACATTTTGGCACCCCCACCAACTAGAGGTTTGGTTTGAAGGGCAAGGAAAATAGTTCACTCTCGTCATGGTTAGCAACCAGTCTAGGAGAAAGACAAATCAGATTTCAAAACTGTATGCGATGCCCATATTATACAGTGATTGAAAATATTAAGTACAATTGACTGCAGCATGGAATTGTGAAATCCCAAATCTTGACAGCGGGTGAAAAGCGAGGTAGGTAGATAGGTAGGTAGGTAGCTTAGTTTGCAAATGACTGGGAGGTGGTCACTACAGAGTCGGCACTTGGATAGGTTTTGCATTAAATCACTGCATTTCTGAATTTCCTCTTTATAGTGATGTAGTCTATTTGGCTTTTTCTGTCGTTTCGTATGCTTCTCCATGTCCGTAGACGTCGTGGATGTTCTTGAAACCAGGTGTTAATTATTACCTAGTCATTTGCTGTGCACCATTGGATTCATTTTTCTCCTCGTTCGCTGCGGATTCCTAATCCAAAGTTGCCGGTCGTCTCCCTTTCATTCTCTTTACCTACCTTGGCATTCAAGTCACCCATTATGATTCTAATTTATTGGCTTTTGCACTGAGTCTTGGTATCGTCCAGTATGGAGTAGAAAGATTCTATTTCTTCCTCAGTGCTTTGCGTTGTTGGTGCATAAACTACTATATGTTGAAGGGTCTTCCTCTCAGTTTGACCAAGAGGACTCTCTTGGAAAGCTGGCAGTGTCCCAGAACACATTTCTTCATTTCTTTGTCCAGACTTCTTTTTCGTTTATTTTCCTTCCTGCGTATATTATCCTGTGATTGTCGCTGCTGAAGTCTCTATTGTTTGGCCATCTAGTTTCGCGTATTCCCAGAATATTGATGTTCAGTCTGTTCACTTCTCGAATTGATTACAGTTGTTGAGCGTCCTGACGTTCCATGTGCCCTTTCTTTGTTGCGCACAGTCGCAGGATAACGGTCCAAAGCAACTTTTTGTTCATGCCGTTCCTTCCTTATTGAGGGACACATTTTGGAAAAATGTGTCCCCTTTACGCCGTTTGTGCTAACAATCGCTGCATGACAGTCAGGTGACACCTGTTGCCCATATCGATCCTTACCGGGCGAGGAGTTACTTTCTTTGGAATTAACCCCCATAAATTGCTATATTGGACACTTTCAGATGGTATCATGGTTAGCAAGCTTGTTTTGCTACATTAATTAAAATACGTAGCGAGTTCGAGCCTCAGTTAGTGCTTCATACTTTCGGTTTGTGCCGCATCTAAACTACGGCTAGTAAATCATTATCTCATGTATGTGTTATAACCTCCTCGTCGTTTAGAACCTTGTAGTTACTTTTTCAGTGGCATACATGATGAAATAACGTTAAAGTAATCTGAGATTTCTTACAAAATAGTGAGTTAATTTTTTTACAATAATGTTCACCATTTACAAAGTCTGAGAGCCACTCAAGATAGATGGGCAACAGAGTAAGACTCCCAGTTTATTAGGATGTATGGGAACGATAATGGTTTAACTTGAACATGTTAAGAGCAGGAAAGCATCTTTTTGGAAGTCAGTTCTACAAAGCAGTGGTAAGAAGCTACTCAAGTAGAACGTACATCTCACCAAAGGAAAAATTATAACAAATGGGAAATTTTCAGTAAAGGAATCTAAACAAAAGTAACATTTCCGTTAAAATTACAGATTTTTTCCTAAAGTAATTAATCTACGGATGTGTAGGCGGTGTAATAGATAAAAGCGTGGAAAGTGGAATATACGAGCAGAGTTCTAATTCCGAGTTAATCTCTTCCGAGCAATTTTGCACTAATACATTTTGAGAAAATCATGAATTTGCTTCTTTTTACCCTACGAGTGTGGGTTAAATAACAGTAGATTAATAGTAGAGTGTATCAACCAGTTTAAGAGAAGAAATACTCCAAATTTCAAACAGTGGAGAAGTCCACGACGAAGTACTTGGCTGTCTCTCCTAAGATTGCATAACAATTCAAAAATATTAAAGAAAGGTAATCTATGGAGTCATCTTTGCATACGACCTCAAGAGACATGGCAAGTTTAGGATTTACTGGTAGTATACCGGATATCGGCATTTGAAGTAGTATCACCGAGACGAATTCAATTTTCGAGATCGTCATTTGCATTTCACTTTTGCATAAATGCTCTTGAAAAAAAGTATAAATTTGTCTGGTCTCAGTTTCCACGTATGTTCTAAATAGAACTAGATAATCGTCTCTAGCCTTGGGTGGCCACCAGTGTAAGAGAAGGAAAACTCTGAATTTCAAAACGTGGAAAAGGCAACGTGGTAGCACATTACTATCCCCGCAAAATGCGTGACAATTCACAGATATTAAAAGAAATGGTATCTATGGAGTGTCATATTGGACTACGTCCTCAGAAGAAATGACACTTTAGGATTTGTAGTTAATGTAACGTATAACAGTGTTTAAAGCAGTATCAGCGAGATGAATTTAATTTTCAATGTCGTCAGTTGAGTTTCACTGTTGCATAAAGGCTCTTGGGAAAATGTATGAATTCGTCTTGCCCCTAATTGACAGGTATGTGGTAAATAGAATTGTAGATAATAATCTTTACGCTTGGGTGGCAACCTGTTTAAGAGAAGAATTTTTTTTAAGTTCAAACCGTGGAGAAAACAAAGTAGAAGCACATCACTATTCCTCCCAAAAATGCGTGATAATTCGCAGATATTAAAGAAAGTGAATCTATGTAGTGTCAGGTTGGCCTACGTCCTGAAGAAATATGGCCCGTTTAGGATTTGCGGGTAGTGTAACGGATATCGTCGTTTGAAGCAGTATCGGCGAGACGAATTTAATTTTTGAGGTTGTCAGTTACATTTCACTGTCGCATTAAAGCTCTTGAGAAAAAGTATGAATTCTTTTTACCACCAACCACCAGGTATGTGCTAAGTATGACTGTAGATAATAGTCTCTAACCTTAGTTGGCAACCAGTCTCAGAGAAGGAAAACGTGGAAGTAACACTATAGTGAAAATTCACAGATATCAAAAAAAGAGGATCTATAGAGTGTCATATTGGGATACGCCATCAGGATAGATTGCACGTTTAGTATTTGCGGGTAGCGTAACGGATGCTTTTGATGCTGTATCGACGAGAGGACTTCAGTTTTTGAGATTTTTTAACTATCGCATTAAGGCTCTTCTTAAAAGTATGAATTCGTCTTGCTCTCAATCACAAGGTATATGCTACACTGAACTGTAGATAATGGTCTCTAACCTCGGAAGGCATCTTTCACTATCCCAGTGCGTCGTCAGATTTCAGTGTCGTACTTTCCGTCCTCCGTCAAAACACTTTCCAGATTTATAAACTGTTGTCGTTATTTGGTATTTCCAGTTTGTAATTTGCATCTACTTTGCAACTGAAATACACTTATCAATCAATGTAATTTGAGATCTATTTTAGAGACATGGGTGTTGCCATCATGACATTTTAAAGCATACATAACAAAGATTAAGGAATTTGATCTTATGATTTTTACGTAAATAGAGTAATATGAACCTATTCTTGTCTCTCAAATAAACGATATGGTTCGAATAATGTGTGATGGGTCATCTTCTAATATTCAAAATTTTAATAAGCGTATCCCACCGACTCATTATTTATTCACGACGCGAGAGCAATTTTCATTATTCTGTACTATGGAATATCCGATAAACATTGGGTGGCGTCTGCTAATCAATTTTATTTTTAGATTCAGGAACCATTTTGGAAATTTTTTTCGAACATCCCGTTTATTTGAGAGTATTAAAAATTAGATTTTTTTCTTAATTTTGCATTTAAAATTTTCTACTAAACACCGTAAACAATGACTATTTACGGAGTTATATGTCAAAAGTTTCCTGGGCCGACAGAAATTTCTTCTAATAAGTGTCGGAAAATGGCATGCTTTGGCCATGTCATACAACATAACACCCTCTGCAAGATCATTATCAACGGCTCCGTTGAAGATCATGATCGCCTGAAGTAACATGGCACATAAAAGAAGGTGATATGAAACAACTGGCACTTTTTCTATAACAATAAAGTCAGATATCGTACTTCAATGACATGATCTGTCAGAAACGAGTCGCGTTTGTCTGTTTGTTTGTATGACTGTGGTTAAGATATCTTAAGACCCACTAGATGGATTCGGATAAAAGTTGCAGAGATGACTGCCTTCATGACTGGCATGAACTGATTAGATTTTGGGTTCCATCAAGAACGAGATAACATTTCTGAGTTATTTTTCTTGTTTTATTACTAAAATTTATTTTTGGCTTTTCAAATACCAAATACTGAATTTACTTTTCTACATAATTTTAAATACTGAATTGCCCCCCCCCCACACCCCCGTTTCATTTTAAACGAGTTCTCTTTTATTTTATTTTATTTATTTTTTTTTTTTTAGTGTATTTTCACTCTTGAGAGTGGTCATATTCATTGCATTTATTCTTTCTCGTTTTAATAATCATTTCTTTCTAAACGCTAAGATGATGTCTGTATTGCCTTGGCGAAGATTTGTGGTCTTTGACTGCTCTTTCTAATTATTATTATTATTATTATTATTATTATTATTATTATTATCAAAATGTCTAATTTATTGAAGCGGAAAGTGGAGTCAACATACCTAGCTAAAATTCATTTTGTTTGCAATATTTAGCACTGAAATTTAGGCACTCCAGAATTTTCAAATCTATATTATGTATAGTGTTATAATCTCCTTGTAAAGAATCATTTAAAACTATATACTTGATTTTTGTTTGTTTTTGTTTTTAGTGGCTAAAATGAGAAAATAGTTATTTGAACAACTAGAAAGTTATGTATTTAAGCTTCAGTGCATACTCTAATTCAAGAACAAAACTAAAATATTTGTTCCAAATTTTGCCAAACTTTAAAGAACAATTTTATTTATTAACAAGTTTTCAGTAATATCTCAAAATTATCTAATTAATTTTAAATCTTAAAACTGTTTATTTTTTGCCTTCATCTGTGACTTGATAATTTTATGGCTCATCTCAGGGTAGGGGTTCTCCTAATTGAATGAAAGTGGCAAACTCAGGTAAATTGAGTGTGCATATTTGTATGTGTGCCTGGATGCTTGTGTGGTTGTGAGTACATTTAGAGGCACACAAATGTCAGTCTCTCACGCAAAAAAAAAAAAAACTTCCTAATAACAATGATTCTGAAGCAGTCATACAAACTGTTAAAGCCAGTCCTTACAATATACCAGAGTGAGTGAAATTTATTTTTAGGATTTTCTCTTATGATTTGTGACAAATTTTACTTCCAGGTTATATCATTAATTTGAAACATCCTATCCAATCATTGATGAATTATTTATACTTTAGTTTGAAATATAACATATAAAAATTAATTGTTTATTCGTTATTTTAAGCTTTGATACTGTAATGAAAAAAAAAAAGAAATCATGTGGAAAAAGACGACTGATGGCAATCGTCAAAAGAAATTAATGATGTGGGGAAACTGTCAACGTACGTGTGACACAAAGCTGGATAGAAGCACGGTGGAGTATAGAGGCAAGGTGGAGTAATGAATAACGGCATCGGATTAAGAAAACCGAGTTCGAATTCAAGTCGAATTCATTGCATACACTTACCCTTAGGAAAGGTATTCTTCTTGTTTTTCTTCATCACTATGAATAAATAACAGGTCACACTTCGTTCTACAGCGTTGGTTGGCAACATATTGCGCGAAAATTTTCACACCACATGCGGTTGGGGGCGGCTTATGGAGCCAAAAAGTCTAATGTATTCTGGTAAATAAGCCGGGTACAAGTAAGCGCGAAACTGGTTTATATACTTCAAAGAAGGTAACACCAGCCTCGTTGACACACAAAATAAGGTCTTGCTTGAAATGATTGAACAGACAAGCACAAACACACATACATTGCCGTCAGAACTTGGTCCTTCACAAAGCACCATCAATCAACACCTTCATAAGCTCGGCTTTGTGAACAGATGCTGTTGAGATGCTCCTCAAACTGACCAATGATCAGGCTCAACAACATGTGAACATTTGCAAACAAATGCTGGCAAATACTCAAGATGCCCATTTTTAGCGTCGAATTGTAACTTGAAAATGAAAAATAGATCTATTTTCGTAATCCTTCTATAATAAATCATTAGCTTCGTTTCAAACCTTCTTCATAAGCTCTTGTCAAATAAGAGCTTTTTGAAAAATTGTGTGTTTGTTGGAATTTCGAGGGGTGTTGCACATTGAGTTTCTTCTAGACGGTCATGCTGTGAGCCTTTGTACGCACAACAACTGCAGCGAGTATATGATGCTTAGAAAGACCTCTACCCAGAATTGGTTACTCAAAACTTCTTCAGCATGACAAAGTTCCGACACACACTGCTAATGTAACCAAGTGCAAACGTGAGAAACTTGAGAAGCTGAAAGTATTGCCTCAACCGACCTACAGTCCAGACTTTGCACCTTTAGGTTAACATGACAGCCACAGGCAGTAGAGCATGATGGGATATATATTATGAGTAAATGCTTTTCGTATGTAATTTTTTGACTATTAATTGAAGCTTGAAATACAAAAAGAACACATTTTAATTAATTATTCTTATAAACGTTAAAAAGATTTTAACATTATAATTTATACAATACATTAGCTACACACAGAAAATAATTTCTAAGTGAGTTTAACGGCAATACCACGGAAAAATTGTTCAAACCCCTTCAGCACTCCATCTTTAGAAATCCGAAGGCGAATTGGCATGGCAAAGGACGCGTTCCAGAAGCTGAGTAACAGGAAAATTTCACTAGAAACAAAGAAAAGAGTGCTAGATTGCTATGTGATGTCAGTTCTTCAATACGGCAGTGAATGCTGGACAATATAATCGAAAATGAGGACAAAACTGGAAGCAGCGGAAATGTGGTTCTACAAAAGGATGCTACGGATATCATGGACTGAGCATGCAAGCAACGATGAGGTGTTGGAAAGAATGGCAACAAAAAGGAAATTAATACTGAGCATCAGGAAGAGACAGCTGAAGTTCCTGGGACATGCAATGAGGAAGGAAAGCCTGGAGAACCTGATACTGACTGGCCAGATAGAAGGAAAGAGACAAAGGAAGGCAGCGGATAACATATTTCCAGGGCCTGATCAGGTGGGTGACGGAACGGGGGTTGCCAGGAGTGACAGGAGCAAGCATACTAGGAGCCACATGGGATAGAGAGACGTGGAGAACCATGATCGCCTACGTCCTGAATGGACAGGGCACATAGAAGAAGAAGAAGAAGAAGAAGAAGAAGAAGAAGAAGAAGAAGAAGAAGAAGAACACCAGCCTCCTCTCGAAGGAGAGGTACTGCCTGCCTGGATAGACCTTCTGGAGGTTTGATGCTGCCCTTATTAGGACAAAAAATAACTTCCTAAAACGAAAAGTGTGCGAAAGTGTATTAATTGAAATTAGCCCAAATACGCTCTGGATGTTTTAAAATATCTCCTTTCTGAAACGAAATACTTCTCTCTCAAGCTAATATATTTACGTTCAGCCATATTATTTTTATTAAAGGAAAACGTATTTATAATAAATAAATACATTATAACAATGACAACAAAAACATTAATTTACTTTCGTTTAAGCAATATGCCCAATATTTATGTAACTTGGCGTCGCAGTGGTAGTTTATGGTGAATACAGAATTAAAAACAACTCTTCTCTTCATTTTTTTGCAAATTTCGCAATCCAGTGTGAAATCTTAATTTGATCCAATAGGAAAAAGGACTGACCCCGTACTGAAAGAAAAGATGAATCCAAATTTCGCGATCCGATGTTAAATTAATTTTCTAACCAATGAAAAGAGGCAATTTGCAAAACTGAGAGTGAAGTTAACAAACCGATGCTAAAAATTATCTCGCTTTAAAAGAAAGAAAATCGAACCAGACAGATGGAAATGAAATTAGATACCGCTAAGATGTGACAAAAGAAACTTCAATCCACTGACCTGGACTTAAAGTCCCGACACACATTCGTTCTCCTTCTTCCTCTCGAGTGCTAATTTTCTTTATCTCTTCTACTTCACACTTACTATTCTCTCTGTCAACAACGAAGAAGACGACGACAACAATAACAAGACACTTCAACTGACTTCTATAAACTAACGTCAAGAAGTACATTTCCCTTTATTGCTTTACCTTCCTTTTCACTTTCTCGTCAGCCATAGTAAAGGAAAAGAACACAGACTTTATTAATATCCTGCTGATTCCGCATAAACACATTTGCTACTTACAACTAGAACTCTGGATTCACATAACTAAGTACTACATTTTCTCTTTGAACATTTAACTCCTACAAATTGATGCTATTCTGTTCTGTTAATAAATTTCTACTTTAACACACAAACGACATACTTTTATTCTTCCAACCTTCAACTTTCTGATGATTCTGATAATCTTAAGTTGTGGCGATTGTCGGTTATGTTTTTAAATTGGCCTTGTACTCCGACATCTAATAAAAAGAAACACACAGAGGGAAATTTTGATCTCTATACATTTCATAACACCGCAAAGAACACGCAGTGGAATTGATCACCCTACTTCATTGGTGACCCTGCAAAGAACACGCAGAGGAATTCTGACCTCTACGTATTTAATAAACTCGCAAATAACATGCAAAGAAATTTTGATAACTTCATAATGGTGATCATCCAATGGAAAGAAATACACAAATCAACCTTCCGTTCATTACGAGATACTGACCACAGCATAAAACACTCAAACATCATTACATAAAATGGCAACTCGCCGTCTACAGAACAAGAAAGAAAGGACAGAAGAAAAAGAAAGAAATTTAGACGTTTGAATAACGATGTTGTCAAATTATACACTGACACAAGGCCAATTTAATAAACGTTCAACCTTCTCTCTACTTCAAGCACAAATTCCACTGTGAATTGGTGTTACAGAATAACAAAGAATTGTACCAAATACCAGAAACCGCATCCCTTGAGGAGTACCAACAGCACCAGAAACTAAAAAGGATGTCCCGTGTAACTTGAAGAGAAGATAAGCAAAATGTTAACATTTTACAACACTTCAAATAGAATGTTCGGAAGGAAACACCCATTAATATTGAAAAGAGCGATAAAAGCTACTGGAATTGAGAAACATGCTTTCCTAAAAGAATGTTTTAAGAGAATGATTTTAACATTTTAACCGAAAATAGTACTGGATGCTCGGTCAAAGAAACGGATAATATTACCATTACCATAGAGATTTTCGAATATTTTGAGCCAATCTCTATTTAAAATTTGGACTTATTTTTTTCAATGTGTCTGTATAAATACAGGTTGGTAAATAGATTTTCTGCATTTGCCTTGATAAAGTTCCTCAAAGCACAAAACTTGAAGAGGTTGACATTACAGTGATCAGAGAAGAAATATCTTGGGTGTCGGTTCTACAAAGCAACTGTTCGTGGGAAGAAGCTGCCCACGTGGAACTTACATCTCACCAATTAAATACAAATTATGGTGGTTCGCTACAATGTGCGTGGCATGGCAGGTCTTAGGCGTGATGATTAGAACTGATTGAACTAAGGAATATAGTTCGTCTGAGCACTTTCCTTAGAAATATCGATAGAACAACGAGAGGCTTACAACGTTTCATCTGCGGGGAAAGCGATTGTAAGGTAGAAAATAATTCCTCGCCAACAAGGACGTAGAGACGCTTTTGAATTCTATCAAGACTTGAAAGTGAAGACTATGGAACTCCAGCCATTATACATAAGTGCATCTTATAATAATGACTGTTAATCTGTGATATACGTTCAGGTGTCAACATAAGTACACCTGAATAATAATAATAATAATAATAATAATAATAGTGTCAAAGAACATAAAAGAGATAGCAAAAGAAAATATAAGTGAGCAAATATAGACACGATTGAAAGATAAGCGTCTTCACGGTCTCTGCTCGTAGTAAAAAGTTGATAGAGACAAACCCTGTACACATCAACGTAGTGGAAGGTTAAAAGGCAAAACCAAAGGTTTATTCTAGCTGCACAGGACCAATGCTTTCTATCTAGAAATTACAAAGCACACATACTGAAAAATCGTGTTAGCCCAAAATGCAGATTCTGTGATTTAGAAACGATTGACCATCTTTTATCAGGTTGGATGATATTGGCAACTACTGAATATAAAACCCGGCATAACAGAGTGGACCAACATCTACACTAGAAAATATACAACTTTTAAGGAAAAAAAACTGCAAGAAACTGGTATGAACATCACCAAGACCCGGTTACAGACATAAGACAATTAAGAATTTTATCGGAATTTATAATACTCACAGACAGTATAATCAAAGCTAATCTCTCAGACATCGTGATCAAAGCACACAAAGCAATGTGCCTTCATATTGACATGGAAGTCCCTGCAGACTGTAATTTATCTTTAAAGATCTTCACAAAACTATAAAAATACAAGGATCTTGTAGCAGAAATCTCAAAAATGTGGCACAGTTGTAGTTGGAGTCCTTGGTTTGACTAGAAAAGGTTCTGATAGACTCATTGAAGGGATCTCTGGTAATCCAAACCTTAAAGAAATAAAAAACATTGTACTCACAAGTAAGACTTATATTTTATGAAGGGCTTTAAATATTTAAAATGTGTGTAAACATTTTTTATATAAAAATTCTCAGTTGAAAATGCCATGATGCCATATCTGAGATTAGGTCTCCGGTTGAAACCCGGAAAGAAACGAGTAAACAATAGAAATCAAAGGAATTATTATTATTGTTATGTCATTTTTCAACATATTTTGATTTCTGCTATAGTCGTACTACCTACCAAGTCTGTGGGAAAACCTAAGGCAGGTCGTAATGTGTTGTTATGGCACCATTTCATGTTTTTTCTATCTCCTCTAACATCCCTAGCGTTACATAAACAAAGTTCTCCTTAGTGTGTGGGCTGTACTTAACAAGACAATTTTTTGTATATCTCTTAAGCTGGGATATTATTAGGCAAGTTTTTTCTTTCTGGTTTTCAACAATAATGTCCGGCCTATTTGCTACAATTGTTCTGTCTGTGTAGATGGTGTAATCCCATAGAATGGTAACATCTTCTATTTCTGTAACCGGAACTGGGTGGTGTTCATACCAGTGTTTGTTTACATATTTTCCATAGTGTTTGCACATTGTCCAATGTAAATATTACCCCACTCTATCGTGACGATTTTTATATTCATTTGGAGCAAGAACAGAACATCCTGAGATTAGATGGTCTAAGGTTTCTTGGTATTTATCACAGAACCTGTATTTTGGATCCATATTATTATGTATAATATTTGCCTGAAAGTTCCTAGTGAAAAGACTTTGGTCTTGTATGACAAATGTAGCTGAATAAGACCTCTTCCACCTTCTTTACAGCGTATGTATAGACGGTCTACACCAGCCTTTGGATGCTTAGAAAGAAGCTTTCTTGTTTTAGAATCCATTCGTCTGATGTCGTTTAGAGTCCAGTTCAAGATGTTGAAACTATATTGGACCACTGGGATAGCAAAGGCTATTAATGTCCATAATTCTGTTCTGAGAATTCAATTCAGTTTTTAATATCAGTCGTAGCCTTCTATAGTACTCGTTATGCACTATTTCTTTCATTTTTTATGTTGAATTTTTTACTCTCATTTACACCTTGGTATCTATATGCTTCTTCTGGCTCTAAATCTTTTATTGTTACAGCAGGGTCTAAGCTAATTGAAGATGTTTGTTGTAGCGATCCTCGTAAATCTGTAGCTTTAGCACATTTATACAAACTGAATTTCATTCCAATGTCTTCCCTGAAGCATTTTACAGTTTTGAGCTATTTTGTAATCACATTCTGTCTTGCTAAGTTGACTGGTTAATGCTATTAATGATACGCAAAACAGTAAGGGAGACAAAGAGTCACCATGAAATATACCTCTTTTGATGTTTATTTCACCAGACTTACAGGTTCCATTTATAAGATTGAGGTATAGGGTTGTTTTCCATATCGACATACATTGTTTGATGAAATTGATGATGACGGTGATACCTTGTATATATTTAAAGTCTTTAAGATCCAGGAATGTGGTACACTATCGAATGCCTTACGATAATCTATCCAGGCAGTACTAAGATTTTTCTTTGCATTGTAGCAGTTTTCCAAGATCATCCTGTTAATAAGTAATTGGTCTTTACATACGTAACAGCAACGTTTGCACCCTTTTTGTTCAAACGGTAGCATGTAATTTCTTTCCAAGAATAAATATGTCCGTTTTGTTAAAATAGATGTTAATAGTTTATAAGTTGTCGGAAGACATCTAATTGGTCTGTAGTTTTTCGGATTATTTGTGTCACTATTCTTGGGTAGAAGAAATGTAATTCCTTCGGTCATCCATGCAGGAATTTTAGTGGGATCGTTAACCATTTCTTGAAGTTATTTGGCTAGTTTTTATGTGCTATATTAAATAATATAGCCAAAAGTTAGGAATTTTATATATTCCTGGAAATTTCCAATTGTGTGCTTTTTTCAGTGCACATTTAACATCCTCTTCTGTGATTCCAGCCCATGTCTGTTCTGGTTTATTTTTCATTCGTTCTATCTCTTGCGCAATCCAGTCTGCCTTTTTGTTATGTTCTTTAGAGCAAGCCCATATTTTTCACAGAACTCTATAATTTCTTCCATTTTTTTTTTTTTTTGGTGGGGACTGTCACTTCAATTCTTTTTTTACCTATTTCCCTGTAAAATTTCTTTGAATCGGTTTGAAAAATTTTGTTTTGTCTGTAGAATCTTGATCTTTTCTCATAGAGTCTTATTCTTTGAGCCTTCAGTTGTAATGTTTGCTTTATTTTTTCTTTAGTTGATAGAACTTCATTTTCATTTCTAATGTTGTATTTGCTTTCGACTCTTCTGCCTTTTCTAGTTCTTACATTTATTTCTCTTGTCAGTTCATCGAGTACTGATAATTCACTTCTAAGTTGTTCGATTTCTTTTTCTATTTTTCTTTTCCAAGGTGGATTTTCATGTCTACGAGGCTGCCTTGTTTTTAATTTGATGTTCAGTTTGGTTGTTGCTGCTATTGCTGATGCATATATTGCTTCATTGCGATTTATATGAGTGTCTTCTTCATCTAAAATTAATTTAAGTGCTGCATTGTAGAGCTTAATAGTTTCGAGGTTATGCTTTGTTGGTTGTAATTTTGGGAGTTGTTCTCGTTCCTCCATTGTAATATTTTGTATCTGACTTATATGATTCTTGATTTCTTCCTTGGCTTCTTGTATACTGTTTCTTGTTTTCCGTAAAATAATTCTGTCCAATGTGTTTTCAACTCGTTTTACTGCCGTCTTCTAACTCAGATCACTTCCCCCTCCAGCTATGGGTTAAATAGCAGGACAGGTTGGGTTCTATAGCCTTGGTTGTCAACCAGTCTGCCACAGAAAGCAATGACAAACCACTGCAGGAAAATCTTCTGCTCAGAATAAATGGAGGGAGAAGAGATGGATTAAAACCTTTCCCAAGGGTATTTTCGAGTAAGTGAACGCAAGAAATTTAACTGGAATTCGATCTCAGCTCACCGATTATCTAGTTCCTAGCCGATATCCACTGCACCAAAAACGCGCATTCATTTCACTACAAACTTTTAATTTGATGCTTGTTTTTAATCATTTTACCCCAAGCAAGCTGGAAATATCACTACAACGCCCCCCGGGGGGTTGGGGGTATAGGAAGCGAAAGTGAAAGTGAAAGTAAAAGCTAGATATTTAAAAAATAGAATAGGGAGACCTAGTTACCAATCTAGTTACACGTTTAAATTCATGTAGTCAGTGCAAGAGTGAAAATGCTCATCAGAGCAGTTGCCATGAAAATATTTGAAGAAAGGCAGAAAGAAGCGACGTTTCGTTGTTGAGAAAGCGAGTGAAGTCGAGATACCTGACCGGTATCGATTACATCAGAATCACATGATGTGCAGCAAGAACACTAGACTAATTGCTTGCCGATCTTTGTTGCACTTTATTACGTCATGAAAACAATGTAAGTAGGAGACATTTTTGTTGTTTTTGGCATTTAAAGATCAAATACATTTCAAATAATAACCACCAGAGATCTGGTACTAACGTGCAAAATGCCTAAAAATACTATAATTCCGGTGAGGACAAATCGTAATGATAATACATTTTAGAAGATTAGATAGGTTCACCTATCGTCCGATTCATACTCATCCCTGGATTTTTGAACAGAGGTAGAGGTTTAGGATTTGGTTTCCAGTTCCTCCTCCCAAAGTCCTCATATTTTTTCACCCCAGTAACCCTTGCATTTTAAAGATGTTGATCAATTTGAATTTATTAAAACAAGTAAAGTAATAATAACAGTAATAGTAATAATAACTGTTGTTTTCTTATATGAAAACATTCAATGTTCGGTTGAAATTTATAAAACCCTTCTGTTTTTCAGAAAAATATGTTTCTCAAGTCTAGTAAATGTTATCAATCTTTACAGTATTGACGATGGATTCCTTTTTAATCTTATATAATTAAAGTACTGTGAAACGTCAATATCATGATTATGTCATTATTTTCTCTTCGATCTACATGTGCTATCCGTTTTAGTTATTGCCGTGGTTGGAATTCCTCAAGTGGTGTGTTTTTTGCTGTTTAGTACAGTTCTTTGTGATTGTGTAAGGTGATATTCGAATAAGGACAGTACTCTTCAAGACGGACAAGGATCCTTAGCTGGAAGTCATTTTTATCATTGATCTGAAGAAAAAAAAACGATTGTAAAAAGTTGACAAACCTTTCTGACGTGGTTGGACGCCATGTATGACATCCCTATGAAAGTGTAGATCCAACGAGTTTATGTGAAACTAGAGTTCTTAGGTTAATACTTTGATCTTTTACCACCGCCTATGATACTACAATGCAGCCTGGCTAAAAATAAGAGTTGTAAAAGAGAGAAGGAGAATTGTCTCAGAAGGTACTGGGTCACATGACCTCATTTATAACAACGTTAAACAGATATTTAATGCTTAAATGTTGCAATGACATGCACGCCAAACCGATCAAAAACGAGAACATTAATTATTCAAAGAGTGCGTTATCAAACGAAACAGCCCAACATAAAAATTACAAATTGAAGATACCAAAATCAAACAAGTACAACAATTTAAATATTTTGAAAGGGTTTTAACAGAGGATAGAATTTGTAACACTGAAAGCCGAAGATACATTAAGATAGCGAAATATGCTTTCCAAAAGCCAGGCAAGGTATTTAGAAACAGGAAAATTTCGTTAGAAACAATGTAAAGAGTACTGAACTGCTACGTAATATCAGTTTTCCTTTATGGCAGTGAATGCTAAACAATCTATTCACAGATGAATAAGCTTGAACAGAAAAATTGTTCTACAGAAGGATGATGAGAATACTATGGATCGAACATGTGAGCAATGACGAAGAAATTCCAGTATGTGGTAAATACGAAGGCGGGTCAATAAGTTAGATACAAACAAAAAGTTGAAATTCCATCAAACTTTTCTTGTTTATTTTTATATAATCATTTCGCCCCAAAGCAAGGCAGTACTGCCACTGATGAGGAGGGGGTTACATAGGAGAGTGGTGAGAAAGAGCAGCAAGTTAAAGGGGGTGTCAGAGAATGAATAAGAGAAGGATAGAAATACTGATGTTAAGAGAGCTGTATGAGAGTAGAGCGGAAAGGAAAAAGAACATGGTACAAGGGTTATCAGGGAAAGGATGCAAGTCAAAGAGATAAAAGATGGCAGTTGACCTTGCATTTAAATTCTTGGAGATTGTAGATGTTAGGGAAGTAAGTATAGGGAGGGAAGTGCGAGAAAAGAAGCTGAGGAGTAGAAGTTGCAGTTAAATTTTATAGGTTTAACTGTAAATGGGTGAGACCTAGTAGCTACTCTAGTAGTTTGGGTAAATTCATGCAGAGGAGGCACTAGGAAGCTAAGCTCATCGGAGCAAAAGCCGTGAAAGTATTTATAAAAGAGAAATATGGAAGCCAGATTAAGTCGGTGCAAAAGTGACTGGAGTAGAGCTACCATGTCGGAGTCAGTTACATTGCAGATTCTCCGTTGGATTTTGTCAAGAAGCCCCAGATGAATAGCAGGGGCAACGATCAAATGTAACAGCAGTATTCAATGCACTGGCGGATGGGAGATTTATAAATGTGCAAGATGGATTCAGACGAGAAAAACTTCCTGGCCCTACACAGAGAACCAACCCTCCTAGCAGAAGATATAACCATGGCTTCAATGTAGCCATTACATTTGATGTCGACTGATAGAGTTAGGCCAAAGAGGCGCACTGTTTTGCTTTCAGGGAGACTAACCTGATTAAATGCTGATAGGGGAGGTAGAAGTGATTATCCATGGTGGTTAATGGATAGCAGCTTCGTTTTAGAAGCATTAAAATTTATGAGTCATTTATTACCCCAGTCCACCACAGATTGGAGGTCCTTTTCAAGTTCAGCAACGAGATTAGCTTAGTCAGCCTGGCTAGATTTCTTAACGAGGTGGGAGTAAATAGTGGTATGGTCAGCGTGGTTGCCTACTTGGAATCTGATTACATCAGAGAGATCGTTGATGAAGATCAGAAGAACCGTAGAACCTAGAATAGAGTCTTGAGAGACACCCGCATTCGTATGACAGTATCTGGAAGCATGCCCATTCAATACTGCATTTATTACACGATTTGAATGAAACGACTGGATGAGATCAAACAAGCGTCCAGTTATCCCCTGTAGCTTGCGTAAGCCAGCATGCCAGACTCTGGAGATATCTAGGGCAACAGTTCTATATTCGCTGTTCTTATCGAGAGCCTGGTATATATACTTTGTGATGGTCGTTAGCATATCAGTAGTAGACCTGGTGAAGAGGAAGCCATACTGTTTATCGGAGAAGAGGCCGTGGGCTGTGATATGTTGTACAAATTCAGCATTTATAATAGCCTCGCACACTTTGCCAAAAATCGGTAGGAGGCTGATAGGGCGATAGGTAGAGGGGTTTGGTTTGTTCTCCAGTGTTCTTAAATGCAGGAATCACAGAGGAGGACTTCCAGCAGGCAGAAAAGCAGGAAGCAGAGGGGCAGTAGTTGTAGAGTTTGGAGAGGACAGATGAGAATTCAGGGACACATTTCTTCAGGACAATGATTGGCATTTCGTCACCACTGCTTGCCTTATGGGGGTCTAGCTTTGAAATTATGTTAGAGACCAGCCAGTGGGTAATGTGAACGACACTCAGTTGAGCCTCATTTCTAGGCAAGAAATCAGACGAATCATATGTTGAGTTAGTAGAGAATGTGCGAGTAAAGCATTCGGCCTTGTCCGCTGAAGATGTGAAGACCTCATATTTATTGATTAAACGGGGATTGAGGGCTTGCTGTTGTTTAAGACATTTTTACAGAGCTACCAGTAGTCTTTAGAGCCGAACTTGCGGGATGCTATACCTTGCTCCATTCTTTCAGCAAAAAACAGCTTAGCATCATTTAGGATCTTTTTTGCACTGATTACGAGCAGAGGTAAAAAGCTGCGTATTATGATCAGACGTGTGGCTCCGATAAAGCCGGAAGAAATGATTCCTGTGAGCGGCCGAAAGCAAAAGCGGCCGAACAAGCAGGGGAGAACCAGGGGGAAGAATGAGGTTCAAGATGTAACTTCCTGGTTAGAATGAAAGCATCGATGTCAACTTTAATCCAAGAGAAGACCTCGGACGCACAGTCATCATCGGAAAGACTACTATCTTTGTTCGAAGGGACGTCACACAGAAAATCGCGGAACGACTCCCAGTTAGCTCTTTGGGAGTTGTAAGATATTCTGCACATCAGAGGTTCCTGGAGGGGAGTGGAAGGAGATATTAACGGAAACCACTGCATGATCAGAGTTGCTAAGAGGGAAAAACTGCATGACATGACAAAAGTCAGAGCTAGAAGTAAAACATATCTAGCAGAGAGTCAGTTTTATTAGGACTATTGGAGAAACGCGTGGGAATTTTGTGTGTGTGTGTGTGTGTGTGTGTGTGTGTGTGTCCGTTACTTATAGACTCCGAAACGGCTGAACAGATTTTCTTGAAAATTTACATAGTTGTACTATAAGCGTCTGCGAGTGTTCTTAGCTAGGTTTTGTGTCGAGGTACCCCCGATAAATATCGAAAATCGATAATCGAAAAAATCGGGTTATAGAAGATGGCCCGATTTGACCCTTCTATAACCCGATTTTTTCGATTATCATAGAAAAAGACATAAAAAACGATATTCAGAAGTTTCAAGGTTGCAGTTCTTACAATAGTGCAGAAAATCGATTATATATACATATGTAAGGAAAGATGTTTGTGTGTGTGTCTGTTTATCTGTCTGTATGTCCTTTATACAAATCCACAATTTTTATCCGATTTTCATCAAACTTCACACAAATATTCTTTAGGCTGACTCTGAGCTCCAGAACCATGGATTAATTTTAAAGCTTTCATTACACTCGAGCAACGCCGGGCTATACTGCTAGTACTGTATAAACCTCGAATAGCTCTTGCGCCTTATACAAAGTGAATATTATTATAAATACCCTTGAGAAAGGATGTTTATGCCTATCAGCTCCCCTCAAATACAGGCTTTGGTTAAAGAGCAAATTTTTTTTTTCTAACCACGGATAGAAACCAGTCTTTGAGAAAGACAACACTAAATTCAAGCCTGTATAGAGCTCTCGAGATGTTCATGTTCTATAGACACGGAAAAGATGTGGCTTACAATTGTAGTGCAGGATCGTGAAACTTACTCCTAAGAGAATATTCCCCGATCCCTACAATCTTAACCTGAACATGTCTAGAGTCAACTGTTATCATATCTACAGAAACTTTGCTTTTACTCTGCAACCTACTACCTCGAGTGGCCTTTGGGTCTTGTACATATAAATTATAGTAACAAATGCCTTCTTTCTTTACAATGAGAAAGTTTTACTAGTTCAGGCCTTTACAGTTAAGAATCGCTGTGCCGCATACATTTGAACGAATCATTCTCATTTCATTCATATTCAATTGGTAAGAAAATTAAGGTAATTAAATTTGGACAGATTCTTCTCAAAAGTTGCAAATTTTTAAAATATACTTCCGTGAGGATACTTCCCAGAATTATGCAATCATAAACTCTTCCAATCAAACATTAACGTTCCTACATATACTCATAGTCTGCACATTTTACTCCTCCTCCACTTAGTTCACCCAGTATAAGGCTCGAGTCTCTCAAGATAGCGGATTACTGTGTCGTGTTGTAGAATTATAGGAAAGGGCAATCTCTTTGCAGAAAATAAAAAGTCTAACTCTACACTTAAATAGATAAATATTTAATTAGCGAAAATTTCAGTGTTCAGTCAGAAACGTTAGATATATAGCGTGGAAGTATACGGATAAACTTCTACTCCTTTTCAAAAGATCTGAGAAGTGAATCAAACGATAAGCGAACCTATCTACTACTACTGGTAGAGAATGAAGGAAAAAATAATTAATGAATAAAATTTCCGACTTCAGGCGAAGATGCTAGGAATATAGCTTTGAGCCAGGAAGGCGTACTAACCAAACTATAGGTGAAGCTACCCACTCGTATTGGGTGATGAAAATAAATAGTAATAATTAGTGGATAAAAGTTCGGAGTTCAAGAGGCGACGATAGAAGTAGAGAACTAGGGCCGACTCGAGAAGAACCTGGAAGCCCAATCCCACGTTATGGGGCTATTGAACCCTGTATAGGATGAACAAAAGTAAGGAAAAAAAAACAAAAAAAACAAAAAGAAATAATTTTGATACGATCCACGAATGAGAGCTTGTACTCCACCCTATTCTTAAATATCGATAAAATTGACTTATTGGTTGACGAATACTTTGTTTTGGTATTAGACATTTATCTTCGTTTTTGACGTTCACTTTAGTCGCTACATCAGGATATATCTTTTGTGAAAACATCAAAAGAAAAAAAAAAGAAATATTTTAAGGTATTTTAAAATAATATATATTTTTGGAGAAATGAAACCACACCAAAAGTTGACCCAAGCCTTGTTAGTAACATTGGGTAGACGGAATGGTTGTGCTCGCACAGAAGTGATCGTGACCGAGGGTTTGAAAATACTGACCCTATTCAAACTGTTGATCAGGCTAGATTAAGTACTCCCTCCCAGATACTGTTACTAAGTTCTGCTTAGTTTAGTTACAGTATAAACCGCAATTGAGCTCTGTGGATGGCCAAAAAAAAATGTACCGGGGCGGGTGTCTTCAACAGTTGTTGGTTAGCTGTCCTAGTAGGCAGCTATACTCAGATACCAGCGACTAGAGATTTTTTTAATAAACGCGAACGGATGGAATATAGATGGAATTTTAACTTCTCTCCTCCCCACTCTCTCTCTCTCTCTCTCTCTCTCTCTCTCTCTCTCTCTCTCTCTCTATCTATCTATCTATCTATCTGTTTCTCTCTGTCTCATTCACTTTCACAATTCCTTTCATTCCCAAATCCTAATCAATTCAGTTTTGTTGAGTTAGACCCCTGGTTGAGAATATATCTCTAAGAAAATCCGCTTTCTCATGCTTAGGAAGCTACCCACAGATTCCGCGGCTTCTTGTTTGGGAAACCCCACCTTGCTTTCGTGCATTTAAAGAGTTGGCAAAACTAATGGGTGCGTAAGTTTTTTATTCAATATTTTTTTAATGACTTTCTTTTTTAAGAAATCTAGCCGACAATAGGAGCGGTCAAGAAACAAAACAATATTTCTTGTTTTTTTTTTTAAATACCATATCTGTTTTTGGGGTGGTTTTGGGTGTTTTTCTTTTTAATCATCATTCCCCTAAGCAAGGCAGTACTTTCACTTGTATACAGGGGGTTACATGAGAAGAGAGCAATAAGAAAGAGGAACAAGATACAACGGGTGTCTTAGAAAAGCTAAGAGAAAGATGGGAATACTGGTGCGCAGGTACCATGTTAGAGTAAAGCGAAAAGAAAAAAGAACAAGATACAGTGGGTGGCGGGAAAGGATAAGAGAAAGATGGGAAGCAAGGAGATAAAAGATGGCCATTGACGTTGCACTTAAACTCTTAGAGATTGTAGTTATCAGAGAAGCAAGTATACGGAAGGGAGTTCCACAGGGGGGAAGTACGAGAAAAAAAGCTGATGAGTAGAAGTGGCGGTTACAATTGACTATTTTGACTGTAAAAGGGTGGGACCTAGTAGCCAATCTAGTAGCTCGAGTAAATTCGTGTAAAATGCATTCTTTGGATACATGATAATGATAACGACATTGGTATTATTAACCGTTTCCTTACATTAGGAATTCATTAACTGATTAGCAAATACGGCTTTCAGTTGAGATTTCCAAAATTTTTCTCTTAAAACAGCCTTTCAAGAAATAGGTTTCTCAAGTCTAGTAGCTGTTATCACTTTTTCCAATATTGATGGCACGTTTTCCACAGTAATTTAAGCCTTTTGCTTGAAGTGCTGTGAAAATATCAAACTCTTTATACTGTCTTTTAAGTTACACAGGATGTTTTTTTCCGCCTGAATCCATCCTGCATATATACAAGTCAACCATCCGTCCGTGCATGGAGTACTGCTGCCATTTATGATCAGGCGCCCCTGCCGTTCTCCTCAGTGTTCTCGACAGGCTCCAAAGGAGAGTCTGTAATGTGATAGGTACTGATCTGGAGGTTCGACTGCAGTCACTTCCCCACCGCCGAAATGTGGCCTCCCTTTGTCCGTTCTATAAATACTTTCATGGCTTCTGCTCGGACGAACTTAAGTCACTGGTGCCTCCTCAACAGGTGTTTACTCACAATTAGGTTAGCCAAATGCAGACGACAATTCTACTCCTGCAGCTTCTTCTCTCGCACTTCCCGACTGTGGAACTCGCTCTCATATTCTTGCTTTCCTGGCGGCTACAACCTCCAGAAATTTAAATGCAATGTCAATACTCATCTATTAACCACTGGACTCTAGCTCTCTCCCCACCCCCGTATATCCTTCCCTTTCTCTCCACCTATGTATCTGTCATCTCACCTGCATTCTCAGCTTTCTATTGCTCCTTTCTAACTATTTTGTACTCCTCACTCTTTTCTAATTAATCTTTTTACAGTTATGTAGCCCCCAGCTCATCAGTGGCATTTCTGCCTTGCTCGGGGTGAAATGATTAAAAAAAAATGTGTTATCCATTTTAGTTGTTACTGCTGTTGAAGTTCTCAAGTAGTGTCGTTTCTTTTATCTGGCACAGTTATTTGTAACTCTGCAACGCCAGTCCACAAGTTTGAGAACGGATGATTCTCGCTAAGACCTACTCGTTTCACCCGTTCGAAGCAATTTTAGCTATTGATTTAAGAAACCAGTTGTATACAGCTGACAGTTGAGATATTTCTTAGCGAGTTTGGCGCACTGAATGTCATCCATATGAAGTCTCGATCTAACGAGTATATTTAAGAACGACTCTTGTTTTAGTTTAATGTTTTGGCTTCATAGCAACTTACGATGTTTGGTGCAACTAACCCGTTGTGAGTATGTACACACATCTCCAGTGTTACGTGGAATCGTTCAAATTGTATAATAATGACGACGAGAATCGTCAGAGTTGATAGCTATAAGATTGTTATCCGAAAGCGAACTTAATATCCCACTACATATATTACCTCGAAGATATCATCTGCACAACTCATGATTGCAAGGAAAGTGAGATCTGTTTTTAACAAATTACTATCCTGAAATAATAAGAAAATTTCAAATTTCGAAAATTTAAAACTATCAGATCATTTAAGATCGGCGATAAAGTTTTCTTAAGTACATTGTCGAAGATGAACGATTCCGTTATAGAAGACATATAAATCAGTTGAAGTCTAGATATGTACAGAATGAGCAATCAGTATAATTTCATTTACTGATGGACATACTTTACGATACTTTTGAAGTATCTATTCCAAAAACGAAAACTACAATGCAACGCAAAGTTAAGTGAAAGCGTAATCCGACTGAAACGTTGGAAGTGAGCCCATGTTGGACAAGGTATCGATAAAAGAAAGTGCATATCTAAAAAAGAAGGTGTTGTGGAGATGTACACACCTCTCTAGAGCGGGACGTGGACTCAACGAAATGGTATAATACTGACACCAGGAATCGTCAGAGTACACAGTTACGAGATTGCTATCCATAAGCGAACTTCATATACTACTAGAGATATCAGCAATCAGTCAGTCAGTCAGTTAAGTGCCATACGTGATACACGCTTGGACAGAAGATTATCCCGCAGTAGGTTGCCATTGCTTTCTGTGGTAGACTGGTTGCCAACCAAGGCTATAGAACCCAATCTGTCCTGCTATTTAACCCATAACTGGAAGGACGAGACGGATTAATACCTTTCCCAAGGGTATTTGCGCGTAAGTGAATACAATGGATTCAGCTGGAATTCGAACTCGGCTCCCGGCTTCTCGTTCCGAGCCGATATCCACTGTACCACAACGCACATCCGCTATACTGCGTCGAATTCAAGTGACATTATATTTCTAGAATGTTGTGTCTTTGTTCGAGCTCACACGGAAAAAAATTGCTCTCTCTCTCTCTCTCTCTCTCTCTCTCTCTCTCTCTCTTTAATTATTCAGTAACAGCAATAATTCTAGAAGTCATTGTTTCAAAAAATGCCTGAACAAATAATTCAGTTAGTGAATTTAAGTACGTCCCATAAGAAAATATATACTTTAGAAGATACGAGGCAATTTTCAAAGAATGTCAAGGATAGTCGGATGAAAATAAAGTATATCTTTTACGAAAATTGTGCCACGCTGAACATGAAAAATATCTTAATTTTAATTTTGCCGAATAATCCAGAAAAAGTCATTTAAAGAAATAGTGTCAATTTTATCAAAAATCTTTGCTGAAAAGAATTTACTATTTTTATACACTTTGCCAGTGCATGAACTTTACTAAGGACAAAGATGAAGACTTTGTCACATACGTCGGTAAAGTCAATATTGAGTGCCAGAAATTTCAACTACATTAACTATCCCCAGCCAGAATTAATGTCTAATTTTTAGTTAAAGATTTCACATCAATCAACGATGCGGAAATATGTTTTCGAATTCTTACGAAAATTGGGCAGGATTCAAAGATAATGACACAGAATATTCCGGAAGAGTGTAAAAAATTATCAGCTTAAGGCATGATACAGCAAAAATTGAGCAGAATGACACGTCAGAAGTACAACTAGTCCGATGAAAGACAAGAAAAATGACAGTTTAGCCAAAAGGAAAAATACAAAATACAAATACTGCAGAACTCAACCTATGCTATGACTGTGGTATGCTTCATTTAAAAAACGACTGTCTAGTTAAAACAAAAAATGTTTTAATTGTGGAAAAGTAGATCACGTCGAAAAGAAATACACATCATAAATTGCTGAAAGTAGTGCTACCAGCTACAAAGTTGGAATTTCCAAATAATAGAAACTTCGTGACAATAAAAATAAATTACACTATAGTTAGATTTCAATTGGATACTAGAAGTGATATTACAATCATGAATGAACAACTTTGGGACAGAATTGGCAAGTCTAACTTGCAAAACAAAAAATACGACAAAATTGCGAGCAAGAAATTCATTTTTCTTGGGAAAATTACGCGTAATATCGCTCTTTCGAGTAAAACTAAAAAAAGCATATGTTGACGTATTAAAAAATTCCTATTCGAATTTACTAGAGGTTTATTGGCTATAATTATTTGAACTGTGGCATTAGTCGATGAATACATACTGTGAAGAATGTCATTGTTCGTCTGAGGAAAATCTTACAGCTAAAGTAATACTAAGTAAGCTAAGAAATAAATCCTCGAATGTTTCTCAGAGGGACTGGCGAAATCAAAGGCATTTTTTAAATTAAAAGAAAATGTTATACCAGTTTTAAAGCCTAAAAGAAACATGGCTTTTGCTGTGTTGGGGTCTATTAACACCAAACTTCCGAGGTTAGAAAAACGCGGCAATATTACAAATACAATTAAAAACTAATGCTTGTAATTCAACAGCAAAATCACCACCTATAATTTATCAGGCATGGCCGAGCACTGATAAACCATAGGCAAGGCTACCTGTGTAATTTACTGGACTACTAAATGGTTCATACTATTTAATTGTGGTCGACAGTTTCGCAAAATTGCCCGAGATATTGAACTCTAAACGAACTACTACAGCAATAACTATTAAATTCTTACGTAAACTTTTTGCAAGGTTTGGAGTACCTGACAGTGCGGTATTCAATAATGGAACCCAGTTTACTTCTAATTAGTTCAAAAGCTTATGCAAAATTTTGGAGGTTGGACACCGATTTATCAACCGAGATCGAATGGATAAGCTGCGCGGTTTGTTGACATCTTCAAAAGGTCATTAAGAAAAGCTAAGAGATTGTAAGTAAAAGATACAGCAATGAAAGAAATTACTGCCTGGTAATAAAAAGAAAATTCGAAAATTTCATACTGTTAGATCATTTAATATCGGTGATAAAGTTTTCTTTTTAAACCTTTAAAGCCCAGAAAAAAGATTGGCAGGAAAGGAAAATAATTCAGCGCATTGATAGTATGATGTACATTGTCGAAGATGGACGATTCAATTATAGAAGACATTAATCAATTAAGGTTTAGATATGTACAAAATAAGCAATCAGTATAATTTGATTTACCGATGGACATACTTTGCAGTAGTTTTGAAGTACCTATTCCGAAAACGAATAATACAATGCAGCACAAGGGTAAACAAAAGCGTAACCGTTAGAAACGTTAGAAGTGAGTCCAATGTAAGAAAAGGTATCGACTAATGAAAATGCTTATCTAAAGTCGGTATTGTGGAGATATACACATCTCTCTAGAGTATGACATGGACTCGGTCCAAATGGTTATATACTGACGCCAAGAATAGACAGCTATCAGGCAACTGCAAGACTGCATGCCATAAGCGAATTTCATACACTATTACAGATATCAGCAAGACTATGTCAGCTTAAAGTGGCATTATATTTATTGATTGTCTTATCTGCGTTCAACACAACGAAGACATAACATAACCCAAGTCCAGCTTATTCTATAATGAAGTGGTTTCCCGCTTACTTTTGTCTGGATTTCAGAGTGTGCTATCTCTTAGAGTGTTTGCACCAAAGGACAAAGAAGTAATTTTAGCATGCTGTTTAAACCATACTTGATTAATAGAAGAAACGGACTCATGCTTTTCTTAAGGGTATTCGTGCAAAACCAGACTCAGCAAACTAGCCTGGAATTCGAAAACGGATCGCTGATTTAGCTATTCGTTACACTACCACCACATCCTCAGAGGTGGATTTTTTGCAATGATGCTCACCTTGTACAGGATCGAAGACCCACTCGAGGTAGACGGTTACAGAATAATGGGGAGGATAACAGTTGACTAAAGACCTGTACAAGCCAAATTGCAGTGTTCTGGAAAGCAGAATCTACAAAACAAAGGTTCGTGGGAAGAAACTGTTCGAGTGGAACTTACATATCACAAATGGAATACGATGGAAACAAAGGTGATTCACTAGAATGTGCGTGGCATAGCTGATCTTAGCTGTGAAGGTTAGAATTGATGGAACTAAGGAGTATAATTTGTTTGAAAACTTTCCAAGGAAATATCTATAGAGCAGCAAGTGGTAAAGGGGTTCAAGGCAGAAAATAGTTAGTCACCCACAAGGACGCGGAGACGCTTTAGATCTTTATAGAGAATGGAAAGTGAAGACTAGTCGATAATTAATAAGAGCTTCATTTTCTGGCTCTTATAAAGATAAAGGTAAAGGATAGCGGGAAAATGAACACAGCAAACTAACCTGGAAATCGAACTCAGATCGCTAATTTCACTATTCGTAACACTACCCGCACATCCTAAAATGTGGCGGGATCTACAAAAAATATTTCATTGTAGATCTGCTCATGCTGAAGCCCAAGAGATAGAAACAAGTACCACATCTATTTATTTGCTCAAATTACTATATATCAAGATGAAAGTATACTTAAAATAAATTGAATTTGCACCTTCAAAATACAGGAAATAAATTGTAATGTTCTAAAATAGGTATCTCCACTCATTTTCGATATCTAACTTTTAAATTGAATTTTTAAAAAATAAAACATTTTCTTGAAGCTTTTATTTTAGTTTTAATTGAAAGCTAAATGATTAAATTTACTATTCCTAGTAAGCAAAATACTCTTATGTGATTCAAACAGAAATTATATTCATTGGAATCTAAAAATTTTTATATATATATTTTTAATTTTTTCAATTTTTCGCCCATTTTTGAGCGATCGACACATTTGCAAATAAAAGGTAATTCTTGGTTTTAAAAATCTTGCAAATATAAATATACATCTGTGACATATTAATTTTGGAAAATTAGCAAATTTAATGCTAAGTTCATCTGATTTACACAAGTATTACTTATTTATAGAATAAAATTTAGAATAAAATCATTTCTTAATCACAGAGTTGAAATTTCTGACCTTTCCCGTAATAGAAATGTGTTGACAGCTCGGCAGATACGAGATAGGATAAGTCTATGGCGATCACAAGTGACATAATTTTACAATATTTTTACGGTAAGGGGAAGAAAGCGTGAAACACATGACCTTTTAATGTACACATAGATATTACCATACGAAAAAAAACTTCAGATACACACAGAAAAAAAAATTATTTTAAATATACAATAGCGAGATGATTTGTATTAAAGTTTTCAATTTTCGATTATGAATATAGTCTTCACTTAATCAACTGCCAGCCTAACGTCTACGAGTCTTTGACATGTTTTAAAAATGTTTTTGAAACTTTATAAATTATTATAATTAAAAAAAAGGAAAAAAAATTATTTTAAAATTTCATTATTAATCAACTTTTTTTCTTCAGACTATATTGTTCTTAATTTATATTATTTATTAAAGCAGTTAAAAGCTTATCTAATTGAATATGTTATAGTTTTATTGCATTTTTTTTTTTACTATTCAGAGGAGATTTTTGTTAAAAGGGACTAAATGGTTTTAAAAAATTATGCATGATTTATATTTCCTAATGAGTCCTGCGTTTAACTAATAAAATCAACTTTGCCTGCAGAATATAAAATTTTGAACTTTAATGAATTTACGTGAAGGTGGGTAACAGATGTTAAAAAAGAACATTTTTGCAAAGAGTTTTTAAAAATAATAATTTGAAAAATAATTTCATTCATTTGTGAATAAGTCCTAAAAGTTTCATTAAAATCTGACAATTATTTCATTTTTGCAAGTATTTTGAAATTAATGTGTTTGTCACCAGAAAAAACTTAGTTATGTAACATTACGTTTTCCATTGTAAACTCTCGTATCGATCTGGCTCCCTGCTAACGAAAATAAAAACAAGATTTCTGCCAAAATTCCGAACGTGTTACAAAGGATTAAATTTTTTAAAAATATAATTAAAAAGTATTTTGATCTTTCCTCTTAATATTAACATAAACAATTTGATGGAAAAAGTTCGTTTTTATTAATTTTGGGGCCTTTTGTTTTCATGCTATGCTGTTTTTTCAGCGATTTAGTTGAGGTACCTGAATCTAAAATTAACTCTAACACTCATATATCCCAGACGAAATGAGGACTACCCTGAAATCATTTATTTGTTTGCCCTCACGAGACTTATGCAAGTCTTCAACAGGTCATCGTAAGCGTCTAAGGAGTGAATGGTCTTTTTATGTACGCTTCAATGAATATATAAATCACACCCACATATTGTCTTTCTACACACACTACATTTACATAACCTAGAACACATGCATACACACATCGGCTAATATATACAAATAACTTCTATCGTCAGTCACAAACGAGAAGAGAAGCCAGGGACTGCTTCTCAGCCTGCGTGAAAGTATGAATTGGAGCTTTTTCAAGCTCCTACCAATTTTTGTGGGCTTGGTAGTCGGCAAAACAGGTATTTACTTATGTTTTCAATTGTTTTAACAGGAACGTTTGAACATGTTTTATGTTAATTCGTATCCCCCAAACAGCAGATTACCTTGAAGTTAGATAATTGTGATAATCAATATTCATTGCAGTGTTACTATCTTCGATAGCAAATTAGCAACGAAGATCGAACAAAAGCTCAGATCAAAACAAAATAACTTACAACACGCCTTACATATCTTTTCCTAATCCATGTTATTCACCGCAAAAAAGAGACTAAAATTTCCAATACTTATTTACGGTCCCCCGACACACCGCTTTTTTTTTTAAGCTTCTAAAAAATATGAAAAAATATCAATTAATAATTAAAAAATCCTTTGTTTTTTCCCTTTTAAGACTACGACGCTAACATTTTGTTTTTAAGTCTGAGGCTTTTTTTTTGGTCATGTTTGCTCATTTTTTGTAAGTCTTTGAAAGTACTTACCTATACAAACACACACACATGCACACACACACACACACATTATAATATATATATATACACGCATAAATCATGCATTAAACTTACATTTTCATGCTAGATATACACACAAGAGGTATATCGAAAGAAAATTATAGTTAGGATAAACTGAAAGGGTAAATTAAATAAAATGTTAAAAATATGTATAACGAGATATTTACTTAAGCATTTCTTTTGAAAGAGATATGTGTTTTTCTTCCTTTTCTTTATATTATTATTATTAAATATGACGGCATTTCGCTAAAAAGATTAAGTGGTTATTTTTTACATAAGGGCAGATATATAGTTAAATAAATCTGCAATACGATAAAAATACTATACTAAAAACACAAAAGAAATCAATTAATGATCTTTATTAATTAATTCTGTTACGTTGCCTAGATTAATTTACATAACGCATAATTAGATAGCGTATTGGATGATTATTGGGTACAAGCAAGCGATTGAACACACAAACACGCATACACATTGAACACACAAACACGCATACACATTGAACACACAAACACGCATACACATTGAACACACAAACACGCATACACATTGAACACACAAACACGCATACACATTGAACACACAAACTACGCATACACATTGAACACACAAACACGCATACACATACATCATTGAAAGTGTGTAAGCGCATATCGTTTAAAGCAAGATCTTCCAGGATTTAGGCGATCATGACTTTTCACAATTCTTTTTTATCATCTATGAATTAGTAGACATTCTTGTTGAAGATAATAGAGTGGTTTTCCGTTGCCTTTTTCATGGCTAGGATTTAAAGATTTGCTTCTCTTAAACTAATTGCAACTCTAAGGTTAGAGAACCGACTGCAAAATGCTTTTTAACGTATTTGTATTTTCACAATGAGCAATTCGATTTAACTTGATCGTTTGAATAATTGTTTCATTTTACTATATATATATATATATATATATATATATATATATATTACTGCAAGCATTATTTTAGTGGATGCACATGTTTGAGGTGACACTCAATTTTTATGTTTTTTTAAAAATACAAATTATGTATAAATCACTGCGCATTTTAGAGACTTAATAAAAAAAAAAATATGTACTCCGGTAGTGTCTCAATGAGACGTCTTCTCATGCATAACTATCTGCTAAAATAAAATTTGATATAACAAGAAATAATTTTGGATTAAAATTGATTAATACTTTATATATATATATATATATATATATATATATATATATATATATATATATAAAGAGGTGAAAATATTGACATGAAAAAATTCTTACTCATCCAGAGGAAACGCTGAAGATGTAGGTATGATTAACTTTAAATGATAAATTTCTAGCGTCGAGGAGTCTAGATATATAGCTTTGCCGATTTCATTCACCTTCTTGACGCTTCTGTTTTTATCGCTGTTGTTTTTTCAAATACAGAATTGAATTAAAAAAAATAACTACCGTTAACCACTTAGCATATCTTTATTGTCCGTTTTGTCTGAGGAAGATATTTCTTGTTAGTCGCTTCCAAGTGGATAACTTTTATGCGCCTGAGGAAGGTCGGAGGGCACAATGGCCGAAGCGTTGTTATAACAATAACAAAGATTAGACAATAGTCTGAATATAAATAGTGTAAATAATGATAATTCTTCATCCCAGAAAAAATATACATCTGTCAGTCTTATATAACCGAGTTGTTTGGTTAAGATTATGGTCCTCAAACCCTGGAGGGCATTACTCTCGGATAATACTCCCCCTCGGTAGGTGCTTAGGGTATTTTAATTTTTTTTTTTTTTTTTTTTTTACTGCGCATTTTCAGAAGGAGAAGTGTCGAGAAAGTTTGTGTAATAGTAGTTCATGTACCTGTGGGTCTCCACCTTAAACTCGACCTTGTTCGAGTAGGCGTAACTTTACGTATCAGAAATGTAAATCATACTTCTTAACCAGGATTTGAATTACGCTTATATAAACGTTATAATTTATTCAAGATTTTTGTAAAAATATGTCTCTCAAATCATAAAACATGAAAAAAAATTCATTAATAACTCAACCATCTAAAGTAAAAAAAAATAGTATAAACATTTTTTTAGCGAGACTGATGACAATTGAACGAAAGTCGATTTTCTTAGCACCGCTTAGATGCAGTAGAAGGTATTGCCCAGTAAGGATCACTACTCAGTTGTAATAGGTTCTAAAAAGTCAGGTTTACTAACCATCACACCACGTGGAGGTGCTCTATAGCAATTGAACAAAGGAATGAATACATATTAATTCATCTGTAAAGCAAACATACATATATATATGTATATATATGATTTTTCGCAAGAAGCTCCACATTCTCGGTCTTGTGTTACATCAAAGCTACGCTTAAAAAACAATATGGAATTTCTCTATATTCCAAAATTAACCCAAACCCTAGGAGATCATCCAACAGGCTTTACCTCACCCTCCGTAGAGGCTGACATTATTGCCCGGTCCTGAAGTGTCCCCAAAGTGTGTTTGAGTATGTTTCCACTAAACCCACTTTCAACTGAGCTTGTGTCACATGTGTTGCCTGTTGAGAGCACTGGTAAATAGCTATATATATATATATATATATATATATATATTGTTTATTCAGCAATGAATTAGAACACTCTCAGCTATTGGGTGTGTATAATGATAATATACACGCTAAAAAGTCTGCCTCCTTCTACCGAACGCCCATAGCTCAGAGGTAGAATCACTGACTGACGCCAATTCGGTCGGGCTTCAATGCTGGGTAAAAAGCAATCGGATGTCTAACCGTACTGATGAGCTGTGATACAGCGAAACAGATCTGTCTGCGGATGACAATATATATATATATATGTCTGTGTGTGTGTGTGTGTGTGTGTGTGTGTGTGTGGTCTAAAGTACGTGGACAGTCGCTGTGTAAATTGTGATGAACAACTTCCTAAGCACCTGTGTTGATAAAATTTATGCGCTTTTGTATAATTGTACACAATAAAATTTAATTGTCAATGGAATAATTCTATTAGTAAATATAATTGAATATATAATCTCAAAATAAATGTTTTGATTTACTGTCCACTTACTTTTGGACCACCCTGTATATACAAACATTTTAATCGGTATACCCCATGCAAGGATGTAAAGCCACTAAAACACAAGGGGATAGAGGGCGTGGAAAAAATTAAGAACAGAAATATTAATAGTGACCAGAAACAGAAAAGAGTAATCAGGAGAACAGTAGATAGCAGTTAACACTGCACTTAAACTTTTGCAGCTTAAAGTTGGCTAAAATGTATGGAACCAGAAGAGAGTTCCGCAGGTGAGGCATGCGAGAAAAGAAACTGTTAGCATAGGATTTACATCAACTTTAAATGGATGAGATCTCGACACTAATCTAGTACGGCACTTAAATTCAAATACTCTAGGTACCACAGCAGAAAGCTCATCCGAATAATAACCATGAAAGTATTTATAGAAAAGACATACAGAGATAACCTTACGGTGCCAGATCATGATCAATAATATTGCTGATTCTTCTTTGGGTCTTATCAAGGATCATAAGGTAAATAACAGGGACACCGGACCCCATATGTGGCAGCAATATTCTAAGCATGGACGAATAGTAGTCCTATAGATATGTATAATAGATTCTGGAGCGAAAAATGGTCTCGTCTGACACAGTAAGCCTGAGAATGTGCAACAAGTCACTTTCCTGGCGGTTAGCATCGGCCATGTTGATAGAAGACAGCGAGATGGCTCTCAGATGATTAATAGAGAGAAGTTAAGTTTTGGAGGCGTTAAAATTATCAGGACATCTTTTGCCCAGTTAACGACGGACCGGGGACCGTTTTGGACATTGGATGCCATATTGACCTCGTCTGACTGATCAGCCTTACTATTGAGGCAGGAGTAAATGGTTGTGTCATTCGTGCAGATATCAAGTTGAAAGCTGATGTAATAAGGAAGGTCATTAATGAAAGTTAAGAAAAGAGTTGAGCCAACGAAAAGAGCCCTGGGGGACACCCGCTTTAGTACAAAAAGATCTAGATGAGTGGTCATTCAGGATGACTTTCATTTCACGATTTGATAGGAAAGACTGAATCAGTGTCCGGGGACATCGTAACTTTTCAACTTGTGGAGAAGACCTGAATGTCTGACCCTGTCAAAGGCTTTCAAGAGTCTCAATGCCACAATTTGGGCTTCGCCCTTTTTTTCTAGAGTATAATAGACTATTTCCATAATTATCGTCAGTGCACTAGCAGTTGACTTGAATTAACGAAAGCCATATTGCTTGTCTGAGAAAAGTTTCTGTGATGAGAAATGATGAACCAGTTGAGCATTGATTAGGGTCTCTAGGATTTTCCCAAAACGTAGTAGAAGGCTAATAAGCCGATAGTTGGAAGGGCCGAACGGCTCATCAGAATTCTTACAAACTGGAGCAACAGATGATGAGTTTCAGCAGACAGAAAAGCAGGAAACAGCGAGGCATTTATGACAGCTTAGAGAGAACAGGAGCCAGTTCGGAAGCACACTTCTTGATGACTATTACAGGGACATCATCGGGTTCACATATTTGGGGGAATCTAGATAAGGGATGATAAAAGAAACCATGGAAGGAGTTATATGTATATCACTCAACCGAGATTCAGTTCTAAGTGGTAAATTACGTAGGGATACTGCAGATGAATCAAAAGAAGGATTTATGGGCAAAGCATTCAGCTTTATCAGTATAGGATGCTAACACCTCAAATTAATTGAAGAGGTGAGGAATAGAGATTTTACATTTATTTAATACCCTGTTACAGAGTCATCAGTAATCACCAGAGCCAAAGTTGTTAGAGGCTATGCGGTACCTCATTCTTTCGGCAAACAGAGTTTTTTGCTCCTTTGAAAACTAGCTTACATTTATTGCGAATAGCAACGAATAGGTGCTTGTTGTGACAAGAATCGTCACGCTGGTATAACCGAAAATAGTGGTTTCTGTGTTTTATAGCGATTGAATATGCTGATGTGAATCATCGATAAAATTGGGATTTCACTTAGTATGTTCGGGAAGGGATAAGTGTCTATGCCGGTTTTGACTCCGGAAAAAAACCTCAGTGGTGCAATTTTCAACTGAAAAGTTAAAGATTTCAGTCCAAGTGGCGTCATGAAGAAAATCACGGAGTTAATCTCAATCATCACGCTCGTAACGAAAAGAGGTTTATTGATAGGGGGTGCCTGTTTTATAGGTGATTAGAACGAAATATCAATAGCTATCAGAGAGTGATCTGAATTACCAACAGAGCAAGGAAACAAGGTAAGAAATAAATCAAGTAGAGAAACCTATTGATCGGTTTTGCTAAGGAAACGAATAGGGAAATCCACGATTTGAGTAGAGATTTGGCATAAGAAAAATTTAATGTTTGAACACTTGCAACATCAGCACCATACCAAGCAAGATGGCGCGAGGCATTGTAAGTTACTTACAAGAGACGCTACAATTGTTTTGTTTTTTTTCAAGTGGTTAAACTCAGCATTTTTACAGAAAGAGCAGGTTGACTTAATTTCAGTTGTGCTTTAGTGAAATTACCGTGACTTTGAAGTGATTTTTTAACTTTCCATGGCCGAAAGTATACAGCTCTCATTTGCAATGGGTGGTGATGATACGCGGTAGGGGATGGATGAAGGGTTTATTTTCTTATCGATCCATTTTCTTCTCTTTTTTTGGATTCTATCAAAAGAATTCGAGTTATTCCCAGACAACAAGTACAACCAAACATCCACAAACGAACGAAAAACTTGAAATAATCTCTGAGGCCGAATGATGGCGCATGCTGGAATCTCCAATTCTGACCATCCATCTTTTTTTTTTGCCAGGTTTAACATTTGTAAATGTTAGTGACTAACATTCACTTGCTTCGAAAAAGCGTAAAGCCAAAACTCTCGTTTAGTTTACTACGCAAGGATAGACTCTCATTAAAATGTAAATTCAGACGTTCCCGCATGTGCGTAAAAAAGTATATATATATATATTGTCATCCACAGACAGATCTGTTTCGCTGTATCACAGCTCATCAGTACGGTTAGACTCCGATTGCTTTTTTACCCAGGATTGAAACCCGACCGAATTGGCGTCAGACGGCGATTCTACCTCTGGGCTATAGGCGTTCGGTGGAAGCAGGCAAACTTTTTAGCGCATATATTATCGTTATATGCGCCCAATAGCTAGAGTATTATGTATATATATATATATATATATATATATATATATATATATATATAATATAAAGAACCCATCTCTTTAATTGAGCAGATTCATGCCGACTTCGAAATTTCGTAAGAAAGCCGTTATGATGTTCTCACTTGTCAGGGCTATTTATAATCCTGACGAGTGAGAACATCATAAACTTCGAAGTCGGCATGGATCTGCTCGGTTAAAGAGACAAACTTTTTGTACTCATTAACGTTCTATCTCCACCTCTGTATTGAGCACTTTAGGATAAAAAAACCTACAACCTTGGCGTTAAAAATGATCACAATTATACACTATATATATCTGTGTGTGTGTGTGTGTGTGTGTGTGTGTGTGTGTGTGTGTGTGTGTGTGTGTGTGTGTGTGTACACGTGCTGTTTTAAAACAATAAAAGAAGAAAAAATCGGATAGAGAATAATATAAATTTTTAGTTACCCATTATCAATCAAATTGACAGTTAATAGTTAAAAATGTCATCCTGAACACCAAATTTATAAAATCCTTGTATAAAAGTACAAGGACTTTCTTGGGACTTCGAAAACATTCTGAAACTTTCGAGAACTTGCTGAAATCTTTTAGAAGTTTATGGAAACTTCTAGAAATAATTTTCGTTTATTTGTAAATTTGCATATTTTACCGTGGCTATAAACGGTTAAATACGTTAACAAGCTCATAAGCACTATCCAGTTACCTCATTAGCAATTTGAAAAAATAGATTTTAAAATATTTTTAATTTTTACCCTTATTGCGTATCTGGTAAAAGACTTGAGGGTGACCTTTTACAAAAACTAAAAGAAATTAATCTCTTTTTCATTACTTCATTATGGATTGACAAAATTTCATAACCTTAACACACACACACACACACACACACACACACACACACACATATATATATATATATATATTAGGAGCTTGAATAAGTTCTCGCTGTTTTACACCAGATACCATTTCCTGAACTGCGTTTGTGCAGTTTCAGATGGCAACATAGCTGTAATAAAGTACTATATGCAAGCTTAAAACTCAGTGTACCATTTCGCCGAAGTGTACAAAACTTTTTTTTTTCACAGCGTTAAACATGTCGGATTTCGTGCCGAAGAAATTGTATTTGCGGGGAATTCTATTGCACTACTTTATTCAAATGGAATCTGCAACTGAAACTCACAGAATTCTTGTTGAGACTTACGGTGACCATGCTCTGTCGGAAAAAATATACAGAGATTGGTTTACACGTTTCAAAAATAATGATTTTAATGTTGAAGTTAAAGAAATCTCTGGCGCACCTAAAACGTTTGAAAAGACGAAGAATTTGAGGCATTACTTTATGAAGACTCATCAGGCGCAATCTGAAAGTGCAGAATCATTAGTAATTGATCACGCAACAGTTTCGAAACGTTTGAAAGTATTAGGACTGATTCAAAAGCAAGGAAAACGTCTTGTCACATGTGAACAGTGACAGAAAAGGAAAGTTTTTTTTTTCATTGTATTGTGGCCGGCGTGAAAAGTGGACACACTACGATAATCCTAAGCGTAGAAGATCGTGGGTTAAGCCCGGTCATGCATCAACATCGGTGGCAAACCGAATATCTAAGACAACGATCCTAAACATATGGCAAAGCTTATAAAGTTCTGGTTAAGTTCAGATAGAATAGATGCTCTAATGTGGCCAAGTTAATTTTCAGATCTCAATCCGATTGAAAATTTATGGAGAGAGCTGAAACTTTGAATACAAAGAAGGAACTAGGAAAACCTCTATGAACTATAGAAATTTTGACGTGAATAAAAGGAAAAACTTCAATCAAGAAGTATACATGAAATTCATAGGGAACTACTTTAAATGCCTACATGCTGTAATTAGCAATAAAGTGTAATCAACAAAATATTAATAGATGATTTAATAAATATATTGTAAGCTTTTGCGTTATTAAATATTGGATTTTCGTTCTGGGATATCCTTACCGATTTTAAAAACATATTATTTGACTAAATGCTTAAACATATGTATTATTAGTAGTAAAAAAATTCATTAATCTGTGTTAGAAATACCTAATGGGACATTTTTTGTAATATGTTGTAAACACTTGCGTGGTACTGCATATATGTAATTTCTTGTGTGTATAAATGCGTTTTATTTCATGAATAGAAATAATTGCTTTTGAATACAAACAAAATATAACATTTTTTAATCAGATAGTAATGTTGCAGTTGGCTGCTTTACCGTGGTGCTATTGTTCCATATGTTATTGAGCACTTTTTGTCGCACCAATAAGCTGTTTCTGGTGTTTTTTATTATTTGTCATATTTATGGTAATTTATATCTTGGCCGGGTAGGTTAACCCCACTCTGTTAATGCTCTTAAGTAGAAATCTATAATTATACCAGATTGGTTTTAAAAGAATGGTTTGAATAGAACTTAACCAGGTCGTTTTTGTTGGTATCTTTTCTGTAGAATTTGAGTTCGTTATTGTTTCTGTGTTATCGTATCTAGAAAGAGAAGAGTATAGTTGGTTTAAGAATTTGCAGCCCTCAATATTTATCTAATGAAAAAGCATACATAGAAAACAGATTCGAAAACCTACAATATCCATATCACTTTATTCACAACGCAAAAAGAAATGTACGTAAAATACAGAGCCGCAACAAAAGCAACATTATTCATAATAACAAATTAAACAATGACAGATACATAATACTGCCTACCAAATCCATAACATCCGCTATCCAGAATAACTTATCCCATCTAAACAATATCCAAATAGTCACAACCACTTCGAAAACTATTATAGATATAATCAGATCTGGAAAAACTCAGAACATTAATAACTCGGAAGCGGGCATATATAAAATAAGTTGCAAAATTGTCCCTTTCAGTACATTGCAGAGCATTAAAAAATGTATTAATGAACTCAGAAGATACCTCATAAATAATAATTTAACTAATGCACTGGCCATACACAGAAATAAATTCGACCACATTTTCGACCTAAACAATGCAATATTCATCAAAAGAGAAATTTTACTCAGAAGGAAAGTTCTCGAGAGCGCCACCATCAAATATTATCAAATTATTATTCTACGCTGCGGGTTTTTTCCCAGTTTCACCTTTCCTAATGGAAACATTACTTTCTCAGATCAACATACACAACAAGAATGTTAAAAAAATCTAAAGAAAACAGTTATTTTTCATCTCTTTTTAACATCTCATAACATAACTGCACATAAAAAAATGTCTAACGTGAACTACATCTTTCAAATGTTTAATATATGCAGTTAATCTTATGAATATTTATGAGCGTTTTTTCTTTATAGCCAACAATATTGCTTTATAGATACCTTTTAAACTAAAATTCATTTCAACGCTTTCCCTTGATAAAGGCCCTCACGCATGGGACTAAATGCCGAGGCGAGAAAATATAGTTTTCCTCTTTTCTTCTTTATTTTCATAATGTTCTTTTCCTCAGATTGTCACTGAGTATACTTTTGCACACACACACACACACACACACACACACACACATGTGCCGACCTTCCCACCATCGCCTTGACCACCAGGCCGATAGTCGCTGTCACAAATCGACCATGATAAGATTCGAACCTGGTACTGACGCTTATGAAGTAAACATTCTAAATAAATAATCTTGATAAAGACCTAAAATTAGAAAAAACATGCTACTTCTTGAAAATTACAAAAAATCATATATAACGTTAAACTAGTTACAAAATCTACAAAAAGTGTCAGTTACAAAAAGTGTCAGTTAGAAAAAGAAATTAATGAAATAATGAAGTGGTTGACTTTCTCCACTACCAAAGAAAAAAGCTTCGTAAGGAATCCCTATCAATACTGGAAAGCTCGATCATAGTTCGTGGATTTGAAAAGCCTATTTTCTTCTTCTTCTTCTTCTTCTTCTTCTTCTTCTTCTTCTTCTATGTGCCATGACCTTTCCGGACGTAGGCGATCATGGTTTTCCCCGTCTCTCTATTCCTGGTATCTCTTAGCACGCTTTTTCCTGTTACCCCACCCAAACCCCGCTCTGCCATCCACCTGCTCAGGCCCTTTAAATATGTTATCCTCTGATTTCCCCTGTCTCTCTTTCCCTCTATCTGACCTGTGAGTATCAGATTCTTTAAGCCTTCCTTCCTCATTATATGTCCCAAGAACTTCAACTGTCTCTTCCTGATGCTCAGTATAAATTTCCTTTTCGTTTCCATCCTTTCCAAAACCTCATATACTCGATCCATGATATTCGCAGCATCCTTCTGTAGAACCCCATTTCAGTTGCTTAAAGTTTTTCCTTCATCTTTGATGATATTGTCTAGCATTCACTGCCATATTGAAGAACAGACATGACATAGCAAACCTGGACTCTTTTCTTCGTTTCTAGCGAAATTTTCCTGTCTCTTAATACTCTGCTCAGCTTTTGGAATGTGTCCATGGCCAGTCCAATTCTTCTTTGGATCTCAAGGTCGCACTTTCTATCTTCCGTTCGAACACTTCCCAAGTACTTAAATTTTTGTACTTGCTCGATTTTAAAAATCCCCAACCTGTAATTGGCATCTTGGACTCCTTCGTTTACTGATGACCATACATTCGGTTTTCTTGTAATTTATTTGTAGTTCGTTCTTTTGACTTTCTTCATCTACCTTTTTTAGGAGGTCTTATAGTTTTCTTTCTCTGTCAGCTATCAGCACTGTATCATCTGTGTATCTTATATTGTTCAGATTGTGACCACCAATTACGAATCCTAGAATAACTTTTAGCGTCCCCAGAATAGTCTCGCTGTACAAGTTGAATAGATCTGGTAAAAAAACACATTCTTGTTTTACTCGCCTTTCTATCTTTGTATATCTATTGAACTGGTTTCCTGTCCGTATGCAGGCGTTTTGCTGCCAGCAGAGGTCCTTAATTATTCTGGTATCTTTGCCAAATATGTCGAGACTGCTGAGCATTTCTATCAATTCCTTGTTGCGTACTTTGTCGAACTCCTTGGCATAGTCTACAAAACGCAAGTAAACTTCCTTTTTCATCTCTATCGCCCTTTCTGATAGCATCCTAAACATAAATATCGCATTCCTTGTTCCAGTGTCTTTTATAAAATCGTACTGTTCTTGTCTTATTTCCGGCCTGATTCTGCTTCGCGCTCTGTTCTTCAGGATTCGGACAATGAGTTTCGTTATATGACTTATCAAACCGATTGTTCGGTGGAGTTCGCATTCGATTGTGCCTGGCTTCTTAGGTAGAGCTATGAAAATTGATTTGCTTAGGGCATCTGGTATTACACCACTGTTGTAGATTTCATTTATTATTTCCGTAATTTCTCTATACCAAATTCTTCTAAGGCTGTCAGCATCTCTATTACAATACCGTCTGGTCCAGCTGCTTTGTTCCTATTCAGTTTGACCATTGCAGCTTTCACTTCAGATTTTAATATTTCCGGTCCGTCACCATCTTTGTTTACATTCGGTTGCTCTCTCTTGTCGTGGAAGAGGTATTTTATATATTCTTCCCATCGCTGGAGTATTACCTCTTTTTTTCAATATGATCGTTCCATTTTATGATGGAATTAACAACAATAATACCACAAAGAAGTGGATATCTTTTTCTTATACAAATAAATAAGTCAAATGGGATATAGTGAAATATATATTCGATTAGAATTTGAGGCGTTTGCATTTATCCTTTACTAAGGAATAAATATCAATTCTAAAAAAAATAAACAGAATGCGAGCTGGAAATTGAGGGCATCAGAATAAAGAAAGTAAAAACACTTATCTTTGAAGTGTTATAACAATCGATGAAAAATGTGACACAGAAATCCGAAAACGTGTTGAAATAGCAAAAGATAACTAATAAACAAATTATTAAGAAGCAGAAAAAATAGTTTAGAAAAAAATGTGGGCAGTTATTCGATATATCAATTATTCCATATAGCAGCGAATGCTGAACAATTTCCTCACGAACGAAGAGGATATTCGAATAAACAGAGATAAAATTCTACAGAAGGATGCTGAGAATTTTGTAGACGAAAAAATGCGAGCAACGCAGTTTTTAAAGAAAATGGAAGCAGAAACTGAGACTAAGCTTCAGGAAGAAAGTTTAAATTTCTAGGGCACATAAAGAAGAAAAGTTAGAACGAAAAAGAAACTTTTAGGATACATAATGTTAAAAGTGGAATTAGAGAATTTGACACACACACACACACACACACACACACACACACACACACACTTATATATATATGTATGTATTTTACCGAACTCAAATTTCATTAAGCAGACGATATTTTTTCTGAGAATATATATATATCTATATATATAGTCATCCGCAGACAGTCCTGTCTCTGTCTATATATAGAAATAACAGGTTACTACGGAGGAGGTAATTTCCATGTATATATTCAGTCAGTCAGTTAAGTGCCATACGTGATACACGCCTTGGCGATCATGTCTCGAAAGAGACATGACTGGGCAGAAGATTATCTCGAAGTAGGTTGCCATTGCTTTCTGCGGTAGACTGGTTGCCAACCAAGGCTATAGAACCCAATCTGTCCTGCTATTTAATCCATAACTGGAAGGAAGAGACGGATTAATACCTTTCCCAAGGGTATTTGCGCGTAAGTGAATACAATGGATTCAACGGAAATTCGAACTCGGCTCCCCGGTTTCTCGTTCCGAGCTGATATCCACTGTACCACAACGCACATCCTTATGTATATATTATGCTTTTATAAACCATTGTAATAATGAAATGACAATATTAAGCTCTACTTTGTATCGAGCACTATTTATAAAAGTAAATACTTGAACAGTGGGTTTTTAATCTACGTGTTCTTTCACTTTTCTGTAATATATATATTCCATATATCCGTATGATGAGCTGTGATACAGCGAAACAGAACTGTCTGCGGATGACACTATATATATATATGTATATGGAAACGGTATCATCCGTACCAGCCTGTTAATTTGAGAGCAACAAAAAGTTCTAATTTGAATGCGGATGACTAAATCCATATATATAAATATATATTCTCTGGAGAAAAATATTGTCTACTAAATGTAACTTTTGATCGGTAAAATACTTTATATTTTGCGATAGTTGATTTTCAGGAAGTACACGAGGGCAAAACTGAAATGCATTAGTGCATGTCAGAAAAGTCGTTTTTAAAATGCCGAAACGCAAAAGTTAAAAATACTTGCACATTAAGAAGTCGTTTGAACTAAATTATTGCATCCTGGTGACATTTTTATCGGCATTTTTGCTTTATTAATGCATATGATCTGATCAGTGTTAGAAAAGCATAAAAAGTTATTTGCAAACACATTTTATTAGAGTAGAACATGTTGAAGAATTAATTTTTATGGCTGTCCTAATGTCTTTCGAGACATGATCTCCCAAGCGTGTATCACGTATGGCACTTAACTGACTAAATGGTAAATAACCTAATCTTAGCAAAAGATAATTCTTGGATTTTTCTTAAATTAATGAAGCAATTCCACGAGGGTCTATTTTTTTATTTAAGATCATCGGCAAATCCAAATAAGCAATAAGTAAATTAATTTATATGAGTAAAACTCCTTTGTCAATGATACAATATTTTTACTAAAAAAGTATCTATCATTTTCTCCTACTATTTCTCAATCTCTTTTTTCCTTTTTATTTTATTCTACCATTTTGTATGTTTGTCTTTCTCTAATTCTCTATTTACAAAAGACTGTTAAGCTTTATTTTTTATTTTTATTTTTTTTCATTCTTCAACCAATGAAAGCTAAGATGAAGTGCTTACTCTGTTGACTTCCTGTCTCCTTTATAAACTTTTTCATAAATTCAGCTGTGAATAAAACATGTTGCAGGAGAATTATTTATTAACTCCTCATAACATTCCTTCTCGTCCACCCCACTCTCATCAGTAATCTCTTCGCTCTCCTACTCTCTTCTTGACACCCCCTGCAACCTCTCACTCTTCATAACATTCCTCCTATGTAACCCCCTGCACAGCAGTGGCAGTAAAATGCCTTGCTTGGGGAGACACGTTAAAAAAAAAAAACATCATTTATGCGTAATTATCACTGGATACTTACTCACGGGCCACATTTACTCACATGCCACATTTGCTCACGGGCCACATTTAAAGCAACAAAAAAAGACAAAAGGAACACCGGAAAAATACCTTTTTCGATTTGTTCGACGAAATAACTAAACCCAAAAGTTTCAATGATTTTCTTTTAATCTTTATTCAAATCATTTCAAGCCGATTAAATGTCAATAATATTGAATTAAAATTGAAATCAACAAGCTAACTTTACATGGTTCTTAAACATGACGCATATTTGCATCTTAAAACTTACCATTTATTTATTCATGGACTTTCTATTCACTTTTTCTTGTATCCTCTTTTCGTTTTTTGTTTTTGTTTTGTTTTTTGTTGTTTTTTTTTTGTTAATTCTTTCACTACAAGCAAGGACACAAGGGGTTACTGAGAGTGAAAGAGAATGAGAAGATTTCAATGAGGAAAAGGACAATAAAAAACAGGATCCAGGAAGATAGAAGGCGGTGATTGGCATTGCATCTAAACTTTTTTTAATTTCAGGTAGCATGGAGCAGAAATTCGGAAGGGAGTTTCATAGGCTAGAAATACAAGCAAAAAAATCTATTAGAACAACATACTGTTGTCGCCAGGTCTACAGATGATATACTACCGGTCATCATTGAATATATATATCAAGCTCTTGATAAGAACCGCGAAACTGGAGCTGTTGCTCTTGATATCGCGAAAGCGTTTGACAGGGCGGTTTGGCATGCTGGACTCCTGCGCAAATTGCAGGGGTACGGTATTTTTGAACGATTGTTTGATTTATTCCAATCATTCCTAGCAAATCGTGAAATGAAGGTCGATTTAAATTGACAAGCTTCCAGATCCTTTGATGCAAACGTGGATGTCTCTCAAAGCTATATCCTAGGTCCCATGACTTTTCTGATCTTCCTAATGTCATCAGTTCCGAAGTTGAAATCTATGCCGATGACACCAACATTTACTCCCGTCTCATTAGTAAATCTGACAAGACAGACAAAGTAAACCTGGCTTCTGCTTTTGAGATGCCGTCCAAATTGTGATGGACTGGGGTAGGAAAATGAATGCCTTCAAAACGAAACTGCACTCCTTTAATCACCATAGAGAAACTTTCCTACCTACAATCAGAATGAATGAAACTCGTCTCCTAGAGATCAACACCAAGCGCCTCTATGGCATCATTCTCTCAACCGATCTGAAGTGGAAGGATTGCATTGAATCTATAGCTGCATCTACTGCTAGGAAGGTTGGGTTACTGTGTAGGGCCAGAAAATTCTTCTCGTCAGAATCTCTCTTGCACATTTATATATCAACCATTTGTCCGTTCATCGAATGCTGTTGCCATGGAATTTATAGACAATAAAAAAAAATCTATGTCGAACTATGATCACCAACATCCTAAATGAACATGCCACATAAAAATAGAGATCATATTATCTAATTGTGCTTTAGTGGCAGCCGAGTTAAGTGATATATATATATATATATATATATATATATATATATATATATATATATATATATATATATATATATATAGTATTTTCCTTTAAGCGAGTCTGTGTTTAGAGATACGTAGCAAATTCTAAAACAGGTAAAACTAAACCAGCCAGTTATCTTCCTATCTTATTTCATGTGGATTTTATGGGTCCGAAATAATTAATAAGACAGAAAATTATCACGAGAGAAAAGTAAAATAGGCCAGAAAGAATTGATCTGTTCAATTGTACTTTTTTATTATATCCTCTGTCATGATATATCATTCTGAATGAATAACAATCCCGAAATCAATACACAATGGCCAGTGCAGCTCATAATTTCTAAAATCGTTTCTTCTTTCGTTAGTACATTTTACACATTCGTATCATTATTAGCCACTTCAAAATTTACTGATATATAAAATAAATACTAACTGAAATTTTAAACTTATTTGCTGGATAGTGACAACGGCTATATGCGCAGTGAGGATGAAAGCCGATTCGTTCTGCGCTGATGTAAAAATTGGTAATCATTTGTATGAAACATCCTGAGTTTCGATAATTTTTCTTTTAATCATTTCATCCCCAAGCAAGGCGATGATGCCACTAAGACACAAGGGGTTACCGAGAGTGAAATAACACAAGATGTTAATGAGGTGAAAGGACAATAAAAGAAAAAAATTCAAGAAATGGTGATTGACATTGCGTTTTGAAGATTGTAAGCGTTAGGGAAGCAAGAAAGATCCAGAGGTGGGACGTGCGATAAAAAAGAAAACAAATATTACAATACAACTTACTTTTTTAAATTAATTGCAAAATTGAGTATTTAATGTGTCTCGTGTGACTTATTTGACGAATAAAGACAACGTTTGATAACTTTAGAGGCCTGAGAAAGTAAAACAACACTGCAAATTGTAAGAAATGATCGGTAGTCATCAACGAACTGTATAGAGGTTTGTTGATTGGGACGATTTGATCTGATAAGAGCAAGTTGAAGATATATTTCATCGGTCAGCTTCCCACATTAAGAGTTGAATTATATCAGAATTTTTTCTTTGTCAAGTAGTGAAATTATAAAGTCTCGTGTCAGCAGTGAAATATAGTCCAGTTCACACCCCTCTCCGGTATTTTGACCAAGAGTAAATATTTATTCTTTGTTTCTTGTTTAGAATTGGGTTTCCGGTTCCTTCTAAAGTCTACTTCGACTGTAAATTTCTAACATCTCAGCTTAAACTCTGAAAATTATTTATTTATTTATTTTCCTCAGTAGAAGTAGTTAAGTTAACCTATTGTCCTGTTCATACACCTCCTCCGTCTTTTGAACAAGAGTAGAGGTTTATTCCTTGACTAGCAGTATAGCCCGGCGTTGCTCGGGTGTAATGAAAGCTTTTAAAGTAATCTATGGTCCTGGAGCTCAGACTCTTTGGAAGTTGGCACGAAAGACTAAAAAGCAATAGTTGTTTCCAGTTAAAGCGAAATTGTAGACTGAAAGAAAAATGAAAGGATGTGAGTCAAATTTTGATTTCCTAGTATCGATATCAAATTTTCTGCCCTATTGTAAAAACTGCACCCTTGAAACTTCTGAATATCGTTTCTTATGTCTTTGTCTATGAGTGTATCAACTGTGATTAAAAATCGGACCACTCCTTCTATAACCCGATTTTTTCGATTGTCCATTTTCGATATTTATCGGAGGTACCTCGACAAAAAACCTAGCTAAGAACACTCGCAGACGCTTATAGTACAACTGTGTAAATTTTGAAGAAAATCAGTTGAGCTGTTTCGGAGTCTATAGGTAACGGACACACACACACACACACACACACACACACTGAGACAAAGTTCCATTTATAAATAAGTTTAGATTTCTGTTTAGGACCGGGTTTCCAATTCCTTCTATAGGCCTTTTTCATACTCGTAAATTCCCAGTAACCCATTATCGGCATTAATGAATTGATTAAAAAAAAGGAGTGCGATACATCGGCACAAGATAAAACCTACAATCAGAAAAGATATAAAGAAGATAGGAAGACTGATATAGGAAGACCATGTTTTTTTACCTTCAATGTGTTCAGTGAGTGTCAAAGTTTTCAGACCTTCAGTTATCATTATCTGTTCTAGAAATTCAATTCTAATATTTTACTGATTTCATGTATAATTGTTCTTTGTGTCCTTCTTTTCGCTAAAACTTACTTCTTGCTTATATTCTTCGTCCATTGTATTCTCAGCTTCCTTCTGTAAACCATATTTGTGTTGTCTAGTGTTTTCTCTTAATCTCTGAAGAAATTGTATTGTATTAGTTGCCACATAGAACTTATATTACATAACAGTTTAACGCTCTTTTCTTTGGTTCTAATGAAATGTTCCTGTTTCTTAATATTTTGTTTGGTTTTTGGAAAGCATCTTTCGCTACTCTAATGCACCTTCGGATTTCGGTGTCACATTTTTCGTTCTGTTAAAACACTTCATAGATATTTAAAATCATGTGCTTGCTTGATTTTGACCTCTTCAATTCGTAGCTCTCATGCTGGGCTTTTTTTTATTTCTTTGACAACCATACATTTTCTCTTCTTACAATTGGTACTTACTCTTTTCTTCCAGCTTTTTTTTACTACCTCGTCTAGAAGGTTTTTTTCTTTATGTTTCTTAATACTTCATTTAGCTTTCAGAAGGAAGCTTTCGCTATTCCAACAATGTTATGATTGTTAATTCGGTCCTCACAAAGCGCTATATTTGCTATAGCCCTGTGCCAAATTTTAAGTGGATGAAGTGGTTGCTTATTTCTGACTGGCGTGTTTGTGCGAGAATTGTTCATGCTTAGGAATTCATAAATACTAAAATATAGACAAGAATAATTATCAAATTATAATTAAATTAAATAATTCGTTTTTTACGGCTTACCAACCTATTTCAGGTTATTTACAGTCAAAAAATATATTTAGATTGTAATAATTTTTGTTTTTCGAAAAAGTTACTGAAAACAATTCCGCGACCGTTAAACAATAATAATTTATTAATGAATTGAATAATTGATTAATTTACATTGTTCGGACTGTTGTTCTCATTCATTTTGACTGTCATATTCACGACGTTTCGGCCCTTGAACGCTCCGGCATTCTTCAGGTGAGTGGAATTTAGAACTGAACCCTTTGTTTCGACCACTGGTGTAGATTGGTTTAGTGGATGAAATAAAGTGTTTGGTAGAAAATTTCAATCATATAAAGAAGGCAGGAGCGTACAACTGCCAAAACGTCGTGAACACGTCAACCAATATAAATAGTGTAAACAATTATAATACCTCATTTCAGAAATATAAACAGATAATTTAAGTAAGTTAACTGCAGGTTCTTTTCAGTGCCAAGGCCGTTGAGCTCAAATCAACAAGTGCTTGTTCTGTAGGTTAATCTATTACTAGGGGGTAGTGTATTGTTGGAAATCAGCGGGGTATGATCGATTTTCTGGGCTAGTCTGTTGCAATCACGTTCGCACTCATGTCATTGGAAAAGGTACGACAAATAAAGAAAAAAGAAAAAAGAAAAAAGAAACGAGCCATCAACGCCTCCGTCCTAAAGAGACACGGCATTTTTTAACAAAAAATGTCAATTACTGGTATCTTTTCATTGTTTTTACGCATATTTTGATCTTAAAATTATGTCAGTAATCAAATTTATTCATTGGCATTCTATTCTCTTTTGCATACTCCTCCGCTTCTGTTTATTTGTTTCTCATTACCCGCTTTATATATATATATATATATATATATATATATATATATATATGTGTGTGTGTGTGTGTGTGTGTGTGTGTGTGTGTGTGTGTGTGCGTGCGTTTGATTTTTTTCACGGGACTCGGTAACAAAATATGTGACCGATCTTAACAAGGGATTCCGGACGTCTTAAATTTCATGATTGTACGTGTTTCATTTGCATTATCCTCTCTCTCTCTCTCTCTCTCTCTCTCTCTCTCTCTCTCTCTATCTATCTATCTATCTATCTATCTATCTATCACCCACGCACTCACTGACACATACACACACTCACTCTCTCTTTCTTTCTTTCACTCCCAGTCTCTCTCTCTCTCTCTCTCTCTCTCTCTCTACCTTGTTTACGTCGCGTTTGATACATACATGTCTGACACGGGTAAGCGAATGATGATAAAGTTGTTTTTTTTTCAGACGAATACTTTCATCGATGAAGTAAATGTTATATATCCTCTCTGTCCTTTTTTTTTAAATATTCGCCCAAAGAAAGGAGATAATGTCACTAAGACGCAAAGGGGGTTTACTGGGAGCGAAAGAGAACGAAAAGACTATAGAATCTTAAACATTGAACAAGGGGATAAACCCCTACTTCTATTCGAAAAACCGAGGAGGGTGTGAACAGGGCAGTAAGCGAACGTATTTAATCCGATTGAGAAAAAGAAAAAAATTATAACATAGATAGTAAATAAATGCTTAGAAAAAAACAAGAATAGAATTCTAAACAAGGATCAAAGGATAAACCTCTAATCCTGTTCAAAAGACAATGGAGAGTTGTGAACTGGACGATATTCTTATTGAGAAGAGAAAAAAGTCAGGAAAAACATGGAGGCCTACACCAAGGGCCTTGAGGAATTAGTGCTGCCCTAGGTCAAAAGAGTGGCTGCTGGAAGACCCTATATCTGGCAACAGGACTCTGCACCATGCCACATAAGCAGGACAACTCAGACATGGCAGTCAGAATATTTCTATGAACACAATATCCCGTTATATCTGGCCACCTAACATCCGAGACTGCAACCCTCTTGATTATTATGTGTAGGTGCAGTTGAACAAGAGACCAGCAAAATTCTTTGTTACACAAAAGATGAACTGAAGTTAAGGATTATGGCAGCATTCACCAACTTAAGCGTTCAGAAAGAGATGCAGGAAATTCAGATTCAGATCGAAGTATATGTAGCTGTGAGTGTGCTTCTGTATATATATATATATATATGAGTTTTTATGCGTATATGTTGTGGGATCTCCCCTTTTTGTATATAATAATGGACGACTGAGTGTACACATAATCCTGCCATAAAGAGAACAGTGAATCTCAGGATCTGGAATCATAGTTATAGTTACAGTTTACAGTGGAGAGTAATCGTAGAGATCCGTTACAGTTATCGAAGAGTTCCAACAGATATCAAAGTTGCCCAGAGACCTAACTAGCTCTGAGCTCCACTCAGCTAGAATAAGTTACCCGGACATACTATTTCACTTCAAGACTTGTATATATTTATTTCTACTAATAGTATTCCTGAATTGACTAACCCGCGTTCCAGTTTGTATATCGCGTTCAATATAACCTACTTTCTCTATCTCCATATCTGTTTTTGTTGTTTATTATTTTTTGCGGTTCCTCATCCGGAATCCACAACAGTATATATATATATATATATATATATATATGTGTGTGTGTGTTTTTCTGTGTCTGTAAATCTTTTATGCGTGTATAAATATTGTGTATATGCATATGTATATATGTGCGTTTTTATATATATATTTGTGTATATGTATGTGTTTATATATATATGCGTGTATATATATGTTTGTGTATATATACGTATTTATATTTGTGTATATATATGCATATATATGTGTGTGTGTTTGTGTGTATATATATATATATATATGTATATTTATTGTGTGTGTATATATATATATATGTGCATATTTTTATGTATATACGTATATGTTTGTATATATATATATATATATATATATATACACAAAAATAAAAACATAATATGTTTTTATTTGTTTAAACGTTATTTTTTAATGGATACTCGTATTCAGTATGAATGGATACTCATTAAATGCTCTGTTTTTATTATTAAACAGTATATTTATTTATCTGTTTCTATATAAGCCTGAATATTCAAGAAATCTTGTTAAAAAATGCGTTCTGCACGAGGGTTCAAATCTGCGTCTACTAGGGGGAACCCGTTATTATATCAGCCACGGAGGAGCTCTTGATCAAATAAAGCCCTAATAATGCTTTTGAACACAGATTTCTGTTCGAAGCCCGAATAGTGCTTTTGAACACACATATTCAGGATTATTTTAATTGGGACGTTCTACGTGGCCGAGCGGTCTAAAACACGTCAGATCTAATGACTAATTACTCTTGGGGACGCAGGTTTGAATCCTCCCAGAAGACGCATATTTTTATAACGTGGTTTCTCAAATATTCAGGCCAATAGATGTAAATAAATAAACATATTGTTTTGTAATAAAAACAAGGTATCTACTGAAATATGTGCCTTTAAACTTAGATCTCCAGCCTTGGGTAGTTGCCAGTCTAAAAGAAAGAAAACTCTGACGTCCAAACGGTGAAGAAGTCAGCTGGAAACTATGACAGTTTCTCAAGAGGATATCACAGTTCATATATGATAACTGGAAAGGCATTCATGGAAGGCGTCTATGCCCTAAAGACTCATAAAAATATTTCTATTTAAAGTCATGATGTATTCAGTCAGTTAAGTGCCATGCGTGATACACGCTTGGGCGATCATGTCTCGAAAGAAACATGATTGACTGGGCAGAAGATTATCCAGCAGTAGGTTGCCATTACTTTCTGCGGTAGACTGGTTGCCAACCAAAACTATAGAACCTAATCTGTCCTGTTATTTGACCCATAAATGGCAGAAAGAGACTGATTAATATCCTTCCCAAGGGTATTTTTGCGTAAGTGAATGCAAGGAATTCAACTGGAATTCGAACGCGGCTTCCCGATTTCTAGCTCCAAGCAGATATGCACTGCACCACAACGCACATCATGATGTATTAGCAGACACAAAACCATTTTAACACTGTGGGAAGACATCATCGAAATATTACGCACCCAGTCTCAATGCTTTATCTCTAAACAATGTTTTGATATAAATTCCACAGACGAAAATTATTAACTATTCTAATATTTCGATCTCCATCCATACACAGAAAAGGACCTGGCGAATATAATAGTTATGACTCTTTCGCTTACCGTCACCCCAGCTAGGCAACATTCAATGTGATATTTAATGCATTATCAAATATAGAACAGTGCTAAAAGGTTTGAAGCTGTAGGAGGGTGCCAGGCAGTCAAGCATGTATGTCTCAAATCGTTGTAAATACACCTAAGTAGAGGCAGGACTACAAAAGTAACATTGTTAAATAGATCATAGCAATGTCTCTAAAATATTCAGATATACAGGTAGATATTAATATACTAAAACACACACACACCCACACCCACACACACACACACACACACACACACACATATATATATATATATATAGAGAGAGAGAGAGAGAGAGAGAGAGAATGAGGGAAAACGAGAAAGACAGACAGACATTAATAGAATTGTAAAATTTAGGTCATTATATTAAGTCTGTATATATATATATATATATATATATATATATATATATATATATATATATATATATATCGGGGGCTAGATAGATAAATATATAAATAGACTTAGATGTGAATAGACTAAAATAGATGTGAATACATTGTCATAGCACGATAACTGGATGTGAAAAGACTGACAGATGAATGAGTAAGGACTCAGATATATGGGAATAGACTAAGATAAATAGCTAGTCTATTCACATCTATCTTAGTATATTCATATCCATCTATGTATCTATTTATCTTAATTTATTCTCATCTGTCTTAGTATATTCTCATCTATTCATTTATCACTCTTAGTCTATTCCCATCTATTTATCATAGTCTATTCACATTTATCTCTATCTATCTATCTATCTATCTATCTATCTATCTATCTATCTATCTATCTATCTATCTATCTATCTTAGCCTATTCGTATCTATCTGTTGTGTCTTCGTTACGTTGAACAAGGATAACATAATCAAGAAATATAATGTCACTTTAAGCCGACACAGTATTGCTGAAATTTGTAGTAGTGTATGAAATTCGCTTATGGCTAGCAATCTCGTAACTGTCTACTCTGAGGCTTCTCGGCCTCATTTTTCTTTTTACATTTGAACGAATCCACGTCACACTCTAGAGAGATATGTACATCTACACATCACGTTTCCTATTTAGATATGCATTTTTCTTTAGTCTATACCTTTTCCGATATGGGCCCACTTCCAACGTTTCAGTTGAATTACGTATTCGCTTACCCTTGTGTTGCATTGTATTATTCGTTTTAGGAATAGGTATGTGCGTTGTGGTGCAGTGGATATCGGCTTGGAACGAGAAATCGGAGAGCCGATGTCGAATTCTAGTTGAATTCCTTGCATTAACTTAAGCGCAAATACCCTTGGGAAAAGTATTAATCCGTCTCTTCCATCTAGTAACAGGACACATTGGGTTCTATAGCCTTGGTCGGCAACCAGTCTACCGCAGAAAGTAATGGCAACCTACTGCGGGATAATCTTCTGCCCAGTCAGTCATGTCTCTTTCGAGACATGATTACCCAAGTGTGTATCACGTATGACACATAACTGACTGACTGGCTTCAAAAGTATCGTAAAGTATGTTTATCGGTAAATGAAATTGCACTGGTTGATTATTCAGTGCATATCTAGACGTAAATAAATTTATACATTTCTCTGACCGAATCGATTATCTTCGACAATGCACTACCAATGCCTTAAATTATTTTCCTTTCTGCCAATCATTTTTTCCGGTTTTAAATTTTTTAAAGAAAACTTTGTCGCCGATCTTAAATTATCTGGCAGTTTTAAATTTTCGATTTTTTTTTTCAGTTTTTTTATTGTTGAAAATAGAAGTCATTTTCCAACATAAGCTGTTAAGATGACATTTTTACGGTAACACTTGCATTTAACGTCATTCGATATACACTCAAAAATCCTATAGTGCTGTATCTTCTGCTTCCATGGCTTTAGTGTTTCTTAATACTCATTTGAAGGTTTCAACAAAATTTTCAGCTTGACCATTAGATCTTAGTTGATAAAACGGTGTTGTCAGATATTCTAGCACAGTTTTTGGCAGAAATTTCGTGTAAGAATTTAATTGTTTACACTTTAATATATTGGATCATCTTGTGAAACTGTCGACCACAGTTAAATTATATCAATCATTTAGTGGTTCAGCAAAGTCTATATGTAGTCTTGCGCATGGTTTATCAATGCTATGATAATTTATAGGTAATAGTTTTGCTGTTGAATTATAACTATCCCAATTCCTATCTGTATATTCAATATTTTTGTCTAATATTGGCCAATAAACGTATCTTCATCCTCACTATTTCCGGATGTTCTACGTGAAATTCTAAAAATTCTTTTTCGTAGTGATAACGGATATACTACTCTTCCGCGTACAAAAGTACTCCATCACATATATAAAATGCTCTATTATTGTTACTAGGGTTAATTTTAGTTTTACTTTCAACTTAACGACATTCATAGTATTTGAATAAATGTATATTTTTTACAATTAATTTTTATGTCATCAATCTTGACCAGCAATGCCTTAATAGTGTTACACACAATGCTTTTAATTTAGCTTTTGGATTCCAGCGAAGCAATCACAGTATCTTCAAAATCTTCTTTACATTTTGATATTAATTTAGATAAGCCATTTGCATGCGCCACCTTTTTAGATTATAGAAATTTTATATAGAAATCATATTTCAATAAAATCGTAGCTCAACGCTGTAGTCTGTTTGCAGTATGCGTGGGAATATCTTTCTTAGAACCGAATATACTTAATAATGGATGATGATCAGTTTGCAAGACAAATTTTCTTCCCAGTATCATCCTGTGCAATTTCTTTACAGCAAAAATTATAGCAAGGGCTTCCTTTTCAATTTGATTATAGAATTTTTCCCTATTTGTCAAATTTCTTGAATCGGGGGCGACTGCTTTCACTGTATCGTCTTCGAATTTATGCCATATTACCGCTCCAATTCCGTATAAGTACCTTCAGGAATCTACCTGTCAGGAACAATTTTATTATAGTGAGAATTCCAGTGAACTCATAGCTGGAGAGCCATTTGTAACATACCTGTGTGCTACACCTTGTCGAATGCCTTCGAAATATTTAATGCTGTAGCCCTTGCAGTATGTGTGTCGTCAAGAGCTTCACTGATTCTGTGTGTAATAGTAGTTTAGATATCAGCAGTGAATCAGGCTAATCGAAATCCGTATTGCTCGTCACACGAGAGGTTGTTTCTATCTAGGCGACCGACAGCCTTCTTTTTTATAATGGCCTCAAAAAGTTTACTGATAATATTGAAGGAACTAATACTGTCTGTGCTGGGAGGAAGAGAATCGGTTGCTCGCATTCTTGAAAACCGGACATACGCTTGCCACCTTCCACATTCTTGAGACAGACTTCTTCTTCAGGTATCGATTGAATAATTTTGCTGGAATCGGAGATAATTCTGGTTTCTTCTTCTTCTATATGCCCTGTCCCTTCAGGACGTAGGCGAACATGGTTCTCCATGTCTCCCTATCCTTTGTGGCTCTTAGTATGTTTGCTCCTGTTACACTTCGCAACCACCGTTCCGTCATCCACCTGATCAGGCCCTGCAAATATGTTATCCGCTGCCTTCCTCTGTCTCTTTTTCCTTCTATCTGGTCCGTTAGTATCAGGTTCTCTAAGCTCTCCTTCCTTATTGCATGTCCCAGGCACTTCAGTTGTCTCTTCCTGATGCTCAGTATTGATATTCTCAAAAAAAAAAAAGAAAAAAAAAAGAGCACTGAAATTTTCTCTGGGCCAGTGGCTTTTTGGGGATTGAGGCTTTTGATAAGTCTAGCGACATCTCTTACGGAAATGAGAATATTACTGAGATTGTGCTCAGAGAGACGTGGAAAGTTGGGGAAGGGATGGCCTTTATCATCTAACGATGAGTTTGAGGCAAATATCGAGCAAAAGAGTTTCGTCTTGTCTCTCGAGGAAAATGTGATCTTGGGGGCATTCGTAATAATGAGCACAGCCGCTTGGCGGCTGTTCAAAATTTGGTTGGTGATCTTCGAGAATACTCGAGATTCAATCTTTTTTATTCCAACCATGGTCTCCACAGCTCGAGCGTAGCTGTACTTTACGCTTTCCAGAACGCTCTTATCGTGATTGCGGGACGTAAGAAGTAAGGATCAGACTACATGATTCATTGCGATAGATTTTGAAGTTCTGCCGAGCCATGGCCGCAGAGCATAAACGAGTGAAATAAGACTAGTTGTTTGGTTTTTGCTGAATTTTTTTTTTTTTTTTTTTTTTTTTTTTTTGGAGAGGGTATAAAACACTCCACTCTAGAAAGGATCTATTCAGAGATTAAGACAACAGTTTTAAAGGCTGTATATCTAAAAAAGTTGGGAAAGGAGCTTCCGTCATATACGAACGAACGCTGTCCCATCCTTCCTTATAGCGAAAACCCGTTTTCTAGAACGTTAAATCAAGGAATGTCATAGGTTTGGAGTCAATCTGAAAGAAATAATTATAGAATGATTAGACGTGCCAATAACCATTTTTACTGTGCATTTGTAGAGGCAGGATGTTAGAAAAAGGTCAAGGAGGTTGGTCAGCTGTCTTTTCGTATCAGGGAATTGGTGAATTCTTCAATGATCTGGGTCAATTCATTAGCGATAGAAAATTCACTGTAATTTCTGCTTTCCTCGTCGGTTTTGCTAGAGTGGACTAACAGCTCTTTGTGGTTAACATTAAAGTTATCACATGTGTGAAAGTTGAACTATGGAAATTCGGTGAAAATATTGTCAATCCACTCAAATATTCGAGGATTACCAACCTATCATCCGGCAAAGACGAATGTTGTACTATGGATAAGTACCACGCGGAAGCAAATTAGGATATATATACAAAACAATTATGGGTCAGATTTAAATTAGATATAAATCTGACCAGTAAACAGTTGTACTAGAAAGTGCTCAATACATCATTGAAGGAAAATGAGGATTTAGCATTTTACATATTTGAGTTTGGGGATCAAAGATAATACAAATTGCCTGACGAAACCAAAAGTTCGAAGCCATGGTAGCGTAATAAGCTGATCTCCCCAACTTATATATATATATTCTTTTTTTATTTTTTATTTTTTATAAGCGTTTCACCCCGAGCAAGGCATGTCACTGCCACTACTGTGCAGGGGGCTACGTAGAGTGGAGAAAGGCTGATTAAATATAGGAAATGACAGAGGGTGGGTGATAGGCGGGTAAGGATACCGAGAATGAGGGTTGGGTAGATGAGTGTTTTGAGAATAGTTGGGAGTTAGTGTGATAGGAGGTGTCTATTGACCCTACATTTAAACACCTGGAGATTGTAACTGTCGGGAAAGCAGACTTGTGGAAGGGAGTTCCACAGGCGGGAAGCGCGAGAAAAGAAGCTGTTGGAGTAGAATTTACGGTTACATCTTATTTGTTTAACTGTAAAAGGGTGGGACCTAGTTGCTAATCTAGTATCTCGTGTAAATTCGTGCTTAGGCGGCACCAGTGATCTAAGCTCATCGGAGCAGAAGCCATGAAAGTACTTGTAGAAGAGGCACAGGGAAGCCACATCACGCCGGTGTGAGAGCGGCTGCAGCCGGTCTGCCAAGTTAGTATCAACCACGTTACAGATCCTCCTTTGTATTTTGTCAAGAAGCCCAAGGAGAGCAGCAGGGGCACCCGACCAGATATGGCAGCAATATTCAATACACGGGCGGATGGTAGATTTGTATATGTGCAGAATAGATTCAGGTGGGAAAAATTTCCGGGCCCTGCACAGGGAGCCCACTTTCATAGCAGCAGATTTGGCAATGGATTCAATATAGTCATTCCATTTGAGGTCCGCCGAGAGTGTAAGGCCATGGTGGCGTAGTATTTTACTCTCTGGGAGGCTAGCCTGTCCCATGCTAATGGGAGGTAGATGCGATTGTCTATGGTGATTAGTTGATAACAGCTTTGTTTTAGAGGCATTGAAATTTACCAACCATTTCCTACACCAGGTCACTACGGATTGGAGGTCCCTTTCAAGTACGGCAGCGAGGTTCACTTTGTCGTCCAGACCTGGTTTCTGATCGATGCGGGAGTAGATTGTTGTGTCGTCGGCATACATGCCAACTTGGGATCTAATGGTGTCGGGGAGATCATTAATGTAGATCAGAAAGAGCGTGGGACCTAGGATAGAACCTTGAGGGACGCCCGCGTTCGTCTGGTAGTTTTGGGAGGCATGCCCATTTAATACCACCTTCAATGTGCGGTTAGAGAGGAAAGACTGGATGAGGTAAAACAGATGTCCAGTTATCCCATAGCTCCGCAGTTTGCACAAGAGGCCAGCATGCCAGACCCTGTCGAATGCTTTGGAGATATACAAGGCAACGGTTCGGGCTTCACCATTCTTGTTAAGTGCCTGGTATATGTACTCGGTAATGGTCGTTAGCATATCAGCAGTAGACCTGGTGAAGCGAAACCCATACTGTTTGTCAGAGAGAAGCCCGTTGGCCATAAGATGCTGAATCACCTAGGCGTTGATAATGGCTTCGAAAACTTTGCCAAAGATTGGAAGGAGACTAATAGGACGGTAATTGGCGGGGTCTGAGGGTTCGCCAGAATTCTTAAATATAGGTACTACGCAGGAGGACTTCAATGCTTGTGGACTCCGTTCCCTGATAGCTACATTCTGCAATAATTTAAACGCAGTGTCAGTTACCATCTTCTTTCTACTTGATTCCCATCCATCTCTTATCCTTATTTCGACATTCCTGTACTTTTTTTCAACTCACAGTAACCCCCTGCGCACCACTGGCATTTCTGTCTTGCATGGACTGAAATGAGTACATATATATATATATATATATATATAATGGATTCTCCCGTCGCGTTCAACGTATGAGGGTCCAACCTTTTTCCAGCAAGACAACCACACAGAGATTTGTTTATAGTGGTGAAGGCATTGTGTAGTACCATCCACACTTCTTGGAACTGCTGATAACAAACAATTGGTGCAGATGACTGCCACAAATCGCACGAACAGCAGACCTCAATTATTTAACCCATAATTGGAGGGAACGAACGGATTAATACCTTTCCCAAGGGTACCAGTGCGCAAGTGAATGCAGCGTGCTCGACTGAAATTGGAACTCGGCTCATATATATATGTATTAGTCATCCACATACAAGCCTGTATCACAGCTCATCAGTGTGGCTAGACGCATCCACTCGCCTCTGGTGGCCGGGATCGAAACTTGACCGATTTGGTGTCAGTCGGAGTCGCTGCCCCCTAAACCATCGACGGTATCAGAGAAGGTAAATTTTAACGTGTTGTATATCAGCAGTATTTACACACGCCAGTCACCGAGAGAACTCAATTCATTTCTGAAGAGTCACGCATATATATATATATATATATATATATATATATATATATATATATGTATATATTCCAATTGTAAACGAATTATTACGCGACCTAGGTTTCTACTATGAGTGGTGACTTCAGACGATTTTCAATAACTGATTTTACCGGGTTTTTTTTGTGAACACGCACATAACTGTAACATTGAAAATTCACGTAACATTCAAAATAGAAAACTTAAAAAACTGTACAAATTTGGCGAGCCACGTGTGGAAATTGAAATCAAAATATGGAAAAGACCCAGACATAACGTGGAGTATAGAAAAACAGCCAAGCCTTACAACAGTGGCAAAATATGTAGACTGTGCAAGGTAGAAAAGTTAGAGATTATGATATTCCCAAACAAAAATGAACTATTGAATGAAAGAACGAAAATTATGACTGAGTGTAACCATACTAAAAATAACTATTAGGTTCATACATTATACTTTCTTGTAATTTTTAAAATTGCGCGTTAAATTTCTTGTACCTGAAGAAGGGCGGAGCGTACAACAACCAAAACGTCGTAAGCATGACAATAAAGATGACAATTGTCCGAACAATGTAAATAGTGTACGAAGATTTTTTTTTGTCTTTTTATTTTAAAAAATTTATTAACCATACGTGGGCCATCTTTCGTTTTAATTATATATATATATATATATATATATATATATAGATAGATAGATAGATAGATAGAGAGAGAGAGAGAGAGAGAGGGTGAGTGAGAGAGAGAAGGAGGTGGGGAGAGAGAGAGATTGACAGGGAATAGATGGACATTACCAGAAATGTTAACATATTAGGTTATTTTATTAACTCAGTACAAAAAACATCCGACATTCCTCAGACACTCGATCTTTTTTCTCGTTAGTTTTAATCAGTGTATGTGTGTGTGAGAGAGCAAACACCTATTGAAAAGGGGATCGACCCAAACGTTGTGATAACAACATTGCGTCTACTCAGAGGTTCAAATATTCAAACTATGTTCGATAGGCTAGTATTTGCTAAAACCTTCAATTTCATTATCAAATACACACAGCCTTGAGTCAGTTAAGTGTCATACGTGATACACGCTTTCGAGACATGACTGACTGGACAGTAGGCTGACATGACTTTCTACGGTAGACCACTTGCCAACCCAATCTGTCTTACTATTTAACCCATAGCAGGATGGAGGAGAAACGGAATCATAGTTTTCCCAAGGGTATTTGCGCGTAAGTTGATGCAGGGTACTCGAACTCGGCACTCACACTTTCTCGTTCCGAGCCGATATCCACTGCACCACAACATACATTCTTATTTGTCAAAAAAAAAAAAAAAAAAAAAAGAAATAAAACCTAAACTAATAAAAATATTTTCCATTTATATTGATACCTTAATTTTTTGATTTGATGGGTTATAGAGGTGACCCTCTATAAGCAAAATACCTGTTTTCAAAAATTATGACCAAGGTATTATCGATCACAACAAACCATTTGTATAAGCTTTTTATATATGGATCTGGTTACTTGCGGAAATCATGTGTTGTCGGTGTTCAAAAACACGGGTAAAACGAAAAGATGTGGATGGAGACAATCAACAGAGCGGAACATAAAAATGGTGGGCTCAGCTCAATTTCCCCCTGATTCTCTTATTTCAGTTCGCTGTTAGGAAAGTCACGAATCAACAACTTCTGTCCCTCTTCAGATATGGATTACATAGCACGGTAGACTGCGCTCTCTAACCTTAGGTGGCAGCCAGTCACGAAAGCAACATTGAATTCGTAACCGTTAAAAAAATAATGGGGAATTGCTCCATTATCCTTTCAAAGAAATGGTAATCCACATTAAAAGAAGGGGAGACTATCTATATCGGTGATCGCTCCATTATCTTTCCCAAAAAATCATGGTAATTCTGATTAAAAGAACAGGAGTTTATCTATGACTGTGATCGACCCATTATTTTTCCCAAGAAGTCATGGCAATTCACATTAAACAGGGGAAGACTATCTATAAGTGTGATCGCCCATGTTCTGAAGGGAACGGCATAGAGGAAAAACTGGACTTCAGTCAAGAAAATAAAATAAAACCATACCTACTTGTACAACTCTTATGATGATTTCATTCTTTTTAAAGCAGACGTGTTCTTTTACATTTATTTTTCATATAGATTTTGTGAAAAAAATTTTTCGTTCTCATGTCACCCTGTCGCCCTCTATCATGTTCTTTTATCTAACTACTTTCTACCGTCTCGTTTCTTCTCGCTTGCCTCTTGAATCTTTTTACAAAATTTAACTAACAATGAATTAAAATCAGCTAATAATATTCTGGGAATATGCGAAACCCGATGGCCAAATAACGGCGACTTCAACAGCGACAGCCATAGGATGATATACACCGGAAGCAAAAATAATGAAAAATGAGTCGGCTTAATACTGGACAAAGAAATGAAGAAATGTGTTTTGGGATACTGTCAGTTCTCCGAAAGAGTTCTCCTGGTCAAACTGGAAGGGAGACCGTTCATCATAGCAATTGTAGTCATATATGCACCAACAACACAAAGCACTGAGGAAGAAATAGATTCTTTTTACTCCACTCTAGAGAAGGTCAAGGCTCAATGTAAAAGCCAAGAAATCAGGATCATCATGGGAGATTTGAATGCCAAAGTAAGCAAGGAGAAGGAAGGTATGACAACTGGAAACTTTAGGTTACGAATGCACAACGAACGAGGAGAAAAATGGGTGCAATGGTGCATAACCAGGTAATAGCTAACACCTTGTTTCAAGAACACCCACGATGTCTATGGACATGGAGAAACCCAGGAGGTGACACAAAAAACCCAAAAAAAACAGCTAGACTACATAATCATTAACAGCAGATTCAGAAATGCTGTAGTTCAAAGCAAAGCCTATCCAAGTGCTGACTGTGGACGCTACCACGTCCCAGTCATCAGCAAATTAAAAGGGAAACTCCGCAGATTCAAGAAGCCTAATGCAGCACCAAAATTGATATACAACGCACTCGTGAATGACCTCAAACTACAGAAAGAGTACACGAACAGCGTAAAAACCAAATACGAAGAATAAACTAGGAAAGGACACTCAAAATAGGACTCGCTAAAGGAAGCAATACTGACATCAGCAAACAACATTGCCCCAAAGGAAATTAGGCGCAGAAAGAAAAATGAGTGGATGGCTGAAGAGATTCTGGACATGATGCAAAGAATGCCGAAAATTATATCAAGACATGGAATGGAGTACAGGGAACTACACAAGGAAATAAGAAGAAAATGGAGACAGGCTAAAGAGTTATGGCTCAATGACGAATGTGAAGTAGAGAGATTGAGCAGGAATAATAAAGGAGACATGCATAAGGAAATAAAAGAACTGACAGGACAAAAAAACCTGCTCTTCAACAGGATGTATAAAATCTAAGGATGGAACAATCATTTTGAGGAAAGAGGAAATACTCCAACGATGGGAAAAATATAAAAAAGATCTTTTCCACGACAAGAGAGAGCAAGCAATAATACACAAAGATGAGGACGGACCGGAAATATTAAAGTCTGAAGTGAAATCTGCAGTAGCTAAACTGAATAGAAACAAAGTAGCGGGACCAGACGACATAGTCATAGAGCTGCTGATAGCCCTGGAAGAATTTGGTAGAGAAAACATTACTGAAATAATAAATGAAATTTATAATAGTGGGGTTATACCAGATGACCTCAGCAAGTCTTCATAGCACTACCTAAGAAGCCAGGAGCAAACGAGTGCGAACCCCACAGAACCATCAGTTTAAAGAGCCATATAACAAAACTGATCATCCGAATCCTGATGAACAGAGCGAGAAGCAGAATCAGGCCAGAGATAGGACAAGAACAGTGTGGTTTCGTTAAAGACACGGGAACAAGGAATGCCATATTTATAATTAGGATGCTCTCCGAAAGGGCAATACAAATGAAGAAGAACTTATACCTGTGCTTTATTGATTATGAGAATGCGTTTAACAAAATACGCCACAAAGAATTGATGGAGATGCTCAGCAGCCTGGACATATTTGGGAAAGACTTGAGAGTAATAAAGAATCTTTACTGACTGCAAACCGCTTGCATACGGACAGGTAATGAATTGAGTATATAGACAAAGATAGAAAGGGGCGTAAGACATGGATGTTTCTTTTCACCGAATCTATTCAACTTGTACAGCGAGAATATTTTGAGGACCCTAGAAGTTATGCCTGGATTCGTAATCTGAGGCCATAATTTAAACAACTGAAGGTACGCAAATGATACAGTGCTGATAGCAGACACAGAAAGGAAACTACAAGACCTCCTACAGAAGGTAGCTAAAGAAAGTAACAAGAAAGAACTAGAAATAAACTGCACGAAAACTGAATGCATGGTCATCGGTAAAAAGGGCAGCCCAAAATGCCAAATACAGGTCGAGGATACTAGAATTAAGCAGGTACAAAAATTTAAATACTTGGGAAGCGTTGTAACAAAAAAAGGAAAATGCGATACAGAGATCCGAAGGAGAATTGGCTTGGCGAAGGAAGCATTCCAGAAGTTGAGTAAGGTATTAAGAAACAGGACAATTTCGCTAGAAACTAGGAATAGAGTACTGGATTGCTAGGTGCTGTCCGTCCTTCAATATGGCAGTGAATGCTGGACAATACCATCAAAGATGAAGGAAAAACTTGAAGCAACTGAAATGTGGTTCTACAGAAGGATGCTGCGAATATTATGGATCGAGCATGTGAGCAATGATGAGGTCTTGGAAATGATGGAAACAAAAAGGAAATTAATACTGAGCAACAGGAAGAGACAGCTGAAGTTCCAGGGACACGCACTGAGGAAGGTAGGCTTGGAGAATCTGATACTAACAGGCCAGGTACAGGGAAAGAGAGACAAGGGAAAGCAACGGATAACATATTTGAAGGACCTAATGACGGAACGAGGATTGCATGGTGTAACAGGAGAAGGCGTGCTCAGAGCCACCAGGGATAGGGAAACATGGAAAGCCATGATCGCCTACGTCCTGAAGGGACACGGCACATAAAAGAAGAAGAACGTTGAATTAAAATTAACTAACGATGAATTTAAACATTAGAATAGAGTTAAAACTCAAAAAATGTTTCGCCGTTGCTGTGGTGACCTGAATACAACGAACAAATTGTTTCCTTGATTTACTTTTTTAATTGTCGACTGTTTATAGTTTTCTACGTTTGCAGTTCTCGCATATATAGTATATACTGACTTTTACTGGGGATCGAGCGACAGCTAATCTTCTCATATCTCCAGTGCCTTTCTTATTATAGTTGCTGTTATGGTGACTTACCCATGTGACACATGAACTCTTCCAAACTATAAATAAACAGTAGTTCTTCTTTGTAGAGAGCAGAGAGTGATAACGTAAAATTGTCAAGCGTGATTGGTGTCGTGTGTCTGATTAGCTAGGTATAAGTTAGTTACTGATGACCAGCCTCAGTTTTTGTTTCTCCACCCCAAACTTTGGCCTTGTGCCACAATTGTAAATTAGACAATAAATCCTGAGAGTTATAGCGGAATCTATTCCAGCAGATAACACTGACAAACTAGTTGACCGAACTAACAGTCACGTTAATAATCTCTCATTGGTATATGTTTGTACTACTGTCTTTGCTAAATATATTTGTTTACTCTGTTTCTTCTTTATGTCTTTATTTCTGGCCTCAACAAGGCTACAACCGTTGCAGACCCCAGAAAGGCTCTAGTCAGGACAACTACCTATTTTTCTTGAATCTCTGCTTTGTCTTCTAAGTTTTGTCTCTAATATTTTTCATTTCTTTCTGCAACAGCTTTTGGTTGGTCCTAATAACCTTCTTTTTGTTTTTCAATCTTTTACTCATATTTTTTTTTCAATTGGAGTAGATAGACTAAACTATCGCCCGGTTCACACTCCACCCACTTCTATTGAACGGGTGAAGAGGCTCATCCCTTGATTCCTGTTTAGGATGTGGTTTCCGGCTTTCTCTTTTCCAATCTTTTCACTCTTACGTAGCCCCCTGCACATCAGTGGCGTTACCGCCTTGATCGGGGGGATATGATAAAAAAAAATGATTGAACCGAAGTCATTTGCACAATTTCCAACTCAAAACTGTCATGGTAGCTTTCTATTTCATTTTGATCATTAATATTGTCATTATTGTTATTATTACTATTGATTGATTGATTGATTGATTGATAGAGCAGCACACCAAAAATATGATGTAGGGACTCAAAAATACAATGATAACCATCGCGGAAACCAGTCTGATATGAGTTTGTGCAGCTCGACCTAATGAAATGGTTAGCAAGCTTGTCTCGCTAGAATCATTACAATTAAGTAGTGATTTCTTGGTGCTCCGTTTTTTCGGCCTTGTGCCACATCTTAGCTGCGCTTAGAAAATCTCAGTCTGATACGGGTATACCTGGCACATTTATCGTAGCTAAATGTGTGTGATATAGTGACAGGTTTTGTTAATATCAGTTCATAACCTTGCAAGTGGGACCTGGTTAGAAATACCTTCAGGTCGTGTAAGCCAATCGCCTCAGGCAAACTCTGACAGGGTTTTTATAAGTATATAGTTGTTCTTACCCAAGTTGCCTTGGCTGCTTCATCATTCAAACAGAGAAATAGCAACCTTCTTGTCACCATACTATTCTCGAGATGCGCTGTGTGATAATCTCTAAGGGGCATGACCAGCTGATTAACGTCAGGCAACTAGCAAACAAATCTGATAATATTTTTGTAAAAAACCCATGTCTTTTCGAAACTCGTTACAAAACCAAACCTATTTTTATCTTTTAGCTTCTCAGCAAACCCATCTTATTTCTACTTTTAACTCTCGAGTTAAAACCAAATCTGTGTTTATCAAACCCAGGTCTACTATTTTGCCTCTGGTGTAAACCCAAACCATGTCTACTTTTTTGACTTTCGGGAAAAAACAAACCTATGTCTATCTTTATGACTCTCGTGCAAGCCCAACTCATATCTACCTTTTTGCAGCTTCGGCAAACCCAATCAATTGCTATCTTTTTTACTGTTTTGACAAAAACGATCCCATGTCTAACTTTTTTAATTCTTTTGAAGACCAAACACATGTTTAACTTTTTGACACTCGGGACAAAACCCAACTCGTGTCTCTTTACTTGCACGCAGACTAAACCTATGTGCACGTTTTCGCCTCTTGTGCAAACCCAATCCAATTCCCCCTTTTTCTCTTTCGGAAGAAAACTTAAACCATGTAAATCTTTTTTACTCTGGTGCTGATCCAACTTATGCCTTCTTTTTTTACTCTTGTGTAAACCAAAATCATATTTACCTTACATCAATAAAATACATGTACATATTAATACCCACAATTAATTAAGATCATAAGCCATATCTAGTGTTCATTTTTATTGTCTGTGTGATTGTTAAACTTGGGCTTTTATTTTTAATTTTTATCTGTCTTTTTTTTCTCAGATGTGCAAGTGAGTGATGTCATCACCAATAACACCCAGGTTTTGCTCACCTCGTCCACAACACACGCAAATACAAGAATCAAACAATCAATATATGGATGCTGCCCAGGTAAGTCTTCCTTTAGTTATTAAATGTTTAAAATTTTTACCGTTAAGCTTCACGAGTGTTTGTAAATCCGTGATTATAAAATATCGTACGTGGTTTTATTAATTTTCACAAAAAACAGAAAGGTAGACATGAGATTTGTTTTGTTATAATAATCAAAAAGGTACATAGAGTTTTGGTTCCTATAAGAGTGACAAAGTTAGAAATATGTTTAGTTTGAACCACAGTAAAACAAAAGTATAAATAGGTTTGGTTTTGTCACTAGAGTCAAAAAGTAGACATAGGTTTAGTTTGCACGACAGAGTCCGACAGAGTCCGACAAAGTCCGACAGAGTGATCCAAACTTCCCAGCTGTAGAAGCAGCTACAGATTTTATGTAGTCGTTCCACTTGATGTTGTTTAAGAGAGTGAGGCCAAGGAGCTGCAGTGTGTTGTTTTCTGGGAGACTAGTGTCATCCATACTGATGGAATTTAGGAAAGTTTCTCTGTGATGTTTAAAGGAAAATAGTTTTGTTTTGTAAGCATTAAAGTTTACCAGCCATTTCCTGTTCCATTCTAACACAGATCAGAAGTCCTTTTCAAGATCAGCAGCGATGTTCACTTTGTCAGCCTTGGCAGATTTCTTATTGGGACGAGAGTAAATGGTGGTGTCATCTGCATAGATGCCTACTTGGGAACTGATTACAGCATGAAGATCATTGAGGGGGATCAGAAAAGACAAAAGACCTAGGATATAGCCTTGAGGAACACCTGCGTTCGTATGAAAGGATCTGGGAGATTGCCCGTTCAGAGGAAACTAGAAAGCGTTTTCTCGTCAGCATCCATTTTGCACATCTATGAAGCTACCATTCGTTTGTGAACTGAATACTGTTGCAATATCTGGTCGGGTGCTGCCGCTGTTAATCTTCAGATTCTCGACAAAATCTAAAGAAAGATCTGCAATGTATTTGATCCTGACTTGGCAGCTCGACGTCAGTCACTTTCTCACCGACAGGATGTGGATTTCCTCTATCTTTTCTACAAATATTTTCACGGTTTCTGCTCTGACGAGGTTCTTTTCTTGGTGCCCAGACAATATGAATTTCCTCAGGCTATTATATTGGCATCAAAGTCCTACGGTTTTATCATCAAAATAGTCAAATGTAACCATTATTTCTGCTCCATCAGTTTCTTTTCTGGCACTTCCTGTCTGTGGAACGTCCTTCCGTATACTTGCTTCCAATTTCCAAAAGTTTAAATGCAACGTCATTGTCATTTTCTACCTCCCTAAATCTCATCCGTCCCCTCAAATTCTATCAATCTTCTATCCGTTCTTCGGCATCATCCGTGCCCTGTTTTTCTCTCTCTGTAACTCCCTTGTGCACCAGTGGCGCTCCTGCCTTGATTGGGGTAAAATGATTATATATAAAAAAAGATAATGATAGAAATATTGCAGAAAAATTAATGTTTCATAGAACAAATATTGTCACACAAAGCTTAATAGCTACGAAAATAACACTTAACATCATTTCGTCCCCTTTTTTATATACAGGCTCACCTGATATAAGGCTCGAAAGCCACTCAATTCTAAGAAGAATGATACTTTAAAATCGTAGTAACGAATGGTGCGTGTGCTAAGAATGAAAGTGGAGGAGGCAATAAGTGAATTTTGTATGAATAAGCCGAATGAACATCGAATGGCCTTTGACGGGAAGGGATTAAGATTTTAATGTACAAGCAAGCATACACGTTGGAGTCTGCTTCACAAAGCAGCAGTTCTTTGAAAAAAAGCTCTATGTGTGAAACTTTCTTACATTTTGAATACAAAGTAAATTAGGGTCATTCGACTCCGTGAAAGTAGCATTGCCTATCTTAGCTGTAAACGCCTGAACTGGTGAAACCTATTTTTACTTTTTTTTGCTCTTGTGACAAAATCAAACCCATTTCTACTTTTTGACTCTTATGCCAACCAAACCCACTTCTACCTACCTATTGTACGACAGCATTCTGACATAAATAACCTGGAAAAATCGTCATGCTATAAAAAGGTCATGTAATAAGTAAGCTGTAAATTACTTATTACAAATCAGTTTTGTGCGTACATTGGCAAAAATGTTAACGAAACGTTAGCCCTATTAAAAGCAGTTTATGATGAATATGCTATGAAGAAATAAAGTGTTTTTAATGGTGGTTTTATATTGGATAGGTACAAGGAACTGCAGAACCAAAACCAGAAAAGATAAATGTAACTCCAACTCCCCAGCATTAGTCTTCATGTTCCTTCAGATCACTGTGATTACCATCTAAATGCCTCCTCACTCGTTTACGTGTTGCTAGTTTATTGCTGGTGCTGTGTTGTTGATCATGGTTCGACTCGACGTAGCTAGCGTTTGTCTCCTTCACGAACAGTCACTCCTCTGCCAAGTTGTGTTTTTGATCTCGGGATTGAGAAGATCGCAGGTGAAGTTAACTGAAGTAAAGAACATATCAACGGCAAGGAACTACACAAAAAAAGAATTCTTTAGAATAAATTTAACTTGGCTTAAAACTTTAACAACGATTTAGCATGTATGATTTGTTATATACAACGGTTTTAAATCTTTCCACTCACTGTTATAATCAATTGATACAGAGATCACCTTTTGAAGTTTATAGCCTGTGTTAGTAGCAATTTAAATTTCTATGTTTTCGTCTCTAAGGTTTGCCACAAGATCTTGGTCAGGGTGTCTCGGCGAACAATGTCGGTTCCAGTAGCAGATATATGGGGACTCTGCATCTGTTATCCAAATTTTCAGCTAATATGGAATCCTACGTCTGGCAGCTGTAGCTTTGAGAAGGGTCTGAGGTTTGGTTATCTGTCACCTTTTTCATAAAACCGTTTCTAAAATCCCATATTTTCAAAATATGTTTACTCGAGTAATTTACCAAATTTAGGAGCAATCTAGCCTCCTTTTGAGAGTCGTGCCTTAACTATAACTTCCTTGACTTCTCATTTCACACCATCGCTCCATCTTGGCGGGACTAATATTTTTTCTTCCTTCTACCTTCTTAGCATCCAACCTCAACCCAGTTCAAAGGTTAGAATAACTGTTTTTGCGTGGTAATTTTCCGGTAATTAATCTTTCTTTATCAGCTTTTCTCGTGCTTGTTGTTTTAGGTGATTTCCCAAAACCAGGGAATTGACCATATCTACGATAATCGAAGTCAATCTAAATGCTCAATTTTGTGTGCTTAAATGGAAAATTAAGAGCGTGACTGATATTAGAAGAACTACAACAGATTTTAACAGTCGACTTGACAATGAAAAAAATGATACCAAAATTCACTAATATTCTTATTCATCTTATATATAGAAACTTTCTCATTCTAACTTGCCTCAGTGTTACCTACTACTTGTTTAAAACTCTATTTGTGCCGTCATCTCAAGCTCAGAAAAATATTGATCAATACTGAGCTGAATTTTCCGGTTTTTATGGACTTCCGACTTTTAAACGGTGGCGTAAGTATGACCAAACAAGTGAATCAATTTGTTACAATAATGTTCACTCTTTTGTTACAATAATGATCATTCTATACACGGTTCAAGGGCAACTCATAAAGGTAGATGGCTACAGTGTAAGAGGTACAATTTATGTGCGGAAAATAACGATTAAGATTGTAGTACTCGTGGAAACATCCTTTTGGTAGTCGGTTCCACATAGCAGCGACTCGTAAGAAGCTGAGTGGAACTTTTATCTTCATAATAGAATACGATGGATGTTTCGCTAAAATGTGTGCTGCATGGCGGGTCTTAGCCGTGAAGAGTCGAATTGGTGAAACTAAGGAAAGCAGTTTGTCTGAATATTTTCTATGAAAATACTCATAGAGTACCGAAAGTAACAAAGGGATTGTAGGGTGGAGATGCTTTTAGACAATCGAGACGAAAAAGTAAAGACTAGGTAGCTCTTGACTATATAAGATAGAAAGAGGAGTCAGGTATGTTCTAGAGCGGTACGAGGAATAGAGAATTTTTCAAGTACACGAGAAAAAACATTCAAAAGCTTGTTTCAGGGCACATAATTATGTAGAAGATGATTTATTGCATAACAAAACGAATTATTCAACAATAGCTAATTTATGTGAAGATTTTTTAGATGATTAATTATCATAATCCTTATCATTTGTATTTACATTCTAACTAAAATGCTCATTTTGTTTTATACTCAATATTTCAACCCTGGTGTTCTTTTTTTGTCAATAGTATACAATAACCTTCTTGGAATTTTGAGCCGAACCCTTTATTCAATCTCTAGAAATATAATATTCTCATCTCACATAGAAAATAGCTCCTATCAGTTAATAAACTCTAGTCTATTTTACCTTCTATGTCCATGGTTCGTTTCTTCCACTAGACCAGATTTGATGATTTTTTTTTCTAGGATTGAACTCACAACTGTCAGATAATCATTTATGTTTTAACCCATACTTAAAAATCTGTAGTAGGACAATCAGTTATGTCTGGTACAAGGCCAATTCACTAACATAGCCGATACTCCCCACAACTTAAGGACTTATAAAAATCATCAGAAGGATAAGGTTTGGATTTTCGGAGGTGAAAGAATAAAAGTGTTTCGTTTGTATGTTAAAGTAGAATTTTATTAACAGAACAGAATAACATGAATTTGTAGGCGTTAAATGTTCAAAGAGAAATAGTAGTAAGGAGTTAAGTGTCCAGAATTCTAGTTGTAAGTAGCGAATGTGTTTAATAAAGTGTGTATTCCTTTCCTTTTTGATGGCTGGCGAGAAGGTGAAAAGGAAGGTAAAACTATAAAGGAAATTGTACTTATCGGAGTTAACATTTAGGAGTCAGTTGAAGTATCTTGTTGTTGTTGTTGTTGTCTTCTTTGTTGATAGCTAGATTTTTCAGGATGGAGAAAAATAGTTAAAAGAAATTAGCATTAGTAAAGAAGGATAACGAATGTGTGACAGGACTTATATGCCCGGGTCAGACTTGAAGTTTCGTTTGTTACATTTTAGCGTGTCGTCTCTCCGCTCGCATTTGGCTGACTGACTCTGACTTTCTTTGTGTCTTTATAGCCATTTAGTTTTTCACACTAGATTGCTAACTTTTGTCAGTTTTGTCAAATCACTCCCCCACCTTTTTCTTTCAGTACGGGATCAATTCTTTTCCTATTCGGCAAAATCAGGATTTCCCGCGTCATTGTGAATTTTTGTAAAAGTGAAGAAGAGAAAAGAGTTACTTTTAATTTCATGTTTACTACAAATCTATCATATCATATAAATAAAAAAAACGGACTAGCGTCACAAAAGATAAAACAGGAGTGACAGTATTAATTGATACTATATAACACTCTAAGTTTGGCTAGATGGATGAGGACGGTATATTCCTGTTAAGTGAATAACTGGTTCAGTTCCAAATTCAGTCATGGTTAACGAGTACGAGAGAAACTGAATAGAGCAAGAGGATATAACAGCCAAAACGTTGCGAGTATAACAATCAAGATGAGTTTACTAAAATGAATGTAACAGCATTTTAACAGTTGTTTATTTTTCACTGATTTAACTTCTGTGCATTCTGACGGTGAACTCGAAACGTCTTTTGGGTTTTTTTGTTTTTGTTTTAATGTTTGTAGTTAGAAAAGTTGTATACAAAGCATTTAAAAATATATCCATTTGAAAATGTTCTTTAAAGCTAATTTCCAATTAAACCTTGAGCCATTCTAATTTCAATTGTTTATTCCACTTATTTTTCAGATAACTTTGAAGGCTGGTGTGCTTCGAAAAACGAGTCTGGAGAATGGTTTCAAATCGACTTTTTGCAACCAGCAGTTGTAACAGAACTTCAAATATATCCACCAAACAATGGAAGCAGTTTTGGAACCAAGTTTGATATTCACATTGAAAAAGCTGATGACACTCCAGGAGAGTTCCAACAAACTGTGACTAAGGTAAAAATCGTATCTTGAATTTAATTTCAATAACGAATAGAATTCAAACGGATACAACATGAAAACACCAATTCATTGTTTCACATTTATTGATAATTATTTCAAAACAATCAGATTAGTGAATATTAACATGATTTATGCACACTGTATAGCGCCTTCTAGAAGCTGACATCTAACTAGAACTACAAACTTTTATGTTTTGTTTTTGTTAGCTTATTTTAGACAAATATCTTTAAACTTCACGATGTAATGATAAATGCGAACTTAAAAAATATACTGAAACTATTTAAATTGATGCGGCTTTTCGCTGAAAACGCACGATTGTTCTCTTGTTGATAGTTAACAAATTTAATCGTATTTAGAGAATAGTCAGCTCGTAAAAAAAGGGAATAATTTGAGAGTTTTGTAAATTAACATTCATTTGACCTTCCTCTAAGTACGTTTGACGAACCCCAAAAATATTAACTTTTTATTATTTTAAAAGTGGAGTCGTGTTCATAATATAAACAAGGAGTCAATTTGCCTCATGTATTTTTAAAGAGTTGCAAACTCTAATTTGTTTTATTTAAAAAGATCAAGTTTGAAACTTTCTTACCATTATCGAAATTTCAGATTTGCGAAATACTTTTTTTTATTTAATTTTTTGCAAAATTTTTAAATAACTTAGGGACATTTTAATTTAATTTAAGAAAATACCTTAAGGAAGAAATTGTGTGCGTAACGAAAATTACATTAGATCAAAATCGTTTTTCAAATTATTTTAAAAATGAGGAAAATTCAAAATTAGGGTAAAAAAGACATCAGCAATACGCAATTATTAATGACGTAAGCCCAGTTTTAAACTTGACATTTTATTTTTAAAAAGTACAGATAACTTTTTTAAGTTACATGGATAAATTTGATATTGTATTTATTTTATGAACTGACCACTCCATTTAAACTGATGAAAAATTTCAATATTTTTCGATTCTGGAAAATGTAGCTTGAGAAAGACTTAATTAGTACTAATCTGCCAAGATTATTGCTAAACATCGTTAATTATAACGGACCAATTAAGCTTTATAGTACAAAAAAGAAAGAAAAAACTTTCTCTGACAGTTTATATCAACCATAGTAAAAAAAAATTTTAAAAAAGTGGGGGAGAAGAAGAAATATCAACTGCATTATTCCATGATATGAAGATTATCCATGACATCAAATTTCATGTCATATTACATCAAATGGAATTATCCATAATTTAAAATCAATTAAAATATTTGGGATATAATCTCCAGTAACAGTATTCTTAAGAAATATCATTTAATACAAAAATACTTTTAAAATACGCCAAGTTAAACCCTTTTATTTTTTTTCCTTTCTCAATAAAGCAATGTATATTTTTGAAATCATACGGATTAGCGAATTCCATTTAACAAGTTGTTTATTTTATTGCTTTTCAAATATTGCAACAAAGACGTGTTTCTTGTTGTCTTTTCCACAGGCTTTTGTGCAAAATCAAAATGATTCCGCGGTAATCACTTTCAACAAAGTTCGGGTCAGACGCATTCGGATAGTTGTCACTGATTTCCATACGTGGCCATGTTTTCGATTCATGCTAAAAGGATTTGTGCCACACGGTAAGAACTAACAATACTTTACTTACACGTTGATACTCATTTACAGCTATACTGTTTGTTCTATTTACCCTTTCTGCAAACAGAAACCATATGGCCTCGCGTTATCTAATTTGGACAAGTTAATAAGAGAAAAAATGTCAATAAAATATCTCTTATTTTTTTTTTTTCAGTTAGTTATTGGTGATTTTAGTTTCGGCTATAAATTTGCATACTTGTTAGATTGTTTAAGTGAAGGGCTACTTTGAGTTCGGAATTCGCAAGTAAAAGTGTGTAATGTTAATGAACTTATGTGAATTCTAACACCCAGTTTAGAATTACTGTAACTGGTTCCCAGATTAGAAAAATACAATCATGGAAAGGAACAATTTCTCTTTTATGACTGACAATATAAGATTATTTTTCTTGATCAACATGTATGATGGAAAGTGAAATATCATCAAGCGCTGGAAATGAGTTCAATAAATGGTTCATATTGTAAGGATGAGCACGCTAAAGTTAGTTCACATCATTTGTACTGCGGGAAATCAAACAATTTTACGAGGTGAGGAAGAGTTTCCAAGCAAACCTGCAGCAAAAGTGGATTGTAGTTAATTAGAAATGCAAAATTGACAGAACATTATTCTAAATAAGAAATTAAACAAATGCAGGATACATTTTCTAGTTTAAAAAAAACTGTTTTGAACAAACTATAAAACGTCATAAATTGTTTGTTGGTTAAAGTAAGCCTCATTGATCCGGAAGTTAATTGTTTAATCATAATAAATTCAAAGTCACCTGTGTCGACAAATAGCAGGAAAGCATTTTTGATTTGGATTCTATACGCATCTAAGGCCTTCAGAAAGGTAATAATCTGCAGAAGACAACTCCGGTGAATAGAGAAGATGAAGCAGAACCTCGATATCCAGTTTTTGCTGAATGTTTATTGAACTAAGAAGTTTTTTTAAATGTTATCCTCCAGGAGAATAGGATCTCTTTTTAATACTATTGGTCAAAATTATTTTCATTTTTTGATGTATCCTTTCCAACTCATGGTAATATGGCCCAGTCATAATAGTCTGACCAGGTTGAAAGAGGTTATAATATATTACGCGTTTATAGCACCAGTAAATGGTTAGGTGCATCTTTTGAAATTGAATATTTACATTTTTAAGATTGTCCATTACAAAACTTCTCCAAGTACCGACTGTGGAAGCGACCACCTCCCGGTTATAAATAACCTAAGGATAAGACTTCGGGATTGAAGAAGCTTAGTGCAGCATCAAGTCTACAATACAATAGACTTTTAAATGATCTCAATCTGCAGAAAAATACGTGGACAGTGCAAAAAAAAAATACGAAGGACGAATTGAAGCGGAAACTCGAAATGAGACGCACTAAAGGATGAGTTAGAGACATCAGCAAACGACATCGTTCCAAAGGAAAACAGATGTAGAAAAAAATTGGATCGCAGATAAGATTCTCGACATGATGCAAAAAACAACCCCCCCCTCAAAAAAAAAACAGAAAACAATGCCAAGACATAGAACGGAATACAGGGGACTACACAAAGAAATCACGATTAAATGAAGACAGGCTAAAGATGAATAGCTCAACGACAAATATGCAGAAATAGAGAGAATAAAGGAGATATGCATAAAGAAATATGAGAACTTACAGAACAAAAGACATGCTTCTCAACAGGATGTATAAGCTCCAAGAATTGAACGCTCATATTAGAGAAAGAGAAAATACTTCAACGATGGGAAGAATATATAGGAGATCGCTTCCACAACAAGAAAGAGTAAACTAATATACACAGAAATACCGACGGGCCGGAAATACTCAAATTCAAAGTGGAAGCTGCACTGGCCAAACAGAATAGAAAAAAAGTAGCTAGACCAGATGGGATTGTAACAGAAATGCTGAGAGCCTTAGATGATTACGCCGTAGAAAAAATTACGGAAATAATAAATGAAATCTAAAACAGTGGCGATATAGCAGAAGACTTAAGTAGATCGATTTTCATAGCACTGCCTAAAAAGCTAGGCGCAAAGAAATGTGATCTCCACCGAACAATCAGTTTAATGGATCCCATAACAAAACTCTTTATCCGAATTCTGATTAATAGACCTCTCAGAAGAATCAGGTCAGAAATAGGACAAGAACAGTGCGGTTTCGTCAAGGAGACTGGAACAAGCAACGCATTATTTATACATAGAATATTATCGGAAAGGTCAATACAAATGCGGAATGATGCGTATCTGTATTTCATAGACTACGCAAAGGCATTCGTCAAAGTACGCTACAAAGATTTGAAGGAGATAACCTTGACATATGTGGGAAAGACATTAGAGTAGTCAAGAACCTGTACTGGCAGCAAACCGCTTGCATACGAACAGGAAACGAGTTCAGGAGATATACAAAAACAGGAAGGTGTGTAATACAACTATACGTCTTTTTGCAAGATCTATTCAATCTAGACAGCTTGACAATTCTGAGAGCTCTAGATGTGCTGCCAGGATTCGTTATTGTCGGCTGCAATCTGAACAATATAAGATACGCAGATCAGATGATACAGTGCTGATGGCAGACACGGAAAGGAAACTTCAAGACCTCCTACAGAAAGTAGTTAAAGGAGAAAGAAAAGACTTCATTTAAATAACAAAACTGAATGCATGATCATCAGTAAAAAGAGGAGCACAAAAATGTAAACTACAGGCCAGGGATACTAAAATCAAGCAGGTACAGAAATTTAAATACCCGTGATGTGTCCTAACAGAGTACGGAAAATGCGACACTGAGATTCGAAGGCTAATTAGTTAAGCCAAGGATGTATTCCAGAAGCTGGGGAGAGGATTGAAAGGCAGGAAAAATTTCGCTAGAAACGAAGAAGAGAGGATAGAATTGTTATGTGATGGCTGACCTTCAATATGGCTGTGTATGTCGGACAGTCTCATCAAAGATGAAGGGAAGACTATGAAGCAACAGGAATGTGGCTCTACAGAAGGATAACATGGATCGAACATGTGAGCCACGATAAGGTTTTGAAGAGGATCGAAATGAAAAAAAAAGAAACTTGATACTTAACATCAGGAAAAGACAACTGAAGTTACTGAGACATATATTGAGAAAGAAGGGCTTGAAGAATCTGATACTCAAGGGCCGATAGAAAGAAGGAGAGACAGAGGGAAGCAACGCATAACATACTTGATGGACTGAAGTAAATACGGTACAGATCATGATTTGTGGGGGTTAACAAGAGAAAGGGTGGTAATAGCTACAAGGGATAGAGAAACGTGAAGGGCTATGAATACCAATCTCTTGAAGGAACACGAGACATAGAAGCAACAACAGAAGAAAAAGAAGTGAGTGTCGTGATGTAAGCAAATAGCATTGTGAGTTTGTTAATTTTTTTTTGGCGGGGGGTTTGGATTTCCTAACAAATAAAGGCATTTATATTTACAATTTAATTACTTAGTTTTTGGTGATAATTAAATTAGACTCGTACACAGTTGTATTAAAAAGTGTTCAGTACAATTATATTGTAGAACTTTTGAATATTTTTCATCTGTAAATTTGTAAATTACGCGACCTAACATATTAAACCTAACGGCGTGAAGGGGGTTGCTCCCAAAGAGAGCAATTCCTCGCCTGGTAAGGACTGACATGAGCAACAGGTGTCACCTGACCATCATCCGGCGACTGTTAACAACAACGGCGTAAAGGGGACAGTTTATCCCAAAATATGTCCATCGCCCGGGAAGGAACGACATGAGCAACAGGGGTCTCTGGACCGTTACCCTGCGACTGTGCGCAACAAAGAAAGGATTACCTTGGGGACATGGAACGTCAGAACGTTAAACAAACTCAAAATCAATATTCTGGGAATATGCGAAACCAGATGGTCAAATAATGGCGATTTAAACAGCGACAGCCACAGGATAATATACACCGGAGGCAAAAATAATGAAAAAGGAGTCGGCTTAATACTGGACAAAGAAATGAAGAAATGTGTTTTGGGATACTGCCAGTTCTCCGAAAGAGTTCTCCTGGTCAAACTGAAAGGGAGACCGTTCAACATAGTAATTACAGTCATATATGCACCAACAACACAAAGCACCGAGGAAGAAATAGAATCTTTTTACTCCACTCTAGAGAAAGCCAAGGCTGAATGTAAAAGCCAAGAAATCAGGATCATCATGGGAGATTTGAATGCCAAAGTAGGAAGGAGAGGGAAGGTATGACAACTGGCAACTTTGGTTTAGGAATCCGCAACGGACGAGGAGAAAATGGGTGAAATGGTGCATAGCAAATGACCAGGTAATAACTAACAGCTGGTTTTAAGAACACCCACGACATCTATGGACATGGAGAAGCCCAGGAGGTGACACAAAAAACAGATAGACTACATAATCATTAACAGCAGATTCACAAATGCAGTGGTTCAAAGCAAAGCCTATCCAGGTGCCGACTGTGGAAGCAACCACGTCCCAGTCATCTGCAAATTAAAAGGGAAACTCCGCAGATTCAAGAAGCCTAATGCAGCACCAAAACTGATATACAACGCACTTGTGAATGACCTCAAACTACAGAAAGAATACACTAACAGCGTGAAAACCAAGTACGAAGGACAAACTAGGAAAGGACACTCAAATTGATACTCGCTAAAGGAAGCAATACAGACATCAGCAAACAACATTGCCTCAAAGGAAATTAGGCGCAGAAAGAAAAACGAGTTGATGACTGAAGAGATTCTGAACATGATGCAAAGGATGCAGAAAATTGTATCAAGACATGGAATGGAGTACAGGGAAAATAAGGAAATAAGGAAATAAGGAAATAAGAAGAAAATTTAGACAGGCTAAAGAGTAATGGCTCAATGACAAATGTGTAGAAGTAGAGAGATTGAGCAGGAATAATAAAGCAGACATGCATAAGGAAATAAAAGAAATGACAGGATAAAAAAACAGGCTCTTCAACAGGATGTCTAAAATCTAAAAAATAAAAGGATGGAACAATAATTTTGGAGAAAGAGGAAATACTCTAACGATGGGAAGAATATATAAAAGATCTTTTCCACGACAAGAGAGAACAACCAATAATACGCAAAGATGAGGACGAACCGGAAATATTAAAGTCTGAAGTAGAATCTGCAGTAGCCAAACTGAATAGAAACAAAGCAGCGGGACCAGACGGCATAGTCATAGAGCTGCTGATAGCCCTGGAAGAATTTGGTAGAGAAAACATTACTGAAATAATAAATGAAATTTATAATAGTGGGGTTATACCAGATGACCTCAGCAAGTCTATCTTCATAGCACTACCTAAGAAGCCAGGAGCAAACGAGTGCGAACTCCACAGAACCATCAGTTTAAAGAGCCATATAACAAAATTTATCGTCCGAATCCTGATGAATAGAGCGAGAAGCAGAATCAGGCCAGAGATAGGACAAGAACAGTGTGGTTTCGTTAAAGGCACAGGAACAAGGAATGCCATATTTATGATTAGGATGCTCTCCGAAAGGGCAATACAAATGAAGAACTTATACCTATGCTTTATTGATCATGCGAAGACGTTTGACAAAATACGCCACAAAGAACTGATAGAAATGCTCGGCAGCCTGGACATATTTGGGAAAGACATGAGAGTAATCAAGAATCTTTACTGACAGCAAACCGCTTGCATACTGACAGGTTATGAATTGAGTAGATATACAAAGTTAGAAAGATGCTTAAGACAAGGATGTGTCTTTTCACCGGATCTGTTCAACTTGTACAACGAGAATATTTTGAGGACCCTAGAAGTTATGCCAGGATTCGTAATCTGAGGCCACAATTTAAACAACCTAAGGTACACTGATGATACCGTGCTGATAGCACACACAGAAAGGAAACTACAAGACCTCCTACAGAAGGTAGCTGAAGAAAGTAACAAGAAAGAACTAGAAATAAACTGCACGAAAACCGAATGCATAGTCATCGGTAAAAAGGGCAGCCCAAAATGCCAAATACAGGTCGAGGATACTAGAATTAAGCAGGTACAAAAATTTAAATACTTGGGAAGCGTTGTAACAAAAAAAGGAAAATGCGATACAGAGATCCGAAGGAGAATTGGCTTGGCGAAGGAAGCATTCCAGAAGTTGAGTAAGGTATTAAGAAACAGGACAATTTTGCTAGAAACAAGGAAGAGAGCACTGGATTGCTAGGTGATGTCCGCCCTTCAATATGGCAGTGAATGCTGGACAATATCATCAAAAATGAAGGAAAAACTTGAAGTAACTGAAATGTGGTTCTACAGAAGGGTGCTGCGAATATCATGGATCGAGCATGTGAGCAATGATGAGGTTTTGGAAATGATAGAAAACAAAAATGAAATTAATACTGAGCATCAGGAAGAGACAGCTGAAGTTTCTGGGACACGCAATGAGGAAGAAGGGCTTAGAGAATCTGAGACTAACAGGCCAGATAGAGGGAAAAAGAGACAGGGGAAAGCAACGGATAACATATTTGAAGGACCTAATCAGGTGGATGACGGAACGAGGATTGCATGGTGTACCAGGAGAAGGCGTGCTCAGAGCCACCAGGGATAGGGAAACGTGAAAAGTCATGATCGCCTACGTCCTGAAGGGACAGGGTACATAGAAGAAGAAGAAGAAGAAGAAGAAGAAGAAGAAGAGGTTATTATAAATCGTCTGAAAACACCACATGGTAGAAATTTAGGTCGCGTAATAACTCGTTTACAAATGAAATATATATATATATATATATATATATATATATATATATATAATGATAAGAATCCACGTATACTGTCTTAATATGTATAGGAAAAACTACTAAGTTGTAAGATAAAAATGTATTTTTTGACAGTATTTATTTATTTCATACTCACGCAGAAAGAATGAAAAATACTGGATTTTAAAATTAAATACATATATGCTAGGGTTAAATAGGGACTTAGGTATTTTGAATCTTTCTAAATATTTCAATAGTTAAACATTTTTTAGATACACTTAAAAAATTTTCTTTAAAACATTTAAAAATATTGTTACAGTTAGATTTACGTCTAAAAATATTCAGACTCTGTTACTTTCTGCATCACGTGACGGACGCTCCTCGCAACGGACGCTCCTCGCGACGGACGCTTCTAGTTTAAATTTTAAAATCATTTATTTCTGATGAAAGGCCGAGGCCGGTCTGAAATATAATATATATATATATATAATAATAGAAATAAATAAATACTGTCAAAAAAGTACATTTTTATCTTACAACTTTTTAGTAGTTTTTCCTATATGTGTGTGTGTGTGTGTGTGTGTGTGTGTGTGTGTGTGTGTGTGTGTGTGTGTAGTACGCCCACAAATAGGTTGTGGGTATGTGATTTTTTTCTTTTATATATCCATTTGAAGATGCCGGCTCTTAAGTTATAGTTATTTTTGTTTATAGATATTTCCCAGCTGTTCAGTATTATTTGTTCCTATCCTTTAGTACGCTACCTAACTTTTTGGAAGGCAACTTTCGCTATTCTCATGTGCTTTCGGATTTCGTTGTCACATTTTCTGTCGTCTACCGCACTATCAAGATAGTTAAATTTCAGCACCTTCTTGATTTTGATATCATCAATACGTCGTTCACACCCTGGGCTATCTATTTTGCCAATAAACATGAAGATTTGCGACACATCTCTTTTGTGGAAGTTTTTTTTTTTTTAAATTGTTTACAATTACCAATTTTTGTGTTTTTCTTCAAAACTGTAAGTTTTACCATTATTTAGTAAAACTTTCAGTTTTGACTATGTCTTACTTTTACTGTAAGTGAGTTTGCTATCTGCTCTATCATTTTTGAAATTGTATCATTATTATTTTATTTTGAACACTACATTTCGTTTGGTAGATTTCCCAGTCTTCTTTAAAAGACGGCAAAACCTTGTGGGTAATGAGAAATATGACTTCAGAATATCAAACATACTATAGTGTTCATTTTGTTTAGTATTTTCTTGATGTAAAAGAAAAAAGATAACAAGGATAATGTATATTAACGTAAGGATATTTTATGCCAAACTTTTAGATTATTTCAACTCGTCTATGACCGATGACCTATATTCTTTTCTAGGAAATATATGCTTTCGGGTATGAGGCTTTTAAAGAAGTCAGATCAGCTATAATATGTCATGTTTGTTCTCACTCAAGTTTTCAGCCTTTAAATGACTGGTGTAACTGAAACACTTGAAATATTAATATACTTACAAGATGGATGACATTGCTTTGTCGTGAAAGCCTATCGGTTAGAACCGATTTATTTTACTTAATCATCCCAAGTTACTATTAAATAGTATATGAACTTCTTAAAAATTGTTAAATTATCTTCCTAGTCTTATGTATGAAAACATTTTAAACTACAATATTTATACCTAACTTCATAATCGTACAATAATAATAATAATAATTAAAAAAGCTATTTGGTACATTATTTTCCCTATATTTGTTGTTAGTATTCCAATGTTTCAGCAGTAGTACACAACCGACTTTCATCAGGTCTGCATAATTTTCAGATAAGTTCAAACTGAATCCTGTTCTTGTTCTAACAATATCTAGGGATATGTCGTCTTGTTCGTATTTAGTATTGCTCACTTACTGCTCACAGCTTTTCCATTAAGATCAAGTCTGCACCATTCAGACGCCGTAGACGACCCCGAATTTTTTGTAACCTAATTCCACAATGCTGCATCATTTAATATAATCCAGAGTCTTACACAGTTTCCTGATTTTCCAACTTGTTAGAAGTCCTTCTGCGTAATTCCTGTTTTTAAAAAACCTTGGGGAAACACTCTGACCCCTCAAATTATATCTCTATTAGTATCTTATTGCATTTCGTCAAAGTACTCGAGTTCAAATTCTAGCTGAATTTATTGCATTCACTTACGCGCAAATACCCTTGGGAAAGGTATTAATCCGTCTATTCCTTCCAGTTATGGGTTAAATAACAGGACAGATTGGGTTCTATAGCCTTGGCCGGCAACCAGTCTACCGCAGAAAGCAATGGCAACCTACTGCGGGATAATCTTCTGCCCAGTCAGTCATGTCTCTTTCGAGACATGATCGCCCAAGCGTGTATCACGTATGGCACTTAACTGACTGACTGACTCGAGGCCCTAAGATGTGCATTGTGGTACAGTGTATATCGGCTAGAAACGAGACATCGGAGAGCCGAGTTCTAATTCTAGTTGAAATTGTTGCATTCATTTACGCGCAAATACCATTGGAAAACGTATTAATTCGTCGTATCTCCGTCCAACTATGGGTTAAATTGCAGGTCAGTTGGGTTCTGTCGCCTTGGCTGCTGTTGAACTCAATCGAGATTCCTGTTCATATATGGCAACAGTACTCAGTTTTTATTCTATCTGGGTCTGTTTAACTGACTGCTTTTTTTCATATATCTGTAACTATAAGCTATAACTTTATATTTTTTATCATTTCACTGCAAGCAAGGCGGGACCGCCACTCGTTCGCAGGGGTTTGCAGCGAGAGAAAAGACTGGGTGCAGTAGGTATTGAAGAAAGGATGAATGGGGTTCAAGAAAATAGATAGTAATTGATACAGCATTTAAATTTTTGGAGATTGTAACTATCAGAGAAGTAAATAAACGGAAGGGAGTTACACAGGCGAGAAGTGTGAGGAAAGAAGCTGTTGGAGTAGAAGTGGCCGTTACATCTAAGTATTTCAACGGTAAAGGGAGGACCTAGATGCCTATCTAGTAGCACGCTTAAATTCATATGGACGGGGCACCAGGTAAAAAAGCTCATCTTGATCTTAAGCAGACGAAAAAAAAGTTACATTGTCACTGAAATATGTAAGAGAATTTCCAAGTTGTTATCAAATAAAAAAAGAAAATAAAAACAAGAAAATATCTGCTTTAAGTAAAATGGTTACAATATATAGGAAAATAAAGAAGGTGTCAGTTTAAACTGAAGTCAGAATAATATGTGAAAAGAATTAAGATTAGTAAATGGTTCTCAATGTTTTTTTTAGTTTCGATTTAACACCACTATTTGTTGGACTGAGTTATTATTTAAATTAATGGTCGCAAACTTAAAAGAAAGAATAAAACTTGTATAAAATAAGATGAAAATCGTAGGTCTGCTTGTCATGCATTATCGTTATTTGAATGTAGATATATATATGACGATTCGTCTATATTTCTGAGATGAGGTAGTATTTACACTATTTACATAATTCGGACTATTGTCCTCGTCTTTGTTGCCATTTGTACGACGTTTCTTCAGATGCTAGAAATTTCGAACCGAACCCTTTATTACGATCACTGGGATATTTCTCAGTCCTTTATACGTAGTCACGAGTTATCTCAATCTAACACGACTAATACTTGTTCACTAAGTTACTGATATTGAACATAAAAAACTTGCCGACGTCTATATCCACTGGGCCATGTGTTCTAAAGGACAAGAACAACTGAATTACTGGAACTTATAAACCTAATGCTCAGTAACCATTTTTTTTTACCAGATTTCATATTGCAATTTTTGATGTTAATGTTATTCTCTAGTATTTTTTGGTGTTAATGGTTTTCTCTAGTATTTTTATCAGAGCTCATATTGCAATTTTTGACACTAATTTTCTCTGGCACACCGTATTACTGGTTCCCATATTGTATTCATCTCTATGCTTGGTCGGCTTACGAGATTTTTGTAGCCTAGCATATACGCTGATTCCTTAATTTTACGCAGTTTCCAGTGGTGTTCTCTATTTATTATTTCAACTTCATCCCATAGGGGCGGTGATCCTCTTTCTCCCTCCATAAGTCAATAGTTCGAATAATGTAAATAGAGTATATGACGATTCATATTCGATTTTTGATGGTGTTGCTAATTCATTTCTCACTTTCTTCTTTTCTAGATGCAATACCAGTGAAAAATCTCCGGTTACCATACATAAAGCTGAAGTATGAAAATGATATGAATATGTCTCTGATATGTACCGCAAACAACAATCATGTGCCAGGAATAAAATATGTTTTCTCTGTTTATTGGGGAAACACAAGATTATCAAATCAGATCACTGCAAATCCTGTTCCAGTGGCTCGAAAAGTTTTCGTGGAGGATATATTCTCAGGACATGTATGTTGCATTACATTACCTATCTGTTTTTGTTGTTTTTTTTTAGTTGAATTAAAAGATTAAGGTACCACAGATGAATAGTATTGCTGAAATTAAATATATTCTTGTGAAAGGAATTGAATAATTAATCTTAGATGATTGATAGACATCCACAAGTAAATTAACCTTGAAAGTACAGTTAAGTTTGTTAATATTTTAAGGATTGCTTTCCTCCTCCTCCTCCTCCTCATCATCATCATCATCATCATCATCAAAATAGCTTCAGAAATTATATTTTGCCATTTTTAATACTAGGGTTCATCTAATTCAAGGCCCAAGAGCCATTCAATGTACATGGTTATTGAAGAAGGTTTGTCGTATGAATGTAAGACGATGTAGTAAGAAGTGAGAATTACGTGGATAAGGAAGAGAGATAATGGTTGATCCCTGATTTGAAGATGCTAATCATTTATTGTTTTAAGTAATCTCATAACTTTGTTAACCAAATACTGATTAACAAACATTATTTTTTAAAATTAAACTATCATTTTAAAAACTTATGTATTTTATTCATTGGATACTTTTCCTTATTCTTTCTCTCTCTCTCTCTCTCTCTCTCTCTCTCTCTCAAACACACACACACACACATATGTGTGTGTGTGTGTGTGTGTGTGTGTGTGTGTGTGTGTGTGTGTGTGTGTGTGTGTGTGTGTGTGTGTGAGAAAAAGAGATAGAGCGGGAAGAAAGAATAAATTTCTACATATCCGAACAATGTTAAGCAACTGAATAACAAAGTTGAAAAAATTCAATGTAGTGCATTTCGTCCAATTACTTCTTTGAGTAATAGAAAAGCGTTATCTAGAAATTTTCTACTGATTCAATTGCTATATATATATATATATATATTTTTTGTTGCTGCCTCGATACACTATATATATATATATATATATATATATATATATATATATATATATATATATATATATATATATATATAGTGTATCGAGGCAGCAAATAATTTTCTAAATATATGCTGTTTTAAATATAAGAGACAATGACTGTCTATTATGTTTCATCATGAGCCGTTCTAAACGTCGTATTTTGGCTTTAATTTCAGTTGAAAATGAAAACAATAATTCTCCAACATTTGGATAATTTTTGATTAATTTGGTTCTAAGCTTTCGGCTTACATGAGCCATCTTCAGAGACGTTATTAAGACGGTAATACAGTAACATCCACTATCACCGACGATTTTATTTTGTGTTGACATAAAACTCTGCTAGGCAACGGCAATAGTTACCAAAAATAACAAACGCAGTTTTCAAATTTGCAATGCAGTTCTATGACGTCACACCGCGTGATAGCGCGAAATGACAACAGAACCATGTATTCAAATGCAATGTAACATGTTATGTCTGGATTTAAAGGTGGTTTTATTAACTGTTGGTTGTTTAGATTTGATGTACATGGCCTCCAATATCTGAAGGATTTTTTTACTCTGTGTATGAGTAAGGATTATTGTATTGTTGACTAAAATCTGTCTGATATTACCTACATGTCTATGTTTTTTAGAGAAATGTTGATTAATTGTACTCTGATCAGAAAGATGACACGTAAGTCTACGGAAGAGTGTGGTTGTAGTAAAACCAGTATATGTACTAGGTTTTTTATTAGTATCAGAGATGCAATCTCTGAATGGGCATGTAAATTGGTACACTACATTAGTTTTTTGTAGAAAATTTAGTTTAGTGCTTGTAGGGTTATTAGAGACTATGAGGTCAGTTGTTTTGACATAGAACCGCATTGCAAATTTGAAACTGCGTTTGTTATTTTTGGTAACTATTGTCGTTGCCTAGCGGAGTTTTATGTCAACACAAAATAAAATCGTCTTAATAACCTCTCTGAAGATGGCTCATGTGAGCCGAAAGCTTAGAACCAAATTAATAAAAAATTATCCAAATGTTGGAAAATTTTTGTCTTTATTTTCAACTGAAATTAAAGTCAAAATACGACGTTTAGAATGGCTCATGATTAAACATAATAGACATTCATTGTCTCATATTTAACAGTATAGGTTTAAAATATATCAATGTATAGCTGGGCAGAAATTATTCTTTTAAATATGTTTCATTAAAAACGACCGACAAAGAAAATTTTATTAATTTTTATTTATTTTTTTTAGTATTCTTACATGTTTCATTTTTGCTGGAAATAAGGAATGTAAAAATGTTTCATAATTTTCGAAGTTCCAAGCAGTTTAAGTCACTTCACTGACTATTTTCAAAGATGTTATTCTTTTGATGTTGTTAGTTTGTCCCCATGTTTTGACTTTAACGTATTTTGTGTGTGTGTGTGTGTGTGTGTGTGTGTGTGTGTGCGTGTGTTTGTGTGCGCGCTCGCGCGTGCGCGCGTTTGAAAAGGAGAATTCTTTAAAAGCTATCATGTGACGCACGCAGCTGGATATCGCGTGAGCGACTGTTTATTTTTTTTTAATCTTTCAAAACTCCTTTTCTACTGTTAAATAATGTAAGTCTGATAATAGGAGGAAATTATTTCATATATAATGGAATGCCTCTCTTATAGTGAGGTACGTTTGATATTTTGATTTAAATAGTATTTTTGTATCTATCTAATAATGCAATAAAAAATATTTCTTAACCCATAATTTACAAGAATCCTTAAGAAAGATTTTGTTGAAAATAAAAAATAATATTTAAATCAGAATATCAAAGGCACCTCGCTATAAGAGAGACATTATATATCAATGAATTATCTCCTGCCTTCAACTTTATATTATTATTTAACAGTGGAAATGGAATTTTGAAAGTTTTTAAAAAAATAAACAGACGCTCACGCGATGCCCAGTCGCGCGTGTCCGTGATAGCTTTAAAGAAATCTCTTTTTCATAAACACACACAAAAAAGAAAAAAACACAAAAATGACGTTACAGCCAAAACATGAGGCCAAAATAGCAACATTGAAAAAGAACATCTTTGAAAATGGCCAGTGAAATGGCTGAAAGCACTTGGAAAGTCAAAAATTATAGAACATTTTTACACTCCTGATCTCCAGCAAAACGAAAGCATGTAAGAATACTGGAAAAATTAAATAAAAAATTAATAAAATCTTCTATATCGGTTGTTTTTAACGAAATATATATATATATATATATATATATATATATATATATATATATGTAGTCATCCGCAGACAGATCTGTTTCGCTGCCTATCAGTACGGTTAGACATCCAATTACTTCTTGCCAGGATTGAAACCTGACCGAACTGACATCAATCAGCGAATCTACCTCTCTCTCTCTCTCTCTATATATATATATATATATATATAGAGAGAGAGAGAGAGAGAGAGAGAGAAAAAGAACAAAAGAGAGATAATGTGGATATAGAAATCAACAATATATGGGGACTGTCCATTTCACAAGACTGTATCAATGTAAATGTTTTATTTCCAATCTTGAGTACTCTTCTCTTATAAATATAGCACACACACACACACACACACACACACACTTATACAAACATATATATATATATATATATATATATATATATATATATATATATATAGATCTCTGTCTGTCTGTCTGTCTGTCTGTCTCTGGCTTTCTCTTTTTCTCTCTTTCTCCCCATCTTCTCTGGTTTTCTTTACTCCTGTTCATCTATTCGTTGACATTCAGTTTGAAATCCTGAAATCAGTTGGTTCAGAAATGGAGCTAAAAGAACAACTTCATAAGCGCTTTAAAAATTTTTCCTATTAATATTATCCGATTATTTTTTTTTTTTATCGATTTGAATACCTCATTATATTTTGATACTTTAGAAAACGTACAGTGATAACATTTAGGGGAAAAAAACAAGGGACATTTCATTAAAAACAAAGAAAACAGTGCTAAACTGAAGATGTATAAGAAGGGCGAAGGAAGTCTCTCAGAAACTAAGCAAAATATTCAAGGTAAGAAACAGTCTTCATAAACAAAAGAAGAGTGCTGAACGGCAAAAAATCTCATTGGAATCATAGAAAAGAGTGCTGGACTGCTATATAATATCTGTCCTTCTGTATGGCAACGAATGTTGAATGATTTCTTGAAGGATGAAGGAGAGGCTTGAGGTAGCAGAAATGTGGTTCTACAGAAACATGCTGATGATGCCATGAACCGAGCACATGAGTAACGATGAGGTGTTGGAGAGGATGCATACAAGAAGAAAACTCATACTTAACATCAGGAAGAGACAGCAATTGTTCCTGGGATACGTAATGAGGAAGGTGGGTCTGGAGAATCTAATACTCACAGAACGGAAAAAGGGAAAGAGCGACAAGGGAAAGCGGTGCGAGACATATTTGATAGGCTTGAGCAAATGGATGGCTAAGTGGAGTTTGGGGAAAATATCGAAAGGGAAAATATTAAGAGCGACAAGGGGCAGGGGCAAGTGGAACTCCATGATCGCCTACGTCCTGAAGGGATACAGTACACGAACAAGAAGATATTGAGGAGAATCTAGCACTTACAGGAAGTTAAAAGAAGTAGGGAAGAGTCATCATCGAGACTAATAAATGTGTTTGTGTGAATGGATGGCAGATCAAATACAAAGCAGACACGGCACATAAAAGTGAAGAAACTAATAAAAATTTTTCTTTAGCAATAGACGTAGGAATCAACATAGCATAAACTATATTGATAGATTTTCGTTTCGGCTGGATTATTACAATCACAATAATATGTTTTCATTTCATTATTTTCACCCATTCAATACAAAGTTTAAACTTCAGTCTATTATACTATCCAAACAGGTTTGATTGAAAAGAACCGACAATTTCTGTCTGTTTTATTATTTTTTACGTCTTTTTGCAAATGGCCACTGTGCTCGAAAATCTGTATAAAATGTCCGAAGTTTATGTTATGTGTAATTGCTTTGTTCAAGTAATTTCGATCAAACACTTTTCAAAAACTAACGTAGTGCCTGTGTTATAGTTAGAATTCGTGTGTTGTGTAAAAAAGGATGCGATTTTACACGCATACACACACACAGATATATATATATGAAATTTTACATATATATATATATATATATATATATATATATATATATATGCGATTTTATACACACACACACACAAACATATATATATATATATATAATCGAGAAATGCGTTATTTCTTCAACCTAAGTTTCAACCTTTTGGTATCTTCAGGCGTGTTATATTAACTTATAAATAACTCATTTCCAAATGAAAAATATTCAGAAGCTCTACATTATAAATGCACTGAGATCAATGATCTCCCCGATGCCATAAGATCACAAGTAGGCATGTACGCCGATGATACCACAGTTTACTCTCGCCTCGATTAAAATTCTGGTGTTGGTGACAAGGCGAACGTCGCTGTCGAGCTTGAAAAGGACCTCCAATCCGTGGTGGATTGGGGTAAGAAATGGCTCGTAAAATTCAATTCTTTCAAAACGAAGCTGCTGTCAATTAACCATCACAGACAACCGCACCTCCCTCCTATTAGCATGGAACAGGCTTGCCTCCCAGAGAGTAAAAAACTACGCCTGCTTGGTCTGACACTCTCAGCGGACCTCAGGTGGAATGACTACGTCGAATCCATTGCTAAATCCGCTGCTATGAAAGACGGCTCTCTGTGCAGGGCCCGGAAATTCTTTCCGCCTGAATCTACCCTGCACTTATATAAATCTACCATCCGCCCGTGTATTGAGTACTGCTGCCACATCTGGTCGGGTGCCCCTGCTATTCTCCTCGGGGTTCTTGACAAAATACAGCGAAGAATCTGTAATGTGATTGATACCGACTTGGCTGAACACCTGCAGTCGCTCTCTCACCGGCGTGACGTGGCTTCCCTGTGCCTCTTCTATAAATACTTTCATGGCTTCTGCTCTGACGAACTTAAATCACTGGTGCCCCCTAGATGTGAATATGCACGAGATACTAGACTGGCAACTAGGTCCCACCCTTTTACAGTGAAACCGATGAAATGTAACCGCAATTTCTACTCCAACAGCTTCTTTCCTCGCACTTCCTGCCTGTGGAATTCCCTACCACATGCTTGCTTCTCCGACGGCTACAACCTCCAGGAGTTTAAATGTAAGGTCTATTGTATAGAGCTTGTACAGTGAAACAATTCTGAAAGAGTTAGAAGTCCTCTTAGGATTCATAATTGGTGGCCACAATCTGAACAATATAAGATAAGCATATGATACAGTGCGGATATCAGACACGGAAAAGAAAATACAGGGCCTCCTACACAAGCCAACAAGGAAAAGTGAGGAGAAAGAGCTAAACATAAACATCAAGAAAACTGAATGCATGATCATCAACAAAAAGAGGCCCCCAACATGCCAACTAGACGTCGGGGACACTAAAATTAAAACAGGTACAGAAATTTAGATCCCTGACAGAGGATGGAAAGTGCGACACTGAGATCTGAAGGTGAACTGGCATGGCCAATGACGCATTTTAAAGGCTAAGCAAAGTATTGAGAGACAGGAAGATTTCGTTGGAGACAAATAAAAGAAGTACTGGTCTGGTATGTGATATCTGTTCTTCTATATGGCAGCAAATGATGAACCAGCTCCTCAAAGAGGAAGGAAAGATTCGAAACAACAGAAATATTGTTCTACAGAAGGATGCTGAGGATAACATGGACCAAACATGTGAGTAACGACGAGATTTTGGAGAGAATGCAAACGAAAAGGAAACATACTTAGCATTAGGAAAAAACAACTTAGGTTTTGGGACACGTTATGAAGAAGGAGGGCTTGGAGATCCTCATACTCACTGGAAGGATAAAGGAAAAGAGAGACATAGAAAAGCAGCGTGAGACCTACTTGATGGGCTTGAGCAGGTGGATGGTGGAGCGGGTTTAGCGAGAGATACTAATAAGAAAAATATTAAGAGCAACAAGGGATAGGGGCAAGCGGAAATCCATGATCACCTGCGCCCTAAAGAAGAAGACGTTTATTGGAGACACTAAATTCATCCTAATCTTAGAAGTTTCTAAATGAAAAACATATTTGAATAGTCAAATACAATATCTGTTTTGAATAGATTCAAAATCTGATGTTTGTCCAACACAAATATAAGCGTTATTGTACAGCAAAATTATAACCTTCCCCTGTACGACATTGGGCGTCGTTTGTTTGAAATTCACTATTTTCGCCTAGTTTTTGTTCTAGTGCACAAAACTTAACCATATTCCGCTAAGCATCCACCAGTACTTTCCGGAGAAAATAATGGACGTTAGGTTAATATTCCGGTTTCTCACTCTCATTAAGCCATTGTACAAACCTTCTTTATCTTAGTATATAACAATTTTTCAAAAGTACTGATACGATGCAATAATAGATCTGTTTAATACCGTTATACCATAATTAACTCGAGCAAATAATGGCTTGTTAATTTTAACGTCTTTAAAAACATAACTGCTATCTATTAATCATACGAAAGACCCTTCTCTGCCTTTCATCAGCATGGCTAATGCTAACCTCCAGGAAAGTCACTCGTTTCGTCTTCTCGGGCTAATTTTTTAACATGCTAAGAAATTTGCTTCACTGTGTCGTACGAAGCAATTTTTATCTCCAGAATCTATCTTGCATATCTACAGGATGCGATGGAGAAATTGTCGTCTAAATTATGCAAAAATTAAAATAACATTGACATCCAATTTTAACTGATACATTTTCCAAAATTACACGAAAATATCTTAAAATACTAAAGAGTAAATTTATTCAATAAAATTGCCACGGCCTCTCGACGATTTCAGAATCTCTTGCAACTCTTTTGGACAGTTTTCTTGTTTAAGTTGATGAATTCTGCCATAATCCTTACTTTCAGTTCATCTTTAATTTTACAAGGAGTTTTATTGGTCTCTTGCTCAACACCGCATCGATAATAAAAGTGGTTACAGTCTGGAGAGTTAGGTGGCCAGATAACGTGGTCGCAGAAATTGCCTGACATGCATGACTGGATTTATCTGTGTTTAGCTACTTAATGAAAACTCTACCTATTATATTTACAGTATTAATAGTACTTAAGGTTTTTAATTATTGTTTATAGTGACCGTACCATTGTTAAACACTACACCACCAGTACATTTGCTGACAGTGTTATCGGAACAACTTCAGTTACATTAATAAAGTGTTATTGTTATTGGAAGTAAATTTGATGGGATTAAATTGCGCCTTAAAGGTTTTAATCTCACATGGTAAGAAATTCACTAAATATAACTATAAACGTAATATTCAGTGGATACATGTGATTGAGTAAGCATCCCTTTCTTTTTTCAAACATTGAAGTTAATGTCTACTTGCTTAGAGGTTGAGTAATTCTGCAAAAGCGAATATAGAAGAACATATTTAAGATATGTTAATGTCAAATCGAGCCAAATCAGGTAGATTACTGAGAAGATACCTATAGGTACTGAGTATACGAGGTCGGTCTTTCTGAAAAGTAACGGGGCTAGTCACGCTATTCGATGTGAGAAGCGCCGTCAACGGTTAGTTCTTCCCACAGAGCAAAACGATCAATCATCAAACATACAAAGAAATCCTGCAGTGTTTGCTTCGCTCAGTGAAGTTGTGGCAAGACATTGTGGCTGCTTTGCCACGACACTGCAACTACTCACAACGCCTTGAGCATCCGACAGCTTCTGGTCGAGAAGAACATCGCCGTACTAAAACAAATTCCCTAGTTCTCTGATTTTGCTTTTTGTGACTTTTTTATTTTACCCAAGCTCGTTGGGGGGGGGTCATCAAGGGGACACTTTTTGAAGACGTAGAGTCCATCAAGAGGAACGGAGCTGAGACACATTCAAGAAGACTCTTTTCAGCAGTTCATAGAAACGTGGAAGAGAAGGATGGAAAAGTTAGAGACGAGGTGGTAAGATTACTTTGAATGGAAAACCATGTAGTTTATTGTTTGAAATTGAAATAAATGAAATGATTGTGACACCAGTTCCATTATATTTCAGACAGACATCGTAGGTTATCTCATAAATCATCTTCTGAGTGTATTTTCGACAACAAAAAACGTGTTTAACAGTCAACGTTTCAGTCTGAGGTGTCATGTAATGATACTAAAATACCGAGATATCAAACCGGTTTTGGTTAATGCATAAGTAGAGAGAAAAAAGATTATTTAGTGAAAACCAATATTGACCAGAAATTCTTCACCATATTGAACAAGTACTTTCTAGTAAATAATGTACTCTATAAAATCTAACATGAATTCTGTAAAAGTTAGTTATGGCACAATATAATTTCTGTGACTATTGCTCGCTGCATCCTGTTTTCCAGTTCGTTGAAAGTTCTCCTATGTAGTTCCTGTTCTTAAAAACTTTGAGTAACCCTCTGACCCCTTTAATTGTCTTATCAGCCTCTTAACGCTCTTTGGCAAAGTGTTCCCGGTTATTATCAATGCTGAAATGGTTCATCATCTCACATCCTACAACCTAATTTCTAACAAGCAGTATGGCTTCCCCGTTTCTCCAGGTCTACTGCTGAATATATATACCAAGTTCTTGATAAGAACGGTGAATCCCGAACTGTTGCTCTAGATATCTCGAAAGCGTTTGTCAACTGCTCACAACGACTTGAGCGTTTGACAATACCTGGCCGAGAACATCGCCGTACAAAAACAACCTCCCTAGGGTTTGGCATGCTGGCCTTCTGCACAAGCTACAGGGCTACGGTATTTCTAGATGATTGTTTGATTTAATCAAATCGTTCCTAACTAATCGTAAAATGAAGATCATCTTGAATGAACATGGTTTCGGATCCTTTCATACGAACGTACCTCAAGGCTCCATCCTAGGTGCTGCGCTTATCCTGATTTTCATTAATGACCATCCTGGTGTAAGCAGTTCTCAGTAAACATCTATGCAGATGATACCACCATTTACTCCCGTCTCGATAAGAAATCTGTCAATGCTGAGAAAGTAAACCTCACGGCGGCTCTCTGACCTCCATTCTGTGATGGCTCATAAATTTTACTGCTTTCCAAACGAAGCTGCTCTTCCTTAACCACTATAGAGTAATGTTTCTACCTTGTCTTTATGGACGACGCTAGTCCTCCAAAAAGCAACACACTGCGACCTCTCTCAAGTGGAACGCTTTCATAGAATCAATAGCTACATCTACTGCTAAGAAGGTTGAGGTTACTGTGTCAGACCAGGAGTTTTTTTTTCATCAGAATCCACCTTAGATATTTATAAATCTATGTAAAAAGCCCCCCCTCTGATGAACTACATTGGTTCGGTGGAGAGGGAGCGTGTTTAAAAATCCCCCCCTCTGATGAACTACATTGGTTCGGTGGAGAGGGAGCGTGTTTAAAAAGCCCCCCTCTGATGAACTACATTGGTTCGGTGGAGAGGGAGCGTGTTTAAAAAGCACCCCCTCTGATGAACTACATTGGTTCGGTGGAGAGGGAGCGTGTTTAAAAAGCCCCCCCTCTGATGAACTACATTGGTTCGGTGGAGAGGGAGCGTGTTTAAAAAGCCCCCCCCTCTGATGAACTACATTGGTTCGGTGGAGAGGGACGTGTTTAAAAAGCCCCCCCTCCCCCCTCTGATGAACTACATTGGTTCGGTGGAGAGGAGCGTGTTTAAAAAGCCCCTCCTCTGATGAACTACATTGGTTCGGTGGAGAGGGAGCGTGTTTAAAAAAGCCCCCCTCTGATGAACTACATTGGTTCGGTGGAGAGGGAGCGTGTTTAAAAAGAAGTAACAATTATGTAACATTCAGATTGAGAAGAAATTGTAATAACAGTGTCCTGTTAAAATACATTTGGAAAATTAAAAATGAAAAGAATTCTCAACCAAAAATGAGATGGAGTAAAGTAAATAAGAGTAAGCGTTACACGAGGCAGGGCGAAAATTTTATAAATCATACTAGTAGGTGAAGTTGACAATATTGATCTTTCCATATCCAGGTTCTCTATTAGATCAGAAAGTTGAAATTATGGAAAGATGTTTGCACACAAAAATATTAAATATCTAATATAGAATCTGGATGATATTCACTTCCGTTAAAAAAAAAAGTTCTGCATATTTAAGGCCTGTAGTACGAGTTATGTAAGACTGAGAATAGCGCTAAAATGACGATCCTTCAACTTGAAAGAGAAACTCGAGAGTAGATTTGCTTTTAATACTTATTCTTTATTCTTCTTTATAGAGTCATTTTATAGACTCTACTTTCTACTGAGCACTTTTGTTGCCAGTTTCACTATAGTTAGAACTTACTAGTTACCAATGTATTTCATATTAATCACACACACACACACACACACACACACACACACACTTATATATATGATAAAAATACAGTTTTCTATATTTATGAGTTAAAATGTACGACTATTGCGTTTAAGAATGAAACAGAATATCGCCGTTGGGTGTTGACCTCAATGTCCACTTATATATATATATATATATATTTGTGTGTGTGTGTGTGTGTGTGTGTGTGTGTGTGTGTGTGTGTGTGTGTGTGTGTGTTTACGCGCGTGTGCTTGTGCGTATGTGCTTGTGCGGAAAACGTTCGTAAAATGTTATTCTTATCGTTGGAAAAGTTAAGAAAGTTTAAAATCGAGCATGTTAAATAAAATAAAACAGGGAAGAATATATAATAAAGCATTTCTCGATTTAAGGAATTATACGTGAATCTCATTCACTTTTGCATTAATTCTTATTGTGTACAAGGTTTAAGAGCCATTCCAGGTAAAGTGTTACAAAGTAACAGGTAAGGTGTACAGTTTGTGAAGATATACGAAGAAGAAAATAGTTAACTCTAAACTTAAACAGGTTACGATTTTAGTTAAATGAGTCATACCGGACTAACTTTGTTTAAATTCTTACGAAGCGACGTTAAATATATTCTGGAACAAATCATTCTTCCAGTCTGTGTTAAGGTACTAAGTACATTTCACGTTCTATAGCTATAAACTTAGCTGAGAATTGAAAAAAATAAGAAATTAAACATTAAGAAACTGTAATGTACGTAGAATAACCTCGATTTCATGAAATCTTCTTTTTTGATATGCGGTGCCTCTTCAGGGCATAGGCGATCATGGCTCTCCACAACTTCCTAACTCGTGTGAATCTTAATCTTTTTCTCTCTTTGCTACCCCTAATCCCCGTTCTGACATCCATTCACACAAGCTCGTCAGATAAGTGGCTCACTACTTTCCCTGCTCTCTCTTGCTCTCAATATCCCTCGCGAGAGTTGTGTATTCCAAGTCTCTCTTCCTCATTATGTTGCTAAAGAATTTTAGCTGACTTTACTGATTGTAAGTAGAAGTGTCTTTCTGTTTGTATTTTCTTTGTTGCTTACTCGCTTCGTCTATGGGAATTACAGAATCCGTAGTAAAATAAAAAAAAATAGCACTAACTCAGAAACATGTTAAAAAACTGTGCATTAAAATCCAGTGCTGAAAATTCTGCCTGCATAGTACCTGTAAAAACTGATGGTTGCCGGAAGAAGGTTTAAAAGAAATAACAAGACAAAATTTATTAAGAGTGACAAAGGAAATGAAATTGTAAATTGTTAAGTCCTGAATGAAGACACCACATAAAATAAGAAATATACATCTACCGGCCTGTGCATTCGAGAATCTTAATAAAAACGAATTAGGCTTTCCGACAAGGTTCGAAATTGCGATAAGGAGACCACCGTCAAGTTCAGCGTGGTTTCAGACCCCCCCCCCAATTCATTTTAGTCTTTCACAGTCAAGCAAAGTGCAATTTAAAAACTATTTAAAGATCGCATTGGGCGCCTCGTCTTGGTGTAATGGTTAGCAAGCTCGTCTCGCAAGAATCATTATAACTGAGTAGTGAGTTCGGTCCTCACTGAGTACCCCTACTTTCGGCCGTGTGTTACGTCTAAGACTACGCTTAGAAAATCACCTTCCTGCGGGTTGGGCGCAGGTCTAACAACCCTGCCCCATAAAAACAGTTTGTTACGGAAACAGTAAAAACGCTGCTCTACACACCATTAGGTGTAAGGAAAAAAAAATTTTTTTAAAGATAGCATATTAGTAGGTAGGTATTTTGATTATTTAATTTTAAGTATTTTAAGTGCACTATTATTTATTATTGAAAAGCCCTATAACTATGGAATGGTATAAATATTATGTAAGCAATTTTGACTTGTTTAGAATAGATAATGTTGAGATTTTTTTCATGCATGCAAAGTCAAATTTTAGCAGAGAAGTAAATCACATCAATTTTGTACCAGATAAACCCTAACCCAATACAGGATGCAATGGATAAATTGTCATCTAAATTACTCAAAAATGAAAATAACACTGACAAAACAAATATATTTACTAAAATTACACAAAAATACCTTGAAATACTAGAGTAAATTGATTCAATAAAATCACCATTGGCTCCAACGCGGAGTTAGGTGGCCAGATGTAAGAGGTGATGTGGTCAGAAATTGTCTGAGAGCCATGGCTGTGAGGTATGGTGCAGAGACCTGTTGTCAAACATAGGGTCTTCTAGAAGCAACTCTCTTGAATCAGAGGAGCACTACCTCATCAAGGCACTTCAAGTAGGCTTGAGTCTGAAGTCCTGTGTGAAGATGAATGGAGATATAAGTTCGTCATCACTAGTAATCACTCTAAACACCTTCGTAATCACAATTAGACTCATCTAACTCTTTCCAAATCCTCTGCACTTTCTTAAAATCGACACCCAAGAACACTGAAATGTTCGTATTAGAGCTTCTGGTGCGAATACCAAACAGTACAGCATGCAGTTTCCAAATTTATGGCGGAGTTAAATGCATCATGGTGTTCTTTTTTCTCACAGACGGTGTCCAACTAACCCTACTATAGTGCGCTGTCGACAAACCAAAAACGAAAACGTGCCTCCGCGAAATTAAAATATTAAATGGTCACATATTTACCCATCGCACACTGTATTTACATTTATCTCGCTGCAAGAACAAATAGAATGAAACCACCTCTTTTTATAATTCATAATGGTCTTTAATCTATTTTCAGTTTCGATGTACACTGAAAGCATGTTATGATTTCGAATGTACAAATACAACAAGCCAGCAAGTGAACAGTTTACCTTTCAAGCAAAAAATATACGTAAGTTCAATTTTTAAAAGTTTCTTTTATTGACCTTTTTTATCAAATCTAAAATTTAGATCATATTACAAGGCGTGTTCAGTCGTTCAATCAAACACATTTATGCTCAATTGTTTATTTTATGCGTGTTCATTTTGCCAAGATTTTACAAAAAAAAAGAGTTCGATGCTCTGTATTTTATATGACATCTGACATTTTCCGATTTAAAGAACACTATTCTACGCATGAGATAAGCGACATTTTTCTAATAAATGAAATTTGTTAATTACAGGAATACAAATATGGTTAACTCTTAATTAAAAGCCTTTTTTTTTTTACTGTAAAGGGATTACATATAAATTCATTAAAGAAAAAAGGAACATTTATTAAGTGTTTGTACTAGATTGTTCAGACTGTTGTTCCCATTTTTGTTCTCATTTTCCGTTTTATGCTCCGAGCTTCTTCATGTGACTGGGATTTTGAACTGGGCCATGTGTCCTTGTTATCCAGTGACTTGATTCAAAGAGTTGGGAGTTCAATATCTAGCTACAACAGGGTTAAAAAAAATTGAAGAGTTAAATTGCTAAAAGGAAATAACTGAAACTAAGATATTCGGAAAAGACATGGCACGAGGAACTAGAACAATGTACCTCGGTGGACGAAATAAAGGATTCAGTTCGAAATTCCAATCACTTGAAGAAGGTCGGAGCGCTCAACAGACAAAATCTCGTGAATATGACAATGAAGAGGAGAACAACAATAAGAACAATATAAATAGTCTAAAAAGTTACAGTACTGCATCTCAGAAATATAAACAGATATTTATGAGAGAATTACAAGAGAGGTTTACTACTTATAATTTGTTCATCAAATAAACCTGCAGAATAAAGTGGTCAGTGAGTTAAAACTTGCAAACAATAGACATTTTTTCCACAAAATTTTTTCCGTGGTTTACGCATCAAAGTTGATTATGTCGGAAGAAGTACATCTATGCATATGACTATTTACGCTCTCACACCCTGATGGAGCACTTTGGAAGAATGGTAGATTTTGAAAAAGCAGTAGCTACTCTAGCATCTACGCATCGTTCATTCAGTAATGGATTAGAACATTCAAACTCTGTATACATGGTATATCACACGCTAAAAGTCTGCCCATAGCTCAGAGGTAGAATCGCCGACTAACGCCAATGCGGTTGGGTTTCAATCCTGGGTAAAAGCAATCGGATGTCTACCCGTATTGATGAGCAGTGAAACAGATCTGTCTGCGGTTCACTATATATAAAAAGAGTGTCGAGATGTTTCAAATGATTTTAAGAAAATATTGATAATCATTGATACATTTAAAAAGTATCACTGGATAAGGAGTCTTAAAATTATGTCAAGGAATACGACCGTCTGAAAACCTTTTTGCGTAAAGTGTAACAATTCATACTTTAACAAATATACTTCGATATATTTTATCTGAACTAGAATTGTAAATTGTAAACTATCATATTCTTAAAAACATATAACAAGATACATTTTTATTCGAACTAGAATTCATATTTTTAATACTTACAACGAAGTATTTTTATCTGGACTAGAATTCATATTTTTAATACTTGCAACGAAGTATTATTATCTGGACTAGAATTCATGTTTTTAATACGTACAACGGGGTCCTTTTTTCTGAACTAGAATTCATATTTTATAACCATACGACAAGGTAATTTTTTATCTGAACTAGAATTCATATTTTGCAAATATACGACCAGTGAACTAGAATTCATATTTTTTAAACATACAAGTTATTTTTACATGAAATAGAACTATAAATTTTGAAGTTATATTTAAAAAAATTAAAACAGATATTTCATTCTTAAAAAAGAACTGTTAAACTATTAACAATTACATACTATATTATCATTTTATTATTATATTAACTCTGGTATATCCACTGTTTATCATATATCCACTGTTTATCATATATCCACTGTTACATGATTGTATTGGGATGATGAGTGCCAGAAAATTTACGTAATCATTGCAAATATAACGTTACAATACGCACCATATGGTAACACTTTCTCCGTGCGTGGTAACATACATGAACATGGATATATGTTTGAAAGAGATTAATTTGTATATTTACAGAACATGTATAATATAATAGGTTTTTTTTGTTTGCTTTATTTTTTGTTTGTTTTGTTTTGTTTTGGTTTGGTTTGTTTGTTTGTTTTTTTTTGTTTTTTGTTTTTTTTTGTTATTCTTAGCTAAGGAAATAGATACACATATTAAAAGATATAGAAAAGTGAAATGAATTAAGGTCTTTTGATCCGGCGAGTTCATGCCTGGTATTAGTGACCTTGTCTCTGCTATCTCAGACGAGAGAAGATGGAGGTCTGGTGGAACACGTGCAATCACTCTACAGATTTGGTTCAATCCTTACCCCGATCTTTTTAACAGTAGTAGTGGTTTACCCTTTGTTTTACTGCTTAAGACGAGATTTCCTGTTACTTCTAAAGTTTTACTTTCTCTTTCACTTTCACTTTCAGTGGCTTCTTGTGTCTTATTGGCATTTTGTCGGTTTACTTGGGGCGAACTCGTTTTTTAAAATAATTGACAAAGTGACTCGACTTTTATGCCTATCGCGAGAGCGTCGTGTGACGCATATTTTTTCCTTGACATGCACACAGATTACAGCTTATTCAAGTAAGGCAGCAAAGTTATGTAACGCTACAACAGTATTATGTTATTATTAGATTATTTTTTTTTAATCATATCACCCCAAGCAAGGCGGTAACGCCACTGATGTGCAGGGGGCTACATAAGAGTAAAGAGATTGGAAAAGAGAAAACCGGAAACCGCATCCTAAACAGGAAACAAGGGATGAGCCTCTTCACCTGTTCAATAGATGTGGGTGGAGCATGAACCGGGCGATAGTTTAGTCTATCTACTCCAATTGAAAAAAAAATTGTCAAATTAACTGTTATATTCTATTTTATATTATTATTATTATTATGTTATTTTTCATCATATTTCGATTTCTGCTATGGTCTCACTACCAACCAAGTGTGCGGGAAGACCTAAGGCAGGTCGTGGCGTGTTGTTATGGCTCCATTTAATGTTTTTTTCTATCTCCCATATCATCCCTAGCGTTACATAGACAAAGTTTTCCTTAGTGTGTGGGCTGTACTTAATAAGACAATTTTTTATATATCTCTTAAGCTAGGGTTTCCAGGGATTATTTCAATGTGTTGTTTTGTTCCATTTTTTTATCATTCCAAGTGCACCTACTATCACTGCCACGACTCATATTTTCAATTTCCACATTTTTTCTATTTCAATTTCCAGGTCTTTATATTTTGACAGTTTTTCGAATTCCGTGGTTGCTATGTTACAATCCGCTGGACAAGCCACATCAATTAATAGACAAGTGTTTTCTTTCTGGTTTTTAACAATAATGTCCGGCCTATTTGCTTCAATTTTTCTATCTGTGTAGATGGTGTAATCCCATAGAATGGTGACATCTTCTATTTCTGTAACCGGTGCTGGGTGATGTTCATACCAGTGTTTGTTTACAGATTTTCCATAGTGTTTGCACATTGTCCAATGTAAATATTGTCCCGCTCTATCGTGACGATTTTTATATTCATTTGGGACAAGTACATTATTATTATTATTATTATTATTATTATTATTATTATTTTATATTAACTATTATATTGTTAGTCCGGAAAATCATTGAACAAAAAGCAATAATTTCATTTTTCCTTCTTTGTTTTCTTTAGGTCGTTAATGATGAAGACATTACAGTGGACGAAGGCGGTGATGCTGGTTTCATTCTTGCCAAGTCCAATGTTCCACCGCGTTTCTTCTGTTTGTTGGCTGGAAAACCTCTGTATTGTGACGTTCAATTTCATGTGACCGCTCATAACAGTTCCAAAGAATGTATTAACGGAATGACCCTTCCTCAAGTCGTTTTCGATCCCGAAATCGATACAAACAGTGAAATTCCGTGTTATATTCCAATTACAGCTGATAACTGGCAAAAAACCTTTCGAATTCCTGTCTACGGAGCTGTTAACGGTGTCTTTGGTACCAAAACAGAAACGAACGTTACACTGAATATAGTAGCAGAACATGTTCCACTTCGAGCTCTCTCTGTATCTGTACCGGTAAGAAACTATTTTCTGGACGTCTCTTTGATTAACTGATCGTGCGCTGTAATGACCATTCAAGTTATAGCATGATTTAAATTTGAATTCGATAAGCAAATATAAAGTCACATTTAGAGTGTTAATCTGATATTTTGAATGGAATAAAAACTTAATATATAAAAACTTTTATATATGTGACCAGTTTTCAACTACATACGCAATATTTAATTTTATTTTAAGCTTTAACTTTTCCCCACAGTCATTTGAAATTTGGATATTTTTTATTTTATTTGCTATTGTCGCTCATTTGAGACTTTCTTGATAAAAATTCTGACTTTCATGAAATTCTAGAAATTTTCCGTATTTTGTTAGGTACTTTTTATTTGTATTATATATATATATATATATAATCTCTGTGTGTGTGTTGCGGATCCGATATAAAGTGAGGATATCGACCCCGCAAACTTTTATATGTGTGAAAACTGCAAAGTTAATGAGGAGACGGAGGCAAAAATTGAGTTTCAATGTCAATTTTATTGTGATAAAGTTGACGAGCAAAGCAGTAGAAAATGGGAAAAGGCTGGAACGTCGGCAGAGGTTGGCAGGATCAGCTTAGGCTGGAACGTTGTCGTCGTCAGCGTCTAGTATGAAAGGCACATGCTAGGAAGTCGTCAACGTCTGGCAAGACCGACATAGGCTGGAACGCAAATACCATGAAATCGGTCTTGAACAGTCGTCGCCTTCTTTGCTTGATCAGCCGTGGGTAACGGGATCACAAACGAACTAGAACATTCAACCTCCGAAACAGAATCAAACCTAAAGCGGGATCGGCTGCTAACTAAAACGCAATGCGCTCTAAGAATCAACCGCAGATAGCGGGATCGCAAACGAATCCTATGCCTAGGTGGAGGTGGCCGGAGAGCGGAAAATCAGTATTTGAGAACAGATACTACACTTTGATCCTAATATTTATTGCATAAATTTTTAAGATACAACTGTGCCAAAAGGGCTAAATGAGAGATGGAGAAAGGTTTCATGATCTCTAGCCTTAATCTAAACCTAGCTACTCTCTTTCGCTGACCCATTGATACTGACAAGATCTCATCCACAATAACGCATGCGCACATGACTGTCACACTGCAATCACAAAAATTCACTTGCACGGTTAAAACCCTAAGGTGAAAATTTTATTTGTAATGGTAATTTGTACTAATAGTACTACAAGTTGAGTTATACAATTATATATATATATCTTACGTTCGTCTCTCGCTCGCAGGCAAGGAAAACCACGACTTCTAGTAACTAGGGACTTTTTGGGGTAGGTGCGGAGATGGCTGATAAGGCCAAACTTTTTGCACGGAAGAGCTTGTTACAGCAGAGTTGTGACTGCGACCGTCAGTGGGTCCACACCTGTCGCTTTTTGCCACTTGTCCGTCGCCAAAGGGCTTTGAAGGGATGGTAGAAGTCATGGCTTGCGCTATAATTGGATTTAAGTGAGGGAGAGTTGCGCATGGTCGTCAGCCACACACACACACACTCTCTCTCTCTCTCTCTCTCTCTCTCTCTCTCTCTCTCTCTCTCTCATTCCATATGGGTCCGGTGGCCCAACATAGGCAAAACTTACCTGAGATAGTCCGAGATGTAGTGGATAGCCAACAGTGATAGTATTGTTTTACCCTGAATGCGCTCCAAAGCGCTTAGGTAGGCATTTTTAATTATCCCTCAGCAGGTTGCCACTACATGCTCTAGTAGACTGGTTGCCAGCCAAGGCTATAGAACCCAACCTGTCCTGTTATTTAATCCATAACTAAAGGGAAGGAACGGATTAATACCTTTCCCAAGTGCGTAAGTGACTGCAGTGCATTCAACTAAAATTAATTCCGAGAATATGCACCACAAAGCAAGAACAAGAACACTTACAACACCTGGCATTCCAAAACGGTCACTCATCTAAGTACGGTTCAGGCTCAACGTTGCTTAACTTCGGTGATCGGGGAAGAACCGGTGTATTCAACGCGATATGACCGTAGGTGTATCTATATACGTCTGGCTGAAGATCTCGGTTAGCTGGTTGAAATCCTAGACCCAAAAGGTATCTGATACTACCAGATACCAAAGCCATCTGTAATTTATGAAAGGAAAGGGAAGGAGAAGGCTAAAAAAAGGGGACACAAAAGAGAACCTAAGCATTCACATTCCTTGGCCTTTTCGTTGATGTGGCGCTCTCTTTTTTGTTGGAAGAGAGGCCAGGAACTCTTCCTCTGGGAGTGGAGGTTGGCTTCATTTGCAGGGCAGATGAGCAGATTCTTCTACGAATGGGCGAGGATTTGCCCATTTTTGAAAGGGAAGCTGGAACGGATGAAGCGGGGTGTGGTGGTGACTCTCACATATCCAGAACCACCTTCAGTTCTTTTATCTTTTGAATCCTTTTCAAAAGATGGGTCATTTTTAGTCTAGGGTCCTGTGGGTGGATTGATCTTACTGTTGCATGGTGTGGGAGTGTGGGGGTTGTTGGCTTCCGGGAGTACACGAGTCTTGTCGAAAATGAGAACCGGTTCTCTGCTCTTCTTTTTGTCCTTGCCCGCCGCCTACCATTCAACCGCATCTTTCTTTGCCATGGTGGCTTCCTGGGCGGAGGGCTGCAGCATATTGGAGGTAGTTACCGCTAGTCTTCATGATGGTTGGAGTGGGTGCCTGGTCGTTGGCAAGCTGTGAGCCAGAGGTCTTATTATCGGGGTATGCAGGGGCTATGTGGCCGGTCTTGCATTAGCACGTCCCACATGAAAACCCCAACACCACGGATAATCTGCTGGGGCATGAATCTCAGGGATGTGAGGGTCTTGTATACGGTTTCGTTTAATGAAAGGTACATTTTCTTGTCCGCTTTTCCAACACAAAGACAGTTCTGAGTACTAACTTTTCTACTTCTTTGGGCTCGACTCGCAAAACGCCTTACTTAATCAGATGGGCATAATCCTCAGGCCTGCTGAGGAAATATTTTAGGTTCAAGAGGCAGGTTGGCGGGGTCTTCCAGCCACAGGAAGGCTGCTTGTCATTGTTGCTGGTTTTCTGGAGTGGTTGCAGACATCTTTTGGAGGGTACTGTTCCTGGGGAGGCTGGTCGTTGTGAATGCTGGCATTGCGGGCATTGTGTTGGTCCGGCAGACTGCTAGCCTCGTGGATTGCGCGCTGCTCCCTCAGGCTACTGACGTCGTGGGTCGCGCGCTGCTTCTGAAGCCTTTTGGTGTCTTTATTTGTCTGCTGCTTTCCCGGGTTGCTGGGTCCTGGTGGGGTTTGCTTGTCCAAGGTGCTGGTTTTCTAGGGAAGCTGGTTTGGGAGAGAGAGTTCCTCGTTTCCTCTCTTCCGTCCATCTCAACGCCAGGAAGTGCGCAGGCTGGCTCGTGTTTTTACTTCCATTGTAGGATTCAACCACGGTTAAACGGGATCGCTGCGAGCTAACACGTGCGACTTGAACAGTCGTCGTCTTCTTTGCCGGATCGACCGTGGGTAACGGGATCTCAAGCGGATTAGACCGTTCCACCTCCAAAGCCAAACTCAAACTTAAAGTGGCCACGGCTGCTAACTAAAACCTAATGCGCTCCAGGAATTAACCGCGGGTAGCGGGATCGCAAATAAAGCATACTCTTAACTGGAGGTGGCCGGAGAGCGGAAAGTTAGTATTTAAAAACAGATACTATACTTTGATCCTACTTCCCGATTTCACTAGTCAGCAAAATCTGGCTGCTGATTTTTGCATGTGAGGTCAAGATCATTAAAAATTCACAAGTAGGAGCAGTAGGCTGCGACATATATATATTAACGCTCTATCACCATCTTGATATCGAGCTCTTTATAATAAAAAAAACTGCTTGCCTAAAATGCCTTTCTACCAGTAAACTACTGAAATTCAAGAATTTTGGCACTAAGCATAATTCAAATATAACACACACACACACACACACACACATATATATATATATATATATATATATATATATATCCTCCGGCATGATTCAACACCTGCGTCCTCTAAATTATATACACACACATATATATATAGGCAGCAAGAATTTTTTTAAAATATGTTTTGTTGAACAATACCGAGAACGTGTGCGAACATAAAGTACTTTGAATTGTTACTACAATCGTTATCTAGACTTTCCGTTTTTTGTTTTTTTGTTTTTTTTTCTGTTTCTGAACTGCGTTTGGTTAATTCCGGCGTTTTTTCATTTGCTGGGAGAAATTTCTAGTCACTTAATGGTGACGTCATTTACAACTATCAAACTGAAAATTTACGGGGTTTTTACATATATTTTTTCTTTCTACAAACTTATACAAATCTCGTTACAATAAGAGCCAAATATAATTTTTTTAAATAAGAAAAAATGAATTCCAGTATAATATACAACTACACCAAAATTGCGATAACTAGATATACTTATTAAATATTAATTTATGTAACGGTCAGTTTATACTCAGCATCTGAAGATTGCGTTGTGCATGAAACTCAGAGTCCTACTATCCTGAGTTTGTGTATATCCTAACTTCAGTTGAGTTGATGTCCTATTTATGTGGGTGAACATACCGACTACCTCTGAGGCCCGGGTCTGCACATGGTCACTATAAAGTTACCTTCTAGGTCAACTCTAAGTTACCTAACAATTTTAATGTTCTGGTGTTGCACTGAGTACAAGGCCTACTTTGGTATCTCTCATGGTAGATCCAGTACATATTGGGGCCCCCACAGATCAGCTTCTTTTATATTAAATGTTCCTGATATGCACTAAATTATAATCATATTTTTAGTATTTCTTGGCGTGAATCAAAGAGTACAATTATATAAATATTCATATTTTTTTTCAAAATTTCTCATTCCTGTAAATCGCGGAATTAACTTTATTTGTCAAACTTTTTAGCGCCTAATTTCAAATTATTTTCTTGGGTATGCGGAACGAATAATATTTACATTGAAATTCTTTTGTAGGTGATTAAGAAAAACAAAATGAAAAACACAATTTGCAAGTCTTTGAGTGGTACACATATAACAACATTTGATGGAAGGTATGATTTGACATTTTTAATTTCTCTATACTATTTATTTGTAAAGTAATCGTATTATCATAATAAGCCATCAGTATATATATATATATATATATATATGTGCCCTTTCCCTTTGGGACGTAGGCGATCATGGCTTTCCACATCGCCCTATCCCTGGTGGCTCTTAGCACACTTTCTCCTGTTACACCATGCAACCCTCGTTCCATCATCCACCTGATCAGGTCCTTCAAATATGTTATCCGCTGGTTTCCCCTGTTTCTTTTTCCCTCTATCCGGTCTGTTAGTATCAGGTTCTCCAAGCCCTTCTTCCTCATTGCATGTCCCAGGAACTTTAGCTGTCTCTTCCTGATGCTCAGTATTAATTTCCTTTTCGTCTCCATCCTTTCCAAAACCTCGTCATTGCTCACATGCTCGATCCTTGATATTCGCACCATCCTTCTGTAGAACCACATTTCAGTTGCTTCAAGTTTTTTCTTCATCTTTGATGATATTGTCCCGCATTCACTGCCATATGGAAGAACTGACATCACATAGCAATCCAGTACTCTCTTCTTTGTTTCTGGTGAAATTGTCCTGTTTCTTAATACTTTACTCAACTTCTAGAATGCTTCATTCGCCATGTCAATTCGCCTTCGGATCTCTGTGACGCACTTTCCGTCTTCCCAGGTATTTAAATTTTTGTACCTGATTGATTTTAGTATCCACCCCCTGTATTTGGCATTTTGGGCTACCCTTTTTGCTGATGACCATGCATTCGGTTTTTTCGCAGTTTATGTGTAGTCCTTTTTTGTCACTCTCTTCAGCTACCTTCTGAAGAAGGTCTTGTAATTTCCTTTCCGTGTCTGCTATCAGCACTGTATCATCTGCGTACCTTATGTTGTTTAAATTGTGGCCTCCGATGACGAATCCTGGCGTAACTTCTAGGGTCCTCAGAATAGTCTCGCCGTACAAGTTGAATAGATCCGGTGAAAAGACACATCCTTGTCTTCAGCCCCTTTCTATCTTTGTATATCTGCTGAATTCATTACCTGTCCGTATGCAGGCAGTTTGCTGCCAGTAGAGATTCTTGATTACTCTTAGGTCTTTTCCAAATATGTCGAGGCTGCCGAGCATCTCCATCAATTCTTTGTGGCGTATTTTGCCAAACACTTTTGTATAATCGATAAAACATAGGTACAAGTCCTTCTTCATTTTGCCCTTTCGGAGAGCATCCTAATAATAAATATGGCGTTCCTTGTTCCGGTGTCTTTAGCGAACCTGCACTGTTCTCGGCCTATTTCTGGCCTGATTCTGCTTCTCGCTCTGTTCATCAGGATTCGCACGATGATATGTAGATATATATGTGATAAAAATACAATTTAAGTTATGCTGTATTTATAGGTTAAAGTGCTCAATAGCACGGATAGTGTATGTAAATATAAAAGTGAACATTGAAGTCAACACCTAGCGGCGACAGTCTGTTTCATTATTTTATGGCAATCTTTTGTTTAACTTATACTTAACAAGAGACAATTGAGATCGTATAATGAGGAAAAAGGTCTTAGAAAATTTTAAACTCTCAAAACAAATTATAGGCAAGAGAGACAGAGGAAAACAACGCATAACTTACCTAGTGAGCTTGTGTAAATGGATGACGGAAAAGAGTTTAGGAGAGATAAAAAAAGAGAAAAATGATAAGAAAGACGATGGAAATGTTTCTTTTTATAGAACTTAAACAGCGCCACCTAATAGATGTTTGGTGAAGCTAGTTGAGGTAATCAATAAGATAATAATCCATATTCTGTAAAGAATATATCCTTGGTTTCATTTTCTATCATTGGCTATCTTTGATGTGTCGGGTGAGAGCATCTGAAATAAGAAATAAATTGGCATCTCCTCAGGTACAGCTGGCACGAAGCCATCTTTTCCCAGACACAGTTGTGCAAAACATGCTTCTTCTTTCATCTTCTCTTATATACCGTATCCCTTTAGAACGTAGGCGATCATGGCCCACCACATCTTTCTGTCTCTTGTAGCTCTTAATATATTTTGTCTTGTTTTTTTTTTTATCTCAAACGCTGTCTTGCCATCCATTTGCTTAACTTCATCAATTATGTCAAGCGCTGTTTTCCCCTGACCCTTTTTCTTCTATCTGCTTTGTGAGTATCAGATTCTCCAAGCCCTCCTTCCTCATTACGCGTCCTAGAACCTTCAATAACATTCCTGATTTACTGATACCAGAGCAAATTAATGAAGGAATTACAATCATAAGTTTGACTCAGGAATGTATCAGTTTTAAGTAAACTGAATATGTTCTGCATTCTGTTGTTCAGAAGGTATAAACATTTTATAATATTCAGTATCACATCTAAGTGTTCTGATTTCTTTCACAGTATGAGAGTCCAGTATTATTTCTGTTATTTTTACCTCGTAAATTATCTGGTTTCATTCCCTATTGATGATGAAAACAATACTTGGTCTGGTCATTCAAAAAGACATTTCGACAACTTGTGAATGTCGAAAATTCTTCTCGGGACACTTAGATAAAAACATGTCGTCTGTATAGGTTACAGAAAGTAACATAATTTCATTCATCAGTACAAGCATTAACCATTGACAAACACCGGTTGCACCAGCTAACTAAAAACGCATCACTTAGACTTGTTACAACCATACCAGACATACGACTAATTGTTGATTTGAGTTCAGCATATACAATATACATTTGCACAGAAATAATGCTATTTTGGATAAATTTGAAGGGGGGAAAGTCTTCAGGACCTAACACGAAAATTTACCGAAAACCTTTTTCTTTCGTCCGTAAGTGACGTAATTTTTATAATTGTTTATAATGGCGGATGTGATATTATATTACGCAAGGCACTTTTAACGCCGGTGAAAGGAAAGACACATTGATTTAGAAATGCTTGCAAAAATCAAATAATGGTAGGATTTTGATGAAAATTTCAGGACTTATTCATAATTGACTGAAATCATTTTTTGAAGTAATCATTTTTAGAAAATCTTGGTAACTTTTTTTTTATATATGTTACCCCCCCCCCTCCACACACACCAATTAATTTCCGGAAATGTCTAGATCAGAAATTCGCCATCGTTTCCCCATAAATCTAAAATTAATTAAATTCAGGAGTCATTGGGCAATGCTAATCAACTGTCTGTTTTTCTTCAAAATTAGACCATTTTTATTATAAGATATGCTCCGAAATGCGAAAACAAAAATGCAATAACAAAACTATATACTACCATTTTTTATTTAGATAAACTTTTAATTGCTTTTAAACAATGTAAATTAAAGATATCATAGTCTAAAAAAAAATTCAATGAATAATGAATTTTTACAAGAATTGTTTTCATTTTTATTATTTTTTTATTAATTTATAAAGCTTCAAATTTTTTTAAAGTTTCCTCCTTCATCGTTAACGGTAGGCCCTTAGAGGGTGTTAAATTAATGCATGAAGACTACCATTAATCGAAAATTGTAAAGCTTAATACAAATAATTTAGCCAATGGATTTTTAAAATAATTAAACATTTTAATTGTGTGCATGCTGATTACCCTTATTACGGGTGGCCGTACGTGACATTTATTATTAAAAGGTCGCGTGATTCAAGGTTTTGCCCTCTTACAGGAAAAAAAAAATTCCCTATAATGAACATTTGTATTCAGTGCCAAATTCTTTTTATTTCCACGTGTTTCTGAATCATCCAACAACAGGCTTCCCAAATCGCGCTTTCAAAATTTAAAGTAATTTACTTTCTAGTTTCATTATCTTTTTACATTAATAGTGAATGTAGGTACCATACAGAAATTGAAAAAGCTTTCCTTTTTCTATTTTTATAACCCGTGTTTGGTCTGTTTTGTTGTACATTTTTCAATAACCTTTTTGCTAATCTTATATCATTGAAATTATAATTTTTTATTATCAAATTCTTACTTAGCATAACATTTATTGAGTAAGTTCGGTTATTTCAATTTCATTCTTTCTTATTAAATTATAAAACTATTTTAAAAGTAATTTTTTATTATATTATTTTAATTTTTATTTATTCAGAAAGCATTTTCAGACGTATGGCTATGAAGCTAAACTAACTAAAATTCTAACGAAATATGATATAATTGCTGAATATATGTTAAATTTTTAATTTTACTGTGTAGTTAAAAACCAAAACTAGAAACGTTTGATTACGTTTACATAAAATTATGTCATGTCTGGTCTCCATACTAAGACGCTTTTGACAGCTTCTGCTTGTCATTAAATCATTCGTCGCCTCAGATGCCCCTGTTAAGAGGACAACAGTGATTAAGGATCACTTTTATCGTACACTTGACAGTAAGCAAGTAATTACTTTTTTTTTTCAAATCAAAATGAGGTAGGTTTTAAATTGTTTAATTTTAATAAAATGATTCAGCGGGGTATATTTTATTTTTGCAAGATTTTTAAAAACCGAGAATTAGCTATGGTTTTACATTACAAAAAATTAAAAATGACCGAAAAATCAAAATTTTTTTTTTAAAAATCAAAATTTTTTTTTAAAAAAAATCAAAATTTTTTTAGATTCCAATGTTGGAAATTATACAAATGTAACGGGTCTCCTCATTGGATGATGAATCCACCACATTGTTTTAAAACAATCCTGCTGATTGGCTGAGTTGGGCCGACCTCGTTTTGAAATTTTGGCGGGCTTAGAACGGAAGGGAACTTTTCCGGCCTCTTGAGCACTTCGAGGTGGTGCAATGGTTAGCAAGCTTGTCTCGCTAGAACTATTGCAATTCAGTAGTGAGTTCGATCCTCACTGGGTGCTCCATACTTTCGGCCTTGTGCCATATCTAAGCTGCGCTTAGTAAATTACTTTTCCGGCCTCTTTGGTTAGCCGGCTCCGACAGAGCACGGTAGCATTTTAGCACCGCTCCTATCTTTTACGTTGCCGCGGGGCCTACAGTGGGCGCCCTCATGTCTCTATTTCCCGAGACAGTTATACCAATCAAGGTATTTCTTTAGGCTAATGCCTTATCATTTTATTCAGAGAGACTTTCTCCAAATCAATCGTACCTTTTGTGGTATCCTTTTGGGCAATTGCCTTACTTGTTCGAGAAAACTTCTCAAAGAATTCATCATGGCGAGTACATCGACCCCCCCCCCCTTCGACCGAATGGAAACTGCTTTAGGAATCAGACCTCAGAAGATTAATTCCTGATCGTCGCGGAATTTGCAGCTCCATACGTGAACTTCACCCCCTTCCAAGATGAGGCCGAACCCCCCCTCAAGTCTTCGGAAGAAAGCTAACTACCGCCTCGAAAAGAGACTATACCAAGCTAAGCAGTAGCTGCAAAATCAACTTATTTTGCAAGACTAATAAACATGTTGTTCAACCCAGGTATGTCTTGTTATGTTGTTGATTTCCAAACCACTGCTTGAGCTCTGAGCTATGTGTGAATAATTTCTCACACCAATCAATATAATTTTGGTTTGAAATTCAACAGAATATTTGGTAACTGGAATTAGTAAATTTCTCTTAAAACTTCAAGACAACTTTATTTTTAAAAATTCAATTTAAAGGTAAAATGATTGGTGGTACCTATTTCTTTTAAACTGAAGGTTGTTCGCTGAAGAGAAAAGAGATGTTATTGTCTTTGAAATATTTACGAAAGTTCAAAGAAAATTTTTAAGCTCTTTCTGTCTCTACTGGTAACGAAATGCTAAACTTTGGTTTTGCTTTTTGCAGACGTTGTTGTCTTGCTAATTTTTTTTACTTAGTTTTTAAAAGAAATTCGTTTCACCCATGTTCAATGTCTTCTCTTGTCTTGTTTAATATTTCTCTCTCAGATTTTTTTTTTGCAATAGTTTCTAACAGAAATAGACTAATGTTTAATTTAAAATGTAATATTGAGTTGTTTTTTTTTTAAGACTATATTGCATAGCATTGTATTTCCACCCTCCTCTTGCCTGTTTCTGTCTTTCTTTGGGTCTTTACCGCTAACGATGAAGGAGGAAATGTTTAGAAAATTTTGAAATTTTATAATAAAAAAAAAATAAGAAGAATGAAAACAATCCTTGTAAAAATTCATTATTCTTCTTTTTTCTTCTTTTCAGGATATCCTTTAATTTATTTAAAGGCAATTAAAAGTACATTTAAATAAAAAATGGAATATAGTTTTACTTTTATTGGATTTTTGTTTCCACAAATCGGAGCAGATTTTCTAAAAATAAGCTAATTTTGAAGAAAAAAAAAAGCAGTGGATTAGCATTCCCCAATGACTCCTGAATTTAAATATTATCGTTTATGGGGGATAAACTTCTACTTATATCATTTTTGTAAACCATAGTCAATCAATTCTTGGTTTTAAAAAAAGCTTGCAAAAATACATCGTAGAAACATTTTTTTAAATTGTTTTTTCAGCGATTTTTTTTGTACCTAAAACCTAACATTACATTTTAAATTAAACATTAATTTATTTCTGTTAGAAACTATTGAAAAAATCTGAAAGGGAAATTAAATGGTGATTTTCTAGACATTTCCGGAAATTAAATGGTGGTGGTGGTGGGGCATAACATATGTAAAAGAAAAAACAATTTGCCAAGAAGATTTTCTAAAAATAATTCCTTCAAAAATGATTTAAGTCAATTATGAATAAGTCCTGAAATTTTCATCAAAATCCGACCACTATTTGATTTTTGTAATAATTTCCAAATTAATGTGTCTTTAATGTGTTAAAAGTGCATCGTGTTACATCATTTGCCGTTTAAACACTTATAAAAATTACGTCACTCACGGACGAAAGAAAAACAAGATTTTCTATCAAAATTTCGAAAGAATTAAATTAAAAAAATAATTTTAAAATACTTTGATCTATTCTCTTTAAGAATAACATAGTAAATTTTTGTTGTGTTCCCCGAAGGCCTTTATCTCGTCAAAACTTTCTAAAACATCCTTAATTCCGTGCAAATGTACATGGTGAACTCAAATTAATAATTGTTTATTGAAGAAACCTACCTTTCTTTCATGGTATCGACCATAAATACATGGGACTATATGTCACCCCTTATTACCGTTGTCATCTCTGATTCACGGCTGAATGAATTGAAGCGTAGGTATCTTTTTTCCGGTCGATTTTCGTCAATTGAGCAATAACTCCGCGAATTGTTCGGTTTCGGAACTCATTTTGCGCGTAGGGATCTAAAAAAGGACGAAAAAACGTAAAACTACGCGTGAATTCAGTCAGCAGTTAATAACTGTTTTGAACCGTGGTTACGGGGTGAGATAAACAGCGACAAGAAGTTCCATATTTTTCTGCTCGATAAAATGAAAAAAAAGGTATGTATCTTCAATAAACAATTACCGATTTGAGTTGTTAGTTCAGCATATACATTTGCACGGAAATAGGGATGATTTTGAAAGATTTGAAGGGGTAAAAGGCCTTCGGGGAACAAAACCAAAATCTACCAATAACATTTTGCTGAAAAAAAAAAAAAAAAAAAGATTTTCTATCAAAATTTCGAACGTGTTAGAAAGAATTACAAAAATAATTTTAAAATACTTTGATCTTCTCTTTAAGAATAACATTTTGCCGAAAAAACTTTTCTTTTTTTTTTTTTCTTTTTTTTTTTTTAAGTTTGAGGCCTTTTTTCTTCATATGGAATGCTGTTTTTCCAGCGATTTTTTTTTTTTTTTTTTTTTTTTTTTTTTTTTTTTTTTTTTTTTTTTTGGAGTTACCTAAAAAAAAAAATCAATATTACATTTTAAATTAAACATTAGTCTATTTCTGTTAGAAACTATTGCAAAAAAAATCTGAAAGAGAAATATTAAACAAGACAAGACATTGAACATGGGTGAAACGAATTTTTTTTTTTTAAAGTAATCTAGTAAATTAGCAAGACAACAACATCCGCAAAACCAAAGATTAGCATTTAGTTGCCAGTAGAGCTTAAAATTTTCTTTGGACTTTCGTAAATATTTAAAAAACAATAACATCTTCTCTTGTTAACTTCAGCGAACAACCTTCAGTTTAAAAGAATGCATGAATCGAAAATTGAAAGGCTTAATACACATAATTTAGCCAATGGGTTTTGAAAATAATTAAAACATTTTAATTGTGTGCATGCTGATTACCCTTATTTTCTTGTTACGGGTGGCCGTACATGATATACAGTGGTTGCACTCCATACATGAAAAAATAAATATTTTGCTGCAGGGTACAATTCTTTCATCTCACTTCAGCATTTCCTATGCTCTACATTTCAACATTCAGCACTACAGGCTTTGCAAATCATACCTTCAAAATTTAAAGCAAGTTTTACATTTTAATGTCTAATTTCCTAATTTTGTTAAAAAAGGTAAATATGAAATTCACAATTTGTGGAGTTACCAACACCCTAAAGAACATGAAAAATAGATATTAAAAATAAAAATTAAGTGTCATAACATTACATAATCTATTGAGTTACCTCTGCCATTAATTTTTCATTCTGTTATGAAATTGTAAAAAAAATTGAAAGTAAGTTTTATATTATTCTAATTTTTATTTTTCATAAAACATCTTTAAATGTAAGGCGTAATTAATTAAATGTTATAAAGTATTGGTTAATTGCTGAAAATATTGAGTTGCATTTTTAATTTTAACATATAATTAAAAATTAAAAAAAACAAAGTATACAAATAAGACTGTCACATTCATCTTCCATACCTAGCATTTTTTTGACAGCTACTGTATGTCATGTCAATTATCGCCTCTGATAAGGCTATGAAAACTCCGATAATAAGGATACCATAATTATGAAACACTTCTATAGTACATTTCGGGCAGTAAGCAAGTAATTCTTGCTTCAAGTCAGATTAAGGTAAGTTTAAATTCAGTAAGTTGAATAAAATAATGTGTCAGCAAAATGTATTTTATTTTTACAAGATAATTGGCTTCTGTTTACAAAATGTGTCAATTAATAAAAAATGGGTTGAAAAAATGAAATTTTTTTTCAACCAAAAAATGTTAAATTCTGATAAGTATAATTTCAGTTTGAAATACACCAGGGTATTTTAATTTCAATTAAAGTTAAATTTAAAACTTCAAGAAAACTTTTTTTTATTTTAAAAAATTCAATTAGGTATCGAAAATGAGTGGAGGTACTTAGTAGTTTTTAACGTAAAATATTGCATAGCATTATATTTCCATCTTCCTGCCTGTTGCTGTCTGTTTCTCTCTTTCTCTGGATCCATTCTTTTAAACTGAAGATTGATCACTGAAGTTATCAAAAGATGTTAAAGGTATTGTCTTTTAAATATTTATGAAAATTCAAAGAAAATTTTAAGCTTTTTCTGCCTACTGGTAACAAAATGCTCATCTGGGGAATCTGTGTTATCTTCCATTACATGACTTTACATTTGAACTTACAAAAGTACATACTTAATATTTATATTTTTCCATCCCCCGCCCTGTTCTTACTTGTTTAATTTTTTTTTTTTTTTATGCAAGGGATGTTAGTAACCCGGTAGGACAAAAACTAAGCCTACAAAGGATGGAGAAACTCATAAGGAATCAACGGCCTGCTAACTAGAGGTGGTTTCTTGATAAATTACTGTGGAGAAGGTAATGGGATATCACTCTACTATCTATCCTGTGCACAATCATGGCTTTTCAAAATAGTGGCATGAAAGGGGTTAATTCCAAAGGAAGTAACTCCTCACTCGTTAAGTATCGACATAGGCAACAGGTGTCACCTGACCGTCATCCAGTGACTGTTAACACCAATGGCATAAGGGAGACACATTTTTCCAAAATTTGTCTCTTGCCAAGAAAGGAACAAAGTATCTCTTGACCATTACCCTGCAACTGTGCACAACAAAGAAAAAATTACTGTAGGAACATCGAATGTCAGGACGCTGAACAACTGTGGTCAACTTGAGACTGTCAAGCAGGAAATGAACAGATTGAATATCAAAATTCTGTGCATATATGAAACTATATGGTCAAACAATGGAGACTTCAGTAGCAACAACCACAGGATCATACATGCAGGAGGTAAAAAAAATGAAAAAGGTGTCAGCTTAATACTGAACAAAGAAATAAAGAAATGCGTTCTGGGATACTGCCAATTCTCTGAAAAAGTTCTCCTGGTTAAACTAAAAGGGAGACTGTTCAACATAGCAATTGTAGTCATCTATGCATCAACAACACAAAGCACTGAAGAAGATATAAAATCTTTTTACTCCACTCTTGACAATGCTACAGCTCAATGCAAAAGCTAAGAAATTGGGATCATCATGGGAGATTTGAATGCCAAAGTAGGCAAGGAGAGGGAAGGGGAGACAACTGGCAACTTCGGATTAGAAATTTGCAACAACCATGGTGAAAGATGGCTCCAGTGGTGTAGGGTGAATGACCAGGTTATAATCAACACCTGGTTTCAAGAACACCTGAGACATTTATGGACATGGAGAAGCCCAGGAGGTGATATGAAAAACCAAATAGATTATGTAAACATAAACAAAAGATTCAGAAACGCAGTGGTTCAATGCAGAACCTATCCAAATGCTGATTGTGGAAGCGGCCACCTTCCAGTTATCTGCAAACTAAGGGTGAATCTTTGGAGATTAAAGAAGCCTAGCACAGCACCCAGACTGCAATACAATATGCATATGAATGACATTGACTTGCAGAAAAAATACACTGACTCAGTGAAAAACAAATACGAAGAACAAATGGGAAATCAAAATTTAAAATGGGATGCACTTAAAGAAGTGCTAGTGACATTGGCCCCAAAGGAAATCAGACACAGAAGAAAAAACAAGTAGATGACTGAATAGATTCTTGACATCATGCAAGGGAGACAAAAAACTATGCCAAGACCTGGAATGGAATACAGAAAACTACACAAGGAAATAAGGAGCAAATGCAAGCAGGTTAAAGAGGAATGGCTCAACAACAAATGTGCTGAAGTAGAGAGATTGAGAAAGACTAATAAAGGAGAAATGTATAAAGAAATAGAGAACTCACAGGACAAAGAACATGCTCATCAACAGGATGTATAAAATCCAAGGATGGAATGATCATATTGGAGAAAGAGAAAATACTCCAGTGATCAGAAGCATATATAAAAATTCTCTTCCACGACAAGAGAGAGCGACCAATAGTAAAAAAAGATGCTAACAGATCGGAAATATTGAAATTCGATGTGAAAGCTGTAACAGTCTAACTGAATAGAAACAAAGCAGCTGAGCCAGACAGCATTGCAATTGAGATGTTGACAGCTCTTAGAAGATTTTGGCATAGAGAAAATTACAGAAATAATGAAATCTACAGCAGTGGTGTAATACCAGATGACCTAAGCAAATGAATTTTCATAGTTCTACCTAGCAAGCCAGGTGCAATTGAATGCAAACTTCCCTAAACAATCAGTTTGATGATTCACATAATAAAACTCATTGTCCGAATCCTGATGAACAAATTGCAAAGCAGAATCAGACTGAAAATAGGACAAGAACAGTGCAGTTTTGTGAAGGACAAGGAATGCAATATTTATGCTTAGGATACTATCAGAAAGGGCGATAGAAATGAAAAAGGAAGTTTACATGTATTTTGTAAACTATGCAAAGTACGCCACAAAGAATTGATAAAAATGCTCAGCAACCTCGACATATTTGGCAAAGAGATCAAAGTAATAAAGAACCTCTACTGGCAGCAAACTGTCTGCATACAGACAGGAAATGAATTCAGCATATATACAAAGATAGAAAGGGCATAAGACAAGGATATGTCTTTTTACCAGATCTATTCAACTTGTATAGCGAGACTATTGTGAGGACCCTAGAAGTTATGCCAGGATTCATCATTGGTGGTCACAATTTGAACAACATAAGAGACACAGATGATACAGTGCTGATAGCTGACATAGAAAGAAAACTACAAGACCTCCTAAAAAAGGTAGATGAAGAAAGTCAAAAGAAAGAACTACAAATAAATTACAAGAAAACCGAATGTATGGTCATCAGCAAACAGAGGAGCCCAAAATGCCAATTACAGGTTGGGGATACTAAAATCAAGCAGGTACAAAAATTTAAGTACTTGGGAAGTGTTCTAAAGGAAGATATTAAGTGCAACACTGAGATTCGAAGGTGAATTGGAATAGCCAAGGTTGCATTCCAGAGGCTGAGCACAGTATTAAGAGACAAGAAAGTTTTGCTAGAAACAAAGAAAAGAGCTCTGGATTGCTATATGATGTCTGTTCTTCAATATGGCAGTGAATGCTGGACAATATCATCAAAGATGAAAGAAAAACTTAAAGCAACTGAAATGTGGTTCTGCTGAAGGGTGCTGCGAGTATCAGGGATCAAGCATGTGAGCAATGATGATGTTTTAAAAAGGATGGAAACGAAAAACAAATTAATACTGAGCATTAGGAAGAGACAGCTAAAGTTCTTGAGACATGTAATGAGGAAGGAAGGCTTGGAGAATCTGATACTCACCAGTCAGAAGGTAAAAAGCGACAGGGGAAAGCAGCAGATAACATATTTGAAGGGCCTGAGCAGGTGGATGGCAGAGCGGGGTTTGGGTGGTGTAACAGGAGAAAGTGTGCTAAGAGCCACCAGGGATAGGAAGACGTGGAAAGCCATGATCGCCTCCATCCTGAAGGAACATAGCATATAGAAGAAGATATATTTTCCAAAGCATGTTATAGATGGGGACAAGCTTCCAGTTTTTAAAATGCTTCTGTGGCATTCTTAGACTCTGACAACTAAGTCCAGCTCCAAGCCAAAAAATAAAAAAAAGGTGGAAAACTGGTGCCTCTTAATCAGGTGCTATGATGGCATTCAACAACCCAGAATGCCAGTTCATCTAGGAGAAAGAAAACCATGTTTTTAGACATCTGCTGTCTTGCGATAATATCCTAACACTGAAAAGTCTATGTAAATAAATCCAGACATAAAACCCGGAGTGGAGCTCTGAAGGTGGTGGGCTTGCAATGTTCTGGCAACTCCTGCAGCCAAGTCGTCCCCAAATGTAATGAACTGTATTACTTTGGATCTTGTTGGTAAAACAAAAGAAAAGCTGCATGCAGTCTGGGCAGCGCACAGCCTTCATATATCATCACCAAGGCCTGCATCCTGTAGAGGTCACTCCAGTTTTACCACTGAAAGACTGAATTCTAACCAACCAGGACACTACCTTTATTTCGCGAGATAAAAGGATGCCTACTACTACTACTAATAATAATAATAATACTGCTTTTTGTGTTTACTTAGACCATCTCTTTTTCAGTTTATATCTGTTTTATTTTTTATCAAAATTCATTATCACTTTGTTTTAATTCAGTAGTCATTTTAGATCTCTACCCCATTTTCTTTTCTTCATATCTCATCTTCTGAATAATACAAACTCATTTCAGAATTAAAGATATACAAGGTGATTGAAAAGTAACTCACGATTTCAAAATACTTAAAATCTTTTAACTATAATTTTTCAAGAAATGGAAATAAGAGGAAAATGTTTAGCATGAGATTTAATTTAAAATTTATGGGCATCAGATTTCCCTCCCAGCTTCTCAAGCCATCCAGAAATGTTCACTAACATTTAATAAGGCAACACTCTTATGGATTAATTCCCTTTATTTTTCATTTATTCTGGCTTCACACATAAAATCTTGTCTTTGCTTAGAGAGCTGTGGCTGATGATGGTGGCTAGACAGAACTGTTACTACTGCTGAAACAAATTGCAATTTTAGTTTACTCAAGTTACACCTACTTCACTACTGAATGTGACACAGGGTCAAAGTTGAGTAGGTTTACCAGTAATACTGTGGAAAAATTGCCAAGCAGCAAGAGGCAAATAGTGATCCCACAAAAAAAATTTGAAAGTATAAAAATACTTTTTTTAAAATACCAGAAATATATTTTATATAAAGAAAATGACCAACAATAAGTCCATACTAACAAATTGCAAATATCCATTGAAAATACTACCAAACAACCAATATAAAATAGCTTACATGACATTGAGCCATATAATATTCAACAATTTCTTAAAGAAATGAAACTGTATTCCAAAATATAACTTCAACAAAACCACAACATAAAACACACGTCACCACCTTTAGTAATCATGTCCACACAAATATGTATTTGCACGAAATCTGAGTATCATCTACTATGCATTCAATTGTGAAAGTAGAATAAAATATACTACAAGCTTCCAAGAAAATGAAATTTTGGCATTATAAGGAATTGAACACACAAATCTATCAATCAATTTCTTCTAGAGTACCCAATGTTGTTATACTTCACTAAACAATTTATATCATCATTCAATCCAATACTTTTTTCTCGTTCTCTCTTATCATATTTATCATACTCACTTCTTATACAACATTTATTTTCAACAAATGATTTCCAAACAGTATATTTTATTAAAGAGACAATTGTTCACACTTAGCAATTAAGGTATCTTCCTTCTCATTCCTTTCAAGCTAACACATTCATTTGGGTCACTCCTCTCCTACTTGATTCAAATCTTGTTTAGAAAACCTGAGTGCACTATTCTTCCAGACATGACTCACTACAATTAATCATTTTAGGAGCCAATCCTTGTCCCCTATCCAACACACTACCCACACCTTGCCCAGGGTTGGTTTAAATCATCCAACTCACAACAGCTAACATCTTTACTATGTCTATTCTTCCTTTCTTTCATTTGATTTTGGCACCTTGCTCTAACATGTCTCTATTTTCTACAGTCTTAACCCACCTGTAGCCTTTAAGGCTAATGGCCATATGAGGTTAAAACATTGGTTCTCAGAAGAACACCAAAGTTAATCATCAACGACCCTGGTCAGTACCTAGATAGTTGACAGTTTGGGAATATCAAGTACTGTAAGCTTGGATGTGCAAGTGGTGTAATGAATAATGGCTCTGAATTGGAAATTGAAGAGAGTTCCAATTCTAATCAAACTTGTTATATTCATTTACATTGTCGCTTTTTTCTGTCCTCTGTTAAAACACTTCCCAGATATTTTAATTTCCGAAATTGTTAGATTTTGTTACCTTCAATGTGCAATAGTCATACATCTCAACCTGATTTCTTTCACTGAATGGGTTTTCATCCCACATCATTTTATTATCTACAATTATCATATTTTATTTCACAACAGTAAACATGCAGTCTTGTTTCTGATGCAAAAGATATCATAATATGTTTTGTTTTGTTTTTTTTAAGTGCTACACACTCTTTTCTTTTAAACCTCTTGGGATATCTTTACTAGAGAAGTTAGATGAGATTCAAAATGGGGGTATCATTGCCATATCTGGGCTGATGCTTTCCAGCCTTAATTATCCAACCATGACGGAGTTCAAATGCGATTATGCATCCTTGTAGGTGATGAATTATTTTCTACTTTGCAATCCCTTTCCCAGACGAAACATTGCTAGCCACTCAACTACACTATTTGCTGTTACTGTGGCAAATGTTCAAATGACCTACATTCTTTTGTTCCACTAGTTCAGTCCTTCACAGCTGAGAACTGCCACTCCACATACATGGCATCATACAATTCTTATTCTCTTCCTACTCCTCAGAACTGTTACTTTGTGGAACAGACTCCCGTGAGGATGCTTCTCCAACTACTACAATCTTAACCTTTTCAAGTTTATGATCAACTGATATCTATCTTAAATATCTTCATAACATTTACCTCTTCCTCATTCCTCATTCATTTACATCCTTACTCTTTCAGTAACCCTTCTATTTTGAGTGGCACTTAAGCCTTGTATTGAAGGAAAAATCATAAAAATAAAATTAAAAAATTCACTGTAACAGAGTTTAGTCCTAGGTATTCTTCTTCATGTGATGCGGTCATCAGGGACTTGGTAGTGTGTCTCACTTCCAGTCCTCTTCAAAATTCGGTTGACTCACCCGTTCCTCCCATCTGTCATGAACTGTAGTCTTCTTTATCAGTTTTCTTTTTCGCCCCCACTATTTAATAATTATCAATAGTATAACTATAAGGACCATTATTACAAGTCCTCGATATATATTGACTGAAGATATCTTTTCAATGACCTTTATTTCTCAGGTATAAAAAGGAATTGTTTATATAGTATTATAGGGCCTGTTAAACACCTCTGTGTGAATTTACTAGTGATTATTTACTAGTTCTTAATTCTTTAAGGACGGATTGACCTAATATTGATATTATATTGTATTTCCCTTCCATGAAAACAACCAAGCCCAAATATTCAAGAGTTTATATTATATCGGTTGGTTGACTTGTTGGTTAATTTGGTCAATGCATAGTCCCCGTCTGATTTTTCTGTATTTTGTTTCTTCTAAAATGTGTTTTAATTTCTGAACCTTTCTAGCATATTCTGCTTTACCTGTAAGCTAACTCCAGTTACCAATGATTCTTTTAAAGAAAAAAAAAAGACAAGCATCTGTCTTTTCATGATGCTTGTTTAAGATTTTACAATGTCCACTTAAACATCTGCTCTTGTTTCTAAGCTCAAAGAACTTTCTACAAATAATGATTGCTTAAAATATTACGATATCATCTTAATCATATGCTCTTGGTTCTAAGCTCTAAGAGCTTAATATAAACAATGATTGCTTAAGATTTTGCTATGTTTTCCTATACATCTACTCTTGTCTCTAAACTCAATGAACTTTCTATATTCAATCAGTATGTCTATAATCTGTCAATTCTTTTAAATTTTGACTGTTTCAATCAAATCACATCGTTTTTTTTGTCTATCTTCTCATGATAAGATTTTGTACAAATACGGTCTCTGATTGTATGTATACTTACAAAAATACCTTCTATAATTTTAATGGCTCACCTCGGAATTGTTTCCATTTTTTGAATGACTTTGATAAACCATGGATACCAAGTCTACTCGACACGTTCTAAAATAGGTTTCATAAGTGATTTGCACAACATAATGAGATATTTCATTAATTTAATTGCATTGTTCACACTCCTTTTCAGCAGTACTAGAAGTCCATCCCTTGTTTTCTGTTTAGGATTGGAGTCATGGAACTCCTGTACTGACAATAAACTACACCAAGTGATACAAACTATCGAAAAAAAAGAAACCAATAAAAGGATGTCAAGAAGAGTAGTGGTAATGGCTAAACTCCGAATAGGAAACACCTATATCACCACTCATACTTACTGAAAAGAGAAGTACCAATTTGCATACCATGCCAAGAACCCTACACAGTACACCATATACTGACAAACTGCATAGACCTTGAACAGATTCAACTAAAACACTACCAAGAAAATAATCTAAGGGATATTTTCAACAAGGTTGACCTTCAGATTCCCAAGAGAGGCGAAACTATACAGCAAGATATAGTCAAAAAGTTCCTCTGAATCATAAGTAACATTTAACTTCCACCCATCATATTACAACAACTAATGTTTTGGCATTAAATGACCCATAAAGGGTTGATTTTCCGTAAAACAAACCAATCAATCTGTTTAGGATTGAGTTTCTGGTTTGTTCTGAAGTCTTTTCTTTTTCTTGCACTCCCAGTAGCCTCTTGCATCTTGCTTGAGGTGAATCGATTAAATTATAAAAAGTAGGTTCTGTTGATGACGACTTAGAATGCTTTTTGCATTCATGATGAATTTGGGGCTTAAGAAATGTTTTCTGAAATTTTGAAATTGCATCAAATTTGTACCATGTGGGTGCAAAAATAAATGTGTCATGAATATAGAATAAAAATGACTCTCTTATCTTCGGTGTTTTAAAATTTATGATCCACTTTGAAATTTATTTTTGGCCAATAGAAAAAAGAGATTGGCTCCAAGCTGAAGAAAAGACCAAGGCAAACTGTAATGGGTCTGTGGGAAATCTATTCTGACCAATAGAAAAAGGAATCAACTTATAAACAGAAAAAGTAGCTAGCCAATGTCAAATGTTTTTTTTGTTTTTTTTTTTGTATAAATAGAGAAAGAAAGTTGAATCAAAGAGACGAGGCAGAGAACTGAGAGACCACACCAGCCACAATGTAGCAAGAAAATTTTAGTGTCCCGGCAACCCGCATTTACACCCTCTCACTTTCTCTCTCATATTGCTTACTTTATCTGTCCTCCTTCTTCACCTACTCACCGTCCACAAAAAAAGAGAGGATCAAAGACATTACTAGTACTCTCGATACACACAGCAAAACATTGACTTATTTTTTCTACACAAATCATGTTTTGCTATAACAAATGAACTCTGAATTCTTTAAACTCTTTACTACTCTTTCTCTAAGTACATTTTCAAAGTTTAATAATGTCATACATACAAATTGAATGTTATTTGACTCGATAAATAAATTTTCATTTATTTACACAAACAAAACAGTTTTAGCTTTTCAACCTTTTGATAATTTTAAATTGTGGGAACTTCAGTTATGTTTGGCACAAGCACAATTTGATAAACATAATCAAGGTCCCTACAAATGAAATAATTTATTCGTTTATGAGATGTGTTTTGTGTATTCAGAATCCATGATCTTGTTCTACAGTTATTAACACAGTTAAAATATAAACTGACTCAAATCACTAACTGTGAATTGAATAATTCTACAGCTCAACTGCCAATAGCACAATTTTCTAAGTTAATGAAAAACAAAAAAAAGGGAAATCTATCTGAAATTTAATAATTTCATGATTTATGTACTTTTAAGCCTTTTGGGGAGTGTTTTCAAAACTAGGAATTTTTGTTATGTAAGAAGTTTCAATTTCAAAAATGCTAACGACAACTTCTGTTATTTGAACGATAAATAAGCTTTGTATGAAAGAAATATTCCTATCAACAAAAGTGGTGTGCCTAATATAATTTTACTATTGGAAAAGTTTGTATGAAAAGATAAAGAACCTTTTCATTCATATTTGAGAACAAACATCGCTGTCACCAGGATTAATTTTTCCCATGTATATACAAGAAGCTGACAAAAGCAAGTCAGCGGGGGAGTATCTTCTTGAACCTTTAAGTTAAATGTATAAGTACAGTCACTCAAATTAGTACCAACTGTTTCTTTTTATATATTTATCTATTATTTATTTTATAAGATTCATTTTTATTAAGTGTGTACCTGTATTTAAAATGAAGACTTCACTTTTTAAAAGAACATGATCAAATTTCCATAATATACTTATTCATGTCAAAAAACCAGTTGTCTTTTGTGTTAATTCACCTGTAAACTGTCAAACTGAAAATCGCAACATTAAAAAAACATGCATAACTGTCAAGGTTACCTTAATTTTAACATTTTAAGTCCTGGTTTGCTCTTGTCTTTAAAATATTGTTTTATTCTTTTTTAGTTACTACAGCAACTACCATGAAGGCGAATATATTTTCTACCAACACAAAAATCTCCCATATTCTGTAAGTTTACCTTTTGAAAATCTAAACTTAAAAAAAAACATATACGGAAAAAATTATTAAAGTAAATGTTTCAAGTAAGAAATCATGAAATGAAAAATAATAAAAGTTTTTTTTTTCTAATGGTTCCCCTCCAAGCAAGGGGGTACCACCACTGATGTGCAGGGGGCTACATAGGAGATAAAAATTTTAAGCAGGAGGAGAGTGAAGAGAAAGACAAACCAGTTTAATGATTATTAATTTAAAATATTTTTAAATATTATAATAACTACATCCAGTAGCGACCCCTGTGATCAGGTGATTGGATATTTTGAGGAGAGTAGAATCACCTTTTAATTGCTGTTGTTCCAGGTCCACCCAGACTCATGGTGGTAGCATCATTTAGTGTCCCAGTTATTGGTAAATAGTTAAACCCCAAAGAAAATACTATGAAAGTATCAAAATGAACTTTTATAGTAAAAATACCAACAATAGATTTTTGCCTAAAAAATATGACCAAGAATACATATTTATAGTAAAATTACCAACAACAGATTTTTATATGTAAAAAATGACCAAGAATATACATTTTTTATAATAAAATTATCAACAATACACACATAGTAACAAATTGTAGTGACTTCACCCAAATCCTTTGAAATTACTACCAAACACCTAACATGAACAAACTCTCTCATGACATTAAACTATATAATATCCAACAATTACTTAAATCAAACTGTATTCAAAAATATAACTTCAACAAAACTGGTCCTGGGCATGACGATAAACTGCATCTGGCAGCAATGCCTCTAATTGGGTGGTTGGGAGAAGCATGGAACCACTTCTTACTTGCTATTGTTCCCAGATCCACCCTAACTTGGTGGTAGCACCTGTTAGCGTCCCAGCTATGGGCAAATAGTTAACCCCCAAACTTGGATAAAAACACTATGAAAGTATGAAAAAAGACTTTTATAGTAAAAATTCCAGAAATACACTTTTGAAGATAAAAATATTATTATACATTTTTAAAGGAAAAACAATACATACCAACAATACATTTTTGAAGGATAAAATACATCCCAGCAAAAACCAATTTACAAAACTGTGTCAGTGAAACCTGATCGACAAACTAATTTCTTACAGAGAATATATATTATATTTATACAAATCTATTGTAAAAAATTGTCTATATTAAATAACCCATTGAGTTTGATATGCTGTGAAACAAACCAAATCAACCAACAAAATTACAATGTAAAACACATATATTACTGCTTGTAGTAATTATGTTCACACAAACATGTATATACACAGAAGCCAAGTATCATCTACCCTGTATTCAATTGTGAAATCAGAATAAGATTTTTATTGCTTTCAAGTCCCAAAGAAAATTAAATTTTGGCAGTAAATGACTTATAAGGATTTGATATGTCGTTAAACAAACATATCAAAATTAAATCAAAGATTTTAATGATTCTTGAGATGTGCCTGCTAGTGTAAAGTATATTGGCATGGAAAGTGTAACAAATTCGTTTACTTTTGCACAAATCACCTTGGGAAAGTGAGGAATTCATTTTTCAATTTCTTTCCAGTGAAGAGTTAAATAAAAGGATAGACTGAGCCTTGAGTAGCAACCAGTCTAAGAGAAAGAAAACTCTCAATTCCAAACTATGAGAAGGCAACGAGAAACTACTCTAATATCTTCCTCAAGACTGGATAGTAATTTGCAGATAAAAAGAGCCATGATCACTTATCTCCTGAATAGGTGTGGCATTTTAAGAAGATTAACTGTTTATAAATTCTTCTATGTGCTGCGTTACTTTAGGACATAGATAATGATGGCTTTCCAAAACTTCCTTAGCAGTTTTTTTCTCCCTTTGCTAAGGTTCCCCACTCCCATTCCACTATCATTTCACACAAGTTTAAGCTCGCTGTTTTCATCTTGCCCTTGATATGGTCTTTGAGGGGAAAGTTTTTCAAGAACCCCTTCTTCATTGCATGTTCAGGGAATTCCAGATCTCTCTTCCTGGTTCTGAGGGTCAGTCAGTTAAGTGCCATACATGATACACGCTTGGGCAATCATGTCTCGAAAGAGACATGACTGACTGGGCAGAAGATTATCCCGCAGTAGGTTGCCATTGCTTTCTGTGGTAGACTGGTTGCCAACCAAGGCTAAAGAACCCAATCTGTCCTGTTATTTGATCCATAACTGGAAGGAAGAGACGGATTAATACCTTTCCCAAGGGTATTTGCGCATATATGATTGCAACGAATTCAACTGGATGTTGCCATTTTCTCTAAGACATCCTTGCTGCTTACTCAATTCCTCTGTGAAATTTTCAGTATTAGGATAATCCACAATCTATACTGACAGCAAACAGCCCACATACAGATAGAAAAGGAGTTTTGTAGATATACAAATATATGAAACGGTTTAAGTAAAAGATGTGTCTTCTCACTAAACTTATTTAACATATTGTAATATAACAATCTAGGCCCACCCGAGGAAGCTGAGCAAGCGGGGGTGTTTTCCGGTCGTTGAAAGGAACGGATGTTTGTTTGACCTTATTTCCGGCAGTAGCGGAAATGGCTACAAGAGGCAGACAGAACAGGTGTCTCTGAGAATTACGTAGGCGTCGCATGGGCGTCGCGTGATCAAGGCAAAGCCGGAAGAAACAAGTCCCGGTTTTGGAAGATATATAAAGACTGCGAAAACACGGATTCGCCAGTCAGACAGTCAGTCTCGACAGACGAGATTAGAGAGTCAGAGAGACGAGTCTAGTCAGAGAGTCTCGACAGACGAGATTAGAGAGTCAGAGAGACGAGTCTAGTCAGAGAGTCTCGACAGACGAGATTAGAGAGTCAGAGAGACGAGTCTAGTCAGAGAGTCTCGACAGACGAGATTAGAGAGTCAGAGAGACGAGTCTAGTCAGAGAGTCTCGACAGACGAGATTAGAGAGTCAGAGAGACGAGTCTAGTCAGAGAGTCTCGACAGACGAGATTAGAGAGTCAGAGAGACGAGTCTAGTCAGAGAGTCTCGACAGACGAGATTAGAGAGTCAGAGAGACGAGTCTAGGCAGAGAGACAGAGGCAGACAGTCCGAGACCAGAGGAGAACAGATACGACACCCCCCCCGTCAGCCCCCATTAGAAGCGCGCTCTCAATTCTCTGTCCTTGTGCCACACGGTCCATCGTTTCATCAATAAAAATATAACTCATATTTTTATATATATATGCGTGTTTGTCTGTTTATCGGTATACAACAATATATAGTGAGTCTAATTCTGAGAGAATTAGAAGTCTTACCGGGATTCATTATAGGCAGACATAATCTTAACATAAGATATGCAGATGATGCAGTGTTGATCATAGACACTGAAAGAAAATTACAAGAATTCCTACAGAAGGTAATGAAGGAAAGTGAGAAGAAAGAACTAAACATCGACTGCAGGAAGACATAATGCATGGTTGTTAGCAAAAGGGACAGCCGAACATGCAAATTACAAATTGGAGATACCAAAATCAAACAAGTACAAAAAATTAAATATCTGGGAAATGTTTTAACAGAGGGCAGTAAGTGCGACATTGAAATCCAAAGGCACATTGATATAGCAAATGATGCTAAGCAAAGTATCAAGAAACAGAAAAATATCGCTAGAAACAAATAAAAGAGGACTGAAATGTTAATATGTATGATAGTGCAAAACAATTTTCTAACAGAAGAGGAGACTTGAAATAGCAGAAATGTGGATTCTGAGAATACCATGAACCAAATGTGTGCAATGGCTTAGCTTTAGAGAAAATGGAAGAAAAGAGGAAACCTATACTTAATAATTAGGAAGAGAAAAAGTTGAAATTTCTTGAACACATAATGAGGAAAGAGGAATTGGAAAATCTGATACTCAAAGGACAGATTGAAGAGAAGAGGGGCAGAGGAAAACAACAAATAACTTAATGATCTCCAGTAAATGAATGTCGGAACAGGGTTTAGGAGAGATAACAAAAAGACAATTTTTAAGAGTTAAAAAGGACAAGAGATTGTCGAGAACCATGATCACTTATGTCCTGAAGGAATAAACTCCAGTGCAATGCCATAGCATAAGTAAAACTGAGAATGACTTTAGCAAATTAGTTACAGGTATTCTACACCTTACATCAGTAAAGTTCCAGGAGAAGCGAAAATCGAAAAACAATAAGTACACCTATATTTTTTATTTTTTTATTTTTTTTAATAATTTAACCCCAAGTGTGTGTATGTACGTATGTTAGCTATTGATGTAATATTTACGGTTAGTATTTTAGCACTTGTTTTCCAGTGAAAAAGATATTGATTTGGAAATTCTTGCAAAATCAAATAACTGTCAGATTTTAATGAATTTTCAGGATTTACTCATAAATAAATTAATTTATTTTTTAATTTAACTTTTTTTTCAAACTTCCTCAAAAATATTCTCGAATCTTAAAATAAAAATGCAATAAAACTAATTGTTTAATTCGAAAAACTTTTATAAGTAATACTTATTAAGGTCACTGTTATCTTAAGGAAAAAAATCTTCAATGAATAATAAATTTTTACAAGAATTTTCATTATTATCATTATTTATTCAGCATACTTTCATCTGATTTGATGATATTAAATGTAAACTATATTTACTAATCAATAATTGAAAAGCTAAATACAAAATCATTTTACACCAAGATTTTCAATTTTATGTTTTTAAGTATGGTCAACAATACACAGCATTATATGTGGCCATAGTGGGGGATGGTTAATGTTTCTTTGATTCGGCCTTGTGTAATACTTAACCAAACTCCCTACAGCTTACAAGTTTTATCCAGAATTATCATAATCAGAGGGTTTTCATCATTATCAGAAGGTTGGTTGTTGGCAGGTTGGAATATGTGGAATAAAGTAAGAATAAAATATACATTTTCCATGTTAAAATAGAAATTTATTAAAAGGAAAGAATAACATAAGTTGTAGAAGTTAATGTGCAATTAGAGACAACATTAAGAGTTCATGTTCAATGAGAATGTTAAAGGTATCAAGATTTGTAGAAAATGTTCGTAGTAGTAATTGTTGAAAGTGTATATGGGTACAAAAGTATGTATGTGTTTGTATGGTAGGAATGTCTTTGGAAGGAGAAGAAGTAATAGAATGAATCAGCACATGAGAAAGATGGAGAAAGAGAACAAGGCAGGACATGACCTTATCTTTGGGTCGATTTGAAGTTACATTTTAGTTTTGTCTTTCTCGCTGCTCTCATCTGAATGACTGATGCTGATAAGGGTCATTTATATAGTCCTTTTAAATTTAGTACTGGATCACTAATTCCTCAAGTCCTGCAAGTCGTTCCTGTTGGTCAGAATCAATTTAACACCTACTTGCGAAATTCAGTTTCGACATTTTCTTTGGTCAATCCTTTTTCTATTTGGGAAAAAACAGGATTGCACATGTCATTGTGAATTTTTGTAAAAGTGAAGAAGGTTGATTTTAATTTTTAATTTCTTATCCCACTACATTAGAAAATAAGAATGATGACTCCAGTAAATGTAAAGTCAGCATTCCTAAAATTAGATTCTATAGAATATTTTCCAACAATTTTAAGATTACTGAGTACTTAAAAATTATATAAAAAAATGAACTCTCATTATTTTCTTCAAATTGTCTTTTTAACAGATAGTTTCTGTATAACAACAAACATTTCAACACCTCACCAGCACTTGTCACCTTATTAATTGCCTAAGAATGGCTACTGGTGGTTAAAAATCACTGATATTTTTTTTTTAAATTTAATTATATATTATTTAAAGTTTTTTTTTTTTTTTTTTTTCAAATCAGAATAATTACACTTAAAATCAGAAAATTTTTCCCCAAAGTATCAGGAAAGTATATTTTATTTTTGGAAGATTTTTTAATACAGAGAATTACAGCACAAGATGACTAAAATGAAAAGTCAGCTATTTTAGAAAAAATTTAAAAAATCAGTTCCTATCAATATGATTTCTGTTTGAAATATAGAATATGTTGCTTACTGGAAATAGTAAAATTTAATCATTTACCTTTCAATTAAAGCTAAAATGAACGCTTCAAGAACATTTTTTTAATTTATAAAAGTTCATTTTAAACCAATGTATCAAACAATTTGGGAGGTATCTAATTTCATATTAATTTAAAGATTCGTTCATTATATTCGAGGGTTTGATGAAATTTTAGAATAGTTTTCATAGTATAATGTGAAAAATATTTATTTGTTCTAAAGACGTATACAGATATTTTTGTTTTGTTTTATTTGAAATTGCCAAAAATATGAGGCTGTAATTTGTAATAAAGACATTAGCCAGTGTTTGATTTTTTTTAATGTACAAGTTAACTTTAGTCTCTGTTTCGATAAATTTGTACAAATTTGATTTGTTCTGCATAAGTCTTATTAAACAAGTAATTAGATAGGAAAATAATTAAATGCGCAACATTTAAAATTTTTACCAAAAATCACAAGAAGGAATAAGATAGTTATTTATAGAAATATCCTTCAGTTAAAATAGAACAGATCTCGTAAAACTGGTGTTATGGGGTAGGTTCACAATCTAATTTTAACAAAGGTTTTAAAATAGTTAAAACATACCTTGACACTTTAAAGTTCAAGAAGAGAAAAATCCTTTATCAAACTGTCATTAATTGAATAATTAAGTGTTTTAATGACCATTTCAAAATTAATGTCTTCCCACGCCAAAAAATGAGTTGCATAATATTCTGTTTGCCATAATAGTAACGTTTAGTAAACATTGGATGAATTGCTGACAAAAAATATTTAACCAAAATTCTGAATGTGTTAAAAAGGATTAAAAAATAATGAAAAACCTTGGAACACAGAAAAACCCTGGAACACAGTCATGGCAGTAGTAATGTTATCATGGTCATGGGATATATTGAACCCTATTTTGGAAAATAACAAAAAAATAATTGTAATAAAACTTTATTAAATCTAAAAAAGCTACAAGAAAATACAATATTCCTACTTTCATTTCTTCTGGGATTATAGATAATACTGTTGTAAAGTGAGTATATGTTGCAACTCAAAATAAGTAGTAAAAATAGCTAAAAAAAAAAAACTACATTACCAAAGATTCTATGAAAAATAGAAAACTACAACTGAAGTCTTGGGTGATGACCTACACACACCCAGGTCATAGGAGCTTCAGCTATGAGATTCCCAGCCTCCTGGTAGCAACACACTGTATGGAAGAGAGTGAGTTTTAGTTCAACAAAAAATAATACTTTTATGTTCTGAAACTGTAACTACAATGTTTGAGCAAATTATAATCTGGTTTTACAGTCATTTCCATTTGTGTACTGGTTACTGTTGACAATCTCTGCAGTATGGGTAGATGTGGCAAAGGCATACTGGGCTTCCACAGCTGGTGCACCTGTGGCCGGTCTTTCTGTCCTCGTTCCTGGGACAGTGTGAGCTTTGGTGTCATTCATCACTATACAGCCTGGTGGAGCAGCTGTGGCATGTAAAGGGATGTTGCAGACAGTACTTATAACCTTCTTGAGATTACGTGACATCTTTGGAGTGTTGACCAATCTCTTTTCTGCCCATGGTTTGATAAGGGCCACTGCCAACTGCTGCATGTCTTTACGCCTGGGCATTGTAGAACAACCTGTCCTCAGCTGGTTTTCACTGTATATTATCCATGAGTTCATAACACCGCCATTTATCATCCCATAGAAAACACACATGGGCCATCTTTTTGTCTTGCGACCAACTGCATAGTAAGAGCACATCTGGTCAAATGTATCGACACCACCTTTGGTCTCATTATAAAATGTAATTATTTCAGGCTTCCCATGATGTTTGGATGAGTGTGCATTGTCGACATGTTTCTTCTTGGTCCTTAATGTGTCTTTGCAGTATGAGACAAAAGTTATATTGTTGGTGTATAAGAAAGCACTTGAATCTTGCCTCCGGTTTCTTGTGTCTTTCATTTCCAAAGGTAGCTCCTTAATAGACCTCACAGTGTTAATGTGGGTCATGCCGCAGTTTATCAGGAGATCAGTTGCCAGGGCCACTGATGTGAACCAGTTGTCTGTGGCCACGTTTCTGTTGGTTTGGTAATGAGGCATGGTCAGATCTTTAGCGAACTGATGGCCAAGGGTTATGCCATCAAGGGTTCTGGTTCCCTGTCTCCCCAGGTAGGGAATTCCACCCAGCAAGTACTTTGTTGTCATTTATGAGGACTAACTGTATTCCGTATTTCGCTGGTTTGCTATGAATATACATACAGAATGGGCAGTTCCCACAGAAGGCCAGTAGCTGCTCATCCACAATTAGGTTTTCATGAGGAACATACATTTTCTCACAGTTTGCAATAAAGATGTTCCAGATCTCGCGCCTCTCTTCCCTCGTGTTTTTGTCATCAAACCTTAGACAGTTGACTAGGAAGGAGAAGTGATTCTCTGACATGGCTGCATAGTAGAATGCTGAGCCAGTCTTGGGGCTAAACATTTCCCTTGTGGACAGGTGGTTGTCCCTCTGGCACCCACTGAAGATTAGCACCCCTAAAAGTGCGTGAAGCTCGTCTGGTTCTAGCAGTGACATCCTTGCCTTGTGATAATCATACTTGGCTGCCTCTCTTGGAATTAGTACATTGGTTCACATCACTATTTCAGTTATAATATCATCCCCAAACATCAACTTCATTGCTTTCTCTGGAGTTTCTGTACTTTTTGCTTCTGGCACAGATCCGGGGGTATAGTCATGCACAATGTTACATGCTGCTGTCCTTACTGATGTGATTGTCTGTGGACAACAGTTCCACCTAAAACCAGACTTTGATGTTACTGTGCTTTTTCCAAAATTGAATTGATGTTTCTAGAAATGTCATTGTCGCCATCATCATCAGCAGGCAAAGTAGGAGGAGGAGCAACAGGATCATCAGGGTCAGAAGGAGACTTATCATGGGCAGCAGTAGTCATAGGCTTTGTGGCATGCCAAACAGATCTACGGAGCCTTTTTGGTCCCCTAGTAAAAGCAGGCAAAATATTTTGCAGCAGTAAGTTGTCCTTACTTTCTGCAGTAGACTGGTTGGCAACCTGCTATTTAACCCATAGCTGGAGGAAAAACCTTCCCATGGGTATTGCATGTAAGTAAATGCAACAAATTCAACTCGAATTCAAACTCGGTTCTACTGTTTTTTCATTCCAAGCCAATGTCGATTACACCACAGCTCAAGTGTACTTGGTCATAAAGAAAAATAAATGATAGAAACACATTTCATAAAAGAAAACACTTCATTTATTAAATCCAGGTGACAAACATAGTATTAAATTCTCCCCAGCTCAGGTGTTATGATTTTCTAAGAGACTATTCTACACATGAATGAAAACACTTAAGGAGTGAATCTCACTTAAAAAGAAATGCCAGATGTACAGAGAATTTGAATAAGCCTGTCATTTAATCAAAAAGTACAATGGCTCCAATGAAGGATAACAAACTTCACACTGTTGAAATCTTGAAAAAATATTCTTTTGTTACAAAACTATTTTTATAATTTTTTATTTCTATTTGTTAACTTTATTAATGCTCTCTTTGTAGAATATATAAAACGAGTTAGTTTTATATAGATATTTGATTTTTAAATATTTTTTCTGCTCAATAAAATATACTGAATGTGTTTGAACTCCTTTGTCAAATCTGAAGTCAGATTACTTAAAAAATGTGTTTGTACCATTTCTTTTCCTACATTATGTGTTGGTAGATGGTGGGAAGTATAATTCATGAAATGTAGAACAGCTGGTTGATATTATCTGTGGTTTTAATGACAGTTTAAACCCAATAATTACTAAAATTTTGAAAGAATAGTGATTTCATATTCAGGCAGAAGATTTTTCGTTCTAACAGTTAAATTCAGTTAAAATGTAATGTTTTATTGACTAGCTAACATATGTATTGTAAAGAAGTCACTTCCTTGACAAATAAACTATAGTGAGATTTCAGCACACTTGACCACATATGCTCACATATACAGTGGGCATATAGGGTGTAACAGCCCCAGGCCTCCATACCAGAAAGGCATCCAAACAAAAAGGATATTTAATTTAAATAAGTGTTTTTCCTGTTTCATTTGTTTTTACATGTTTAAAAGGTCTTCTTTTCTCACATTTCTCAATATTAGATCCTATAGGCTTTCTACTTGAGTCTTAGGGGAATACAGTCAAAGCATTAGTCCTGGGCATCACTAAACTTCCTGCATGTCACTGCTCACATATCTGGACATATAATAATATTGTATTAATATTATGATATATTTAAACTTTGTCAACTTTGGCATTGACCCCTCAGTTTATTTTATGTTTTGAGCTTTTAGTTTACTTTAAGCTTTAGTTTGTGGTGATTAGATAAGTAGTAGTAAAATGTATTGAAATATACCCTTTCCTCTTTACTAATAAAGTGACAAAGAATCTCTCTCTCTTTCTCACTCACACACATGCACATACACATGCTCCCCTGTTTCAATTCTTACATATTTCTGGTTACCTAGATTATAACCTGGACATAGCTTATGTGGTCAATGGTTGTCATGTGAAAATCAGCCAGTGACTAACACTTCCACAAAAATAAAATATGCGTAGGCATTAATTAAATATAAAAGAACAGTGAACACATGCATAGCCTCTTTAGTTGGTCCACTGGGCATGTGGCATTTGTGTCAGCCGTCGGAAATTCAATCAACATACCAACCAGCCAAAAGAAGATTATCTCTGTTCAAACCAGAGATTGTAGTAAATAATATTCACAAAAAGAATACACAGAAAATCAAGAAATGAATTAAAGTGCACAATCCAAACTCTCAAATACACGAAACCTAAAGTAGCATAGCACAAACAACAATCTGATACTACAATCTACCAAACATGCACATGTAGGAATAAATATGATATATTTACATAAATATACATGGAAGAAAAACTCTTTATAACCTGAACACAGTAATACATATGTAATGAGGAACATTCATGTGAATACAACAATAACTTATACAAGAAACGTATCAAAGACACAAAATACAAAAAGGACAGAAATGATAATCATTCACATATAAAAAGATGTGACCTTATGGAATCAACAACAAAAATAAAAATAGTGGCATAGTTAATAAAACTTGGCCTTTACTCATGTATCATCTCAACCTTGTCTATACCATGAGTTATCTTTACTATTTGTGCATGTGTAAAAAGGTCTAATAATCATTAGACTTAAATTTATATCACTTAGCATCCTCCATAATTTACCTAAACTTTTAAGTTAACCTGATGAATATTTATGAGCATCTGATAAGTTTTAAAATTCTGAAAAACTGAATTTATAAAAGATCTTTTCCATGACAAGAGAGAGCAACCAATAATACACAAAGATGAGGACAGGCTGGAAATATTAAAGTGTGAAGTGGAATCTGCAATAGCCAAACTGAATAGAAACAAAGCAGCTGGACCAGATGGTATAGTCATAGAGCTGCTGATAGCCCTGGAAGAATTTGGTATAGAGAAAATTACAGAAATAATAAATGAAATTTATAATAGTGGTGTAATACCAGATGACCTCAGCAAGTTGCTCTTCATAGCACTACCTAAGAAGACAGGAGCAAACATGTGCGAACTCCACAGAATCATCAGGTTAATGAGTCATATAACAAAATTGATCATCTGAATCCTGATGAATAGAGAGAGAGAAGCAGAATCAGGCCAGAGATAGGACAAGATCAGTGCGGTTTCATCAAAGACACTGGAACAAGAAATGCCATATTTATGATTAGGATGCTCTCTGAAAGAGCAATACAAATGAAGAAGGACGTACCTGTGCTTTATTGATTATGCAAAGGTATTTGACAAAATGCACCACAAAGAATTGATGGATGCCACAAAGAATTGATGGAGATGCTCGGCAGCCTTGACATATTTGGAAAAGACTTAAAAGTAATTAAGAATCTTTATTGGCAGCAAACCGCTTGTATATGGACAGGTAATGAATTCAGCAGATATACAAAGATAGAAAGGGGCGTAAGACAAGGATGTATCTTTTCACCAAATCTATTCAACTTGTACAGCGAGAATATTTTGAGGACCCTAGAAGTTATGCCTGGATTTGTCATCGGAAGCCACAATTTCAACAACCTATGGTATGCAGATGATACCGTGCTGATAGCAGACACAGAAAGGAAAACTACAAAACCCCCTACAGAAGGTAGCTGAAGAGAGTGATAAGAAAGGATTACAAATAAACTTCAAGAAAACCAAATGCATGGTCATCAGTAAAAAGGGCAGCCCAAAATGCCAAATACAGGTTGGGGATACCAGAATCAAGCAGGTACAAAAATTTAAATACCTGGGAAGCGTTATAACAGAAGACGGAGAGTGCAACACAGAGATCCGAAGGCAAATTGGCATGGCGAAGGAAGCATTCCAGAAGTTGAGTAAAGTATTAAAAAACAGGACAATTTCACTCGAAACAAGAAAGAGAGTACTGGATTGTTATGTGTTGTCAGGTCTTCAATATGGCAGTGAATGCTGGACAATATCATCAAAGATGAAGGAAAAACTGGAAGCAACTGAAATGTGGTTCTACAGAAGGATGCTGCAAATATCATGGATCAAGCATGTGAGCAATGATGTGGTCTTGGAAATGAAAAGGAAACTAATACTGAGCATCAGGAAGAGACAGCTGAAGTTCCTGAGACATGGAAGGAGGGCTTGGAGAACCTGATACTAACCGGCCAGATACAGAGAAGGAGAGACAGAGGAAAGCAATGGGTAACATATTTGAAGGTGGATGATGGAACGAGGATTGCATGTTGTAACAGAAGGTGGGCTAAGAACCACCAGGGATAGGGAGACGTGGAAAGCCATGATCGCCTAAGTCCTGAAGGGACAGGGCACATAGAAGAAGATAGGCTACACTCACAGATTTTAAGATTTTTTTTTTTTTAAATAGTCCTCACTGACCAATTTTAAGGTTTTTATATAGGCCACACTGATAGATTTTAAGAAACAACTGCAAAAACAGTTGGCTAAAAAACAGAATATATTATCTTTAATCTGTAAAAATATGAAACTTGATTATTATTTATGTAATTTTCTGTTTCCAGTATTTTTTATAGATATATTGGTATTTAATATTTTTAAAACATAAAAAGAAACCCAGTACTAAATTTTACAGTTGAAATGTCTAAATGTAGCTAAGTTTTATGCTAACAGTTTATTTGTTTCACATTTCCCACTTATGGAAATCTCTTTCAGCTTCTTGTTTTCCAGTTGACTTTGATCTTCAGAAATTTGCCTGAAATATCAATCATTAGTTTCTGTCATTAATGTTTTCTCATATTCTCTCACACTCAGTAACCTATGTCTTAGTGACTTTATTCCTTTGCTTGGGTTGAAATGATTAAATCTCTTTATCAAGCAATGTAATAGATTCTAAAATGTCTTTTTTGTACTATTTCAGATTAATACTTACTCTAAAAAATGCAACCAATATGTGGCTTGCAGCTGTGGTGTGGCCGTGAGATATTTAAACAATGTAATTTTGATTGACAAATGTGGAACTAATCTAGCAGAAGATATCACCTGGCCATCAAAAGTAAAACTTTATCAATCAGGTGAATGGGAAAAAGATTTCAAAATTGTATCATCTGAAGGAGGAAGACATTACAAGGTATATAGACATTAATGATATTTGTCTCTTTCCTTGTTTTTTATATTTATCTTCTTTCTGTTGTCTTTATTTTCTCGCTGAGCAATGATGTGGTCTTGGAAATGATGGAAATGAAAAGGAAACTAATACTGAGCATCAGGAAGAGACAGCTGAAGTTCCTGAGACATGGAAGGAGGGCTTGGAGAACCTGATACTAACCGGCCACTTACTCTTTTTTTTTTTTTCTTTCTTTCTCCTTTCTGGTTTCTTTTTACCTTTGTTAGATTCACTTTTTTGTTGTTTTCTTTCTTTTCTCATTGTTACTTTCTTCATTGTCTTTTTTCTGTTCTTTTTTTTTTTTGCTTTTTTATTTTCTTCTTTCTCTTGGCTTCTTCTTTTTTCTTTTGTTACTTTCTTCATAAATTTTTTTAAAACCTGGGCTTTGAAAGTCAGCTACTTTCTTTAAGTAACATTGATCAAACTCCCTAGCTAAGATTAATGTTGGTTTTCTCTCAGCCATTCAAACTGCGATTGTAATAATTGTTTATTTTGTAAATGTTTCTATATTCTATCTCCAAGTAAAACAAAATAGCAAATAATTAAATTTCTTTTTTCCAGATTTATATTCCCAATGGAGGAATTGTATCCGTAAGTGCAGGCAACAGAAAGTTTCTAAATATTTGGTTTTACCCTTCTTTCAATGATTACATTAATAGCACAGGTAATTTTTTCTTTTTGCACATTTTATGGTTTCCGGTTCAAAGCAATTGAAATAGACCAAAAGTCTGTCAAGAGTCAATTACATAGCATCTGTCAAAATATCATTTTTTTTATTTAATTAAATGTAACTTATTTAACTTAATTAGTCAGGTGTTCATAGAAATTTGAGCTCAATGTAAATCGAATAATTATTCTTTTGAATACTCAGTTTTTTGTAGGCACAAAAGCCCAAGTTTACCAAATAATCATTAGTAATTAAAAATGTTTTTCACTACTTAAAGATATAATTGAAATTTAACCCTTTAAATATACAGTGCTTACTTATGGACATAGTTTATATAACAATATAGAAATTTAGGCTGAAATGAGCTGTCCACAAAGTCTAATTGGTTTGGGGCCTAGATAGTATGCTGTCCTTAAGGTTTAGTAAATCCTTTGAGGGCAATAACATCTGCATAATGTTTTCCCAATACAGAGCTCGAGAGCCAATCAAGCTAGTTGATGACTAAATGAAGTAATTGATATGAATGTAAAAAAAGTAAAGATTATAAAGATGGGGAGGATATATAACAATAAATTTAAAGGGATTAAGATCCTAGTGTTCAGAGTAGCATTCACACAGGAGCCAGTTTTTGGTAAGAAGCTTATTTGAACTTACAATTAAAATATGGAGAGAGTGATTAAAATTTGAAGAATCAGCATGGAGAGGCCAAGCTGTAAAGGTCTAAACTAGTGTAACTCAAGAATGTAGCTTATCTTAACATTTGTCATGAAAATAGTGATAGAGCAGTAAGAGACTTGCAACATTGCATTTGTGGGAAATAGGCTTCAGGGTGAGAAATTAATCATCCCCTACAAGTTCAAATAGATTATTTTAAATTCTATGAAAACTAGAAAGTTAGCTCAAATAGACTACCTTTTTGGTCTAATCTCACACTTGTAATGATAAAGTGTTGGTTACAATTAACAGAATAACTGGAAAACCTCTCCTCCCCTAATTTTTACACAAATTCTACAAAGACATGAAAGGATTTTTTCTCAACCAAAAAAACAAAAACTAATTCTCAGTCTTATCTTTACACTTTTGTGCTTTCTTAAAGTCCAAATGTAACCACTTGACTTTATTTCTTTTGTATTTGAACCCTATTCCTAATTTGTGAACTTTGTTTTATTATTGTCACTTTGCTTTATTTTTGACTTTGCTTGCTTCCTTGATAGCTACAATCTCCAAGAGTTTAAATGCAATGTCAATTGCCATCTCTTATCCCCTTGACTCCAATCCTTCTTGTCCTTTTCCTAACACCTCTTGTATCTTGTTCGTCTCCCTTTTCACTCTACTCTCACAACTCTCTTCACACCAGTATTCCTATCCTTCTCTTGCCCATTCTCTGACATCCCCTGCAACCAGTTCCTCTTTCTTTTTCCTTTCCTCCTATGTAAACTTTCACTCTTCTCTTATGTAGCCTCCCACACACCAGTGACAGTACTGTCTTGCTTGGGGTGAAATGATTAATATATATATATATGGTGCAATGGATAAATTCTCTTCTAAATCACACAAAAATGAAAATAATACTGACATCTAATTTTAACAGATATATTTACCAAAATAAAACAAAAATGTTTTGAAATATTAAACAGTAAATTTATTCTAGAAAATCGCCATTGGCTTCAACTATAGTCTCCAGATGACTTAGGCATCTCCTGCAGCTCTTCTGGACGTCGTCTTTGTTTATGTTGGCAAATGTTGTCTTAATCCTTGCCTTCAGTTCATCTTTGGTTGAGAATTTTATTTTGTTTATTATGCTTAACTGTGCCCAGTTATTTTTTTTATAAAATATGGTAGATTAGAATTTACTTTTATAAGATTTTGAGAATTTTTTGTTATTGTTATGCTATCTACAAGAAGACTAAATATACAAGTAACTAAATTAAATTTTTATAAAATTGATCAAAGGAATTTCCATGTGGAACAGTGGAAATAGTTTCAATTAAAAGAATTATAGTTGAAATTAAACTGAATAAACTCTTCAGTTAGTTGAGTGCCATACATGATAAATGCTTTGGGTGATCATATCTCAAAAGAGACATGACTGACTAGGCAGAAGATTATCCTGCCGTAGGTTGTCATTGCTTTCTACAGTAAACTAGTTGCCAGCCAAGGCTATAGAACCCAATCTGTCCTGTTATTTAACCCATAACTGGAGAGAAGAGATGGATTAATACCTTTTCCAAAGGTGTTTGTGCATAAGTGAATGCAAGGAATTCAACTGGAATTTGAACTCGGCTCCCTGATTTGACGTTCCGAGTCGATATCCACTGCACCACAAATTTGTAAAATCACTAGAATCAAACTCAAGATATAGTCTTTTCTCTGAATAAAAGCAAACATCAATCAAAAGCCTTAAGTTTGAATAAAAAGTTGATTTTGTTCAATAAGCAGTTATTTTTAAGTGAAATTGGCAAAATTCTCAATAGCAGCAACAATAAGAAGCACAAGGCAAAATGATGCAAGGCAAAGCAAGCAAATATAAAGCAAAGTAACTATAAGACTGTAACAATGTAAAAAGTTAACAAAATAGAAACAGTGTTCATATACAAATGGGATACAGTCAAGTGGTTTTAGCCTTGTGACTTCAAGGTAAGGAAGAAAAATATATGTCTAAGACCAACAATTGTTAATTTTTATTAGTTAGGAAGAAATTCCAGCATGCACTTGAAGGATTTGTCTCTAAATTTGGAGAAGAGGGATTTTTAACAGTAATTTTTCCAAATTGAAGCCAACAGATGAGATATAACTCTAAACACAAATAAACTTATTAATTGAACATTTTTGTTTTTCAGGTCTTTGTGGCATACATGATGGTAATGTTCAAAATTACACTGAAAAATCAAACAATTTCACTTTGCAATGGCGGTAAGTTATTCAAAAGAATACTTTTAACACTTAAGTAATGCGTAGTAAGTCATTTTCATTTTGCTCTTTCTTTCTTTTATAACTGAGTGATAAAAATGGTATGACAGCTAAGATCTTAAGATATTACAACTTTAGTGCTAAGTTAGTAAACATTACTACATTATTGTTTTAAAATTTGTAAATTTAAATAAGCAATGTATGCATTAATCATGTTAATTTTTCTTATAGAGTTCCGGTCAGTGACAGTCTTTTTACTGGAATCTGCTCAAATCATTCATATATGATTAAAAATAAGATTTTCTGTGCTTGTGGTTTCCAAAAGTCTTCCTGTAAAAAGATGGGAAAATTCAGACCCTGTTATATACAAGGTAATTATATAGTTTTTGCTAATTTTTATATTAAAAAGTAAATTTTATCCATTATGAGGCAGGCATGCAGATGTATTTTTTGCTGAATGCTGGGAAAGTAAATTCTTTTTAATACAATTTTTATCCTTGGTAACAACTGTTATTTCCTATTTGCTTACATCTAGAATGTATGAAAAGGTGCTAATATTACCTTCAAACGTTGCTTTTATGACCAGGATAACGATATTTCTGAAATTTACTTATTCCCATTGGGAAAACTGGTGAATGTGAACATTTTTCTTTATGCAACAAAATGACATAATTCAGAAGCAGCATTTATTCATTCTAGCACTACGCAAGACCACAAAAAATTTAGAAGCAAGTAGTTTTTAACAAATTACATTTATGCTGTAAATTACTTTCACAAATCATCCCTCAAATATAGTCTCTTATCATGTTTTCATTATACAATCCTTGTTGTCAGATTTAAAAGTTCAGTATATCTGAGTGGAAGTGCTCACCTAGTTCCTCAGTTCTTGAATTTATCAAGATAAACAAAGATATGAACTTTGAGGAATATCCTACAACCCATAGTTCTTTAACAGGTTATATGTAGTTTTTAGCATTGTAATTTTGCAGGAAGTTCTAAACCACTATGATGAAGCTATTTTACACTGCTTTCTTTATCCTAGTTAGCTTCTTTGAAATTATTTGCACATTATGAAATTCTTTATTTCTGGTCTGACAAAGACATTGGTTTTTAATTTTGCTACAGACAACTTTGGAAAGAAGTCTTAAAGATACTTGAAGGCTGCAGATTCCTTATCTACAGCTATCACAAAATGTTTCATGGTTGTACACTCCTTATCTAGAGCTATAACAAATATGTTTCATGGCTGTAGACTCCTTATCTAGAGCTATAACAAATTGTTTCATGAGGACCAATTTTACGTGCAATTGAAGAAATAATACTTTCTAGAGTCCAACTTTGGCTTCCATTTGGTGAATGTTTCTTCCCACACTGAACTTGTTCTGTTGTGGTTTGTCATACCTGTGGTAGTGTTCCGTGATGTCCCTACTGTCTTAAAGACAAAAATAACACAAACTTAGAAAAGCCACCTTAGAGACCCATCAGGAAATCCACCATTTTGAAGTTTCCGTTAATGTCCCAACTGTACTCTTTATATTTTAAGTTAATTAATAATTATTAAGATCTTGACACTGCTGTATTGCTCTTTGAAATACAATCATTGAGCCAAATGAAGAGATTGATACGTGTTCCCATTTTGACAAAGCACAAATTTGAAACTCCTGCATGAGTTGTTAATGAAGAAGCACCACACACTGGGATTACAGGTGATTCCAGTTACTGCAAACAGACTGATCACAGAAACTAATTTGAAACAGAGTATAACAGGAAACTTCCACCAAAAATTGAAAGAGATATTACAGTGGACTTGAGAATTGTGGAGAAAAGGAAATAAAAAATAAACCTAACTGGAAAAGATTTCTGGTCACACGTGCAATTTTATGACTCCACTCATGGAAAGGAGAGAATCTGCTTCCGAAAAATATCCTTCGGACAAGTTTTAGCAACCCTTCTCATGAAGTGGCGATTTCATCATCCCAATTCAGTGTGAGCCTGACTTGAGCTTGACTATGTTTATCTGTTTTTATCCTTACTTTCCATCAACTATCTCTGAACCAAAATGGACATACTCAAGAGACATTTAATTTTATTTCAATGCAGTGAACATAAAAGCAATAAAAAAACTCTAGATTTTTTGCGTGCCTCTTCTATCTTTGTTTACATATTGAACACACACATTCACCTGAAACATACACACATCTACAAACTTAAGTTTGGTTTCTTAAAAAGACTGTTTTAAGAGAAAGATTTTATAACTTTTGACTATTGTTATCCCTAACTGTTCGGTCAATGAATGCCAAATGTTTTCTGCATGGAAATGGCTATTTTACCATTGCTGCCATGATGACAACTACTACTACTAATAATACTACAATAATGATAAGCAGCAGCAACTTTATTTACCTAATTCATAAAAGTATTAAGAAAGACTGCTCAGTTACTGCATTTTTATCATTTGTGACATCCATAGATTTTAAGAGACCACAGATATGTGCCTATGAAGTTTATGTAAATTCTGCTATTGGAGGGTCATAATAGTCTCTGTTTTAACAAACAAGTGCAGGTAAGGTGACACTGAACATTTCTTGTTTGGGTACATATATTTATATCATACATCTTTACTAATTAGTTAACTAACTTTGATTTGATTTCAATGGCAGTAACAGCTCTGTTATGTGTACAGGTCTTTAATAAATGCCATAAAAATTCTAGTACCTTCTGCTCATTTTATGTGACACATCACTGATGAGGGAAGAAATAGATTCATACTTTTCCTCACCCCAAAGCATAAACATGAAAGTGAATGAAACAGATGAGGCAGGAATTTGAATTTGGTTTGCCTTTCTCTTCAGATAACTGTTATGCCACCCACATATTTTTCATACTAACATGTGTATAAAAATGTGTTTAATTTATTTTCCTGTGATATTTCTTTCCTTTAGAAAACAAAATAACCACGGAACTGATGAAGCAAAAACATCAACCATTTAACTGTTACAATAAAGTTCCAAAGATCAATGGCTTTAAATACAATTCAACATTTAACTCTGTTGTAAGTAAAATTATTTTCAGTAAAATCTTTGTTTACATTTTTTATTAATGTGTTCACATGCTGATCATTAGTGGCTTTCAAATGCAGCTACAAATGTTATGATATGGCAACAGTACTTAATTCATGAACAAATGGTAGATTTATAAACGTGCAAGATAGATTCTGATGAGAAAAACTTTTTGGCCCAACACAGAGACCCAACCTTCCTAGCAGTAGATGTATCTATAGGTTCCATGTAGTTGTTCCACTTCAGGTCAGTTGAAAAAGAGAGCCAAGGAGGTGTGGTGTGTTGCTCTCCAGGAGACTTGCATTGGTTATGCTGATAGCTGACAAGACAGTTTCTCTATGTTGGTTGAAGGAGAGCAGTTTTGTTTTGAAGGCATTCAAATTTATGTGCCATTTCCTGCCCTAGTTAATTACTGATTGTAGGTCTGTTTAAAGAGCAACAACCAGGTTTACTTTGTCAGCCTTGGCTGGTTTCCTCTTGAGATGGGAGTAAATGGTGGTGTGATCTACATAGATGCCTACTCGGGAACTGATGACATTAGAAAGATCATTAACAGTGTAGGACCTAGGATAAAGCCTTGAGGGATACCCATGTTTGTATGAAAGGATCTGGAAGCTTGTCTGTTCAAAGTGACCTTCATTTCATGACCCCTTTTGTGTGTGAACACTATTTTTATTTTGTGAACATTTTGCTTTATTACTCTTGGTTTGCCTACTTTTGACTTGCATATGTATTGTTTGTTTTGTATTATTTTACTTTGTTATTTTCTTTCTTTTTTATTATTGGAAACATTGTCAATTCCATTAGCTGACTATTTTTATCAAGTGCATTTAACCATTGCCAATTACTCTACAAAATGATGTAGTATTTTACATGAATTTATTACATAAAATAGTTTAATATCTGCTTGTAGAATTCCTCCTTAATGCATTTGCAGTTATATTAGTTTAAATACTATATATATCAGTCAGTCAAGGGCCATATGTGATACAAGCTTGGGCAATAATATCTCTTTCGAGACTTGACTGAATAGGTAGAACATTTTAACATAGTAGGTTGCTGTTTCTCTCTGGACTAGATTGGTTGCTAACCAAGGCTATAAAACCCAATCTGTGCTGCTGTTCAACCCATAGAGGGAGAAGAGATGGATTAATACCTTTTCCAAGGGTATTTGTGTATGAGTGAAGGCAACTAATTCAACTGAAATTGAAACTCGACTCCCTGATTTCTCATTCCAAGCTGATATTCATTGCGCCACAATGCACACATACATTTTATATATATATATATATATATATATATATATATATATATAATGACACCGTTATGATGCCCTCACCCATCAGGGCTGGGTTTCTTAAAATAACAACTTCTTCGCACTAAAATTATCAAACCTCTATCTCCACCCTGATATTAAGCACTTTCCAATAAAATACTTTCTTGCCAAAATACCTTTTATCAGTAAAACTACTGAAAAACAACAAACTTAATCCCAAACATTATCATAACTCAACAGTATATATGTATGAATGATCAAAATATAGTTTTAAGGTGGGTTTATAGGTAAAAATGCTTAATATCAAGGATATAGCTTGTATGAATATCAAAGTGGACACTGAGGTCATTGCCAAATAACAGTCTATTTTATACTTGAATACAGTCTTTGATGTGTATTTAGTGGCTCATCTATATATGTTACCTAATGAAGCATTGTGGGTAACAAGATTAGGTATTTCCAGTTTATTGTATAATAAACCCAGAAATATTTGATCTTGCTATTTTTCACCACTCTGTTTTGACCCCAGCCTTTACTTGTGTGTGCATATATATATAGTGCTCATTCACTAATGAATTAGAGCACTCTGGCTATTGGGCATGTATAATGATAATATACACGCTAAAAAGTCTGCCATCTTCCACTGAGCGCCCATAGCCCAGGGGTAAAATTGCCGACTGATGCCAATTCAGTCGGGTTTCAATCCTGGGTTAAAAGCATTCGGAGTCTAACCATACTGATGAGCTGTGATACAGCGAAACAGATCTGTCTGTGGATGACTATATATATATATATATATATATATATATATATATATTGAGAAGAAAACCCAACACATAATTCAATGGTTATAAATCCAGAATTTATTTCAGTAATGTAAATAAAATTTTTTACAGTTGTCTCATTCAGGCCATTGATTAATAGATAAAAATATCCATTGAGCTGTCTACTTCTGTCTTATTGATAATTTATACTAATTAGATAAAATCTTTGGGATTATCCTCTCTCGTCTTCATGGGTTACCATTTCCTTTTATATAAAGAGACAAGAAGAAAATTATTCTTAATCTCGTTTCTTTTTCTTCATTTTGTTCCTTTACTGATTCACTGTATCTGAAAATAATTTATGTACAAATATATAAAAACAGCAGAGAACTTTCACTACATTTATGGACATTGGATAATTTACTCTCAACTGCTCCCTAAAGAACATACCCAGCACATTATGACCAAGCTACAAACTGAAATTAATAGAAAAAATAGAAAGTTTTATAAAAATGAGATGGGAAAGGCACATCTTCTTCAACCTAGAATTTGAATCAAAACGCCATATTCAAGGAAATATACGGTGTGTGTATATATACACATGTACACACACACACAATTTCAGTTGCCTTCTCATATCCTTGACTCGCATCCTTTCCCTGACAACTCTTGTATCCTGTTCTCCTTCCTTTCCATTCTACTCTCATGCAGCTCTTTTCACACCAGTGTTCTCTTCCTTCTCCTACCCATTCTTTGACACCCCCTGTAACTTGTTCTTCCTTCTCATCATTCTCTTCTTTTGTAACCCACTGCGCACCAGTAGCAGTAATGCTTTGCTTGGGGTGAAATGATTAAGGCAAGACTGAGATCAACACTAAGTGCTAACAGGTAGTAAGAATACATAATAATAATAATAATGCCACATTAACCAGTATATATAATGTCTTCCATCAATTTAATCCTTTATATATGTATATAATGTATTTTTTAAAAGGAGTACATATTATAATAATCATAATTTGAAGGGAGATATTAAAACTAGGAAAGAATAACAAAACAAAAAAAAACGTTTACAGTCCCATAAAGGTGTAATTGATTTATTGTTTGTTCCTTTCTCATCATTTGATAGGACAGGAATGACAAACCAGTTGGTCTATTTCTCTTTTTATTTGCTTTTCAATATTACCACTTAAAGTAATATAAATATTTTTATTATTCTATCCTGTTTTTTTTGTTAATATTTCAGTTTAAATCCAATTATTATATTTATAGCTATATTTACATTATATATTTAAAAATTCCAAGTTACATTTCTGGTTTGATGCAGTGAAAAAGAAAAGCCTTTATATTCAAGATTTATATTTTATTATAATTTATAATGTAATATTAAATAACAATAAAAACATCTTTAAAATCTAAAAAAAAAATTTAAATGTCTTTCATCAAGTTAATCCTTTGTTTTTAATTACAGACATTTCCATCATGGTCCAGTAATAAGTATACTATTGAAGCTGCCAGAACCTATTGTAAAAATTACTTAAAAAACAAACCTGTGTATGCTTTATGTAAGCCATATGTAACAGCAAATATGACATCAGAAATTGAAGGATGTGTGACTGATATACAGGTAAGTCTATTATGACTCTAATCTTTCTAAATTAAAGGTATATCTGGAATATATGATAAAAAATACACTGAAAATAAAACTATGACATTAAATTCAAACATATAAGATGCCTCATCTCTTTCTCCAATTGTTTTTAATGCTATGTTTCATCCAATACAAGACTTAGAAATCATTCAAGATAGAGAATTGGAATGGTAATGATTAATGAGATGTGAGGTATGAGTGGAAGAAAAGGTAGTAGAAAGTGGAGATTATGAGGATAAGGATAGATAATAATTGAGCCTTGATTTAAAGAGCTTAAGAGTGTAGCACACACAGAAGTACTGACATCAGGTTTTCCCAACTTTTTTTTTTTTTGCTTGCATCATCATCCACTTATACATGGGAAGAGCTTCTACCACCAACTGTATAGTAAATATACAAAAATATACCAAAATTGCTTGGTAAAAGTTTGTTACTGGTTCATAAACTGACTTTATGATGTAGTAAAAATCAGATACAATAGTTGAAAATTCTTGGATGCATAACCAGGAAGAGTGTGCCAGAACTTATTGTGAAAAATATTTAAAAAACCAAACTTGTGTATGCATTATGTAAGCATATGTAAAAGCAAATATAACAAGAGAAATTGACAGGTTGAAGAAGTGAAAAACTGTATAACAAACCCGAGTAAATGAATTGCTGGACAAGATTTAGGAGAGAGAGCAAAAAGATAAAATTTATTATTAAAATTTATTAAGTTACAAAAGGCAGGAAATTGTGAAGAGCCATGACTGTTAACATTCTGAAGAAACATGGCACATAGAAGAAGAATGTTAAATGAACTATAGTAACAGTTTCTAGGAAAGAAAGAGAGAGAGAGAGCATAATCTGACATGATCAACAATTCAAACAAGGTGAGTATGCTTAAACCCTCACTCATGATGACTTGTAACTTCATACTAGCACAACATGCTATATAACTACTGCTTGAGTTAACCCATCATTTGTTTTCAGGCCCTTCTCTGTGGTACCACATCCTGAGATTGACTGCTAGGACAATATTATCAAGGTCACCTTCCTGATAAATCAACCATGACAGTATTCAAAGCTGTGTGTTATGGATGGAATACTAACATTCTAACTACTTGCCCACTATATATTGTATATTAAGCTATGATTCATATATATATATATATATATATATTTTTCTTTAATTCAAAGTGGAAAAGTAGGAAGGTAAATTCCAAGAACCTGATCCTAATTAATATTAAAAAATTTTTAATATTAAAAAATGATGCAGGAATGCAGGAGGAGAGCTCAATGTACTTAAGATTACAGAGCCAATATAAGTTAGAGAAAATTTTTAAAATTCAAAGGTATATATTGCACCATTTTTTTTAGCAAATATACATTCATGAATGTGTGTTGTGGCGCAGTGGATATCGGCTTGGAGCGAGAAATTGGGGAACCGAGTTCAAATTCCAGTTGAATTCCTCGCATTCACTTACGTGCAAATACCCTTGGGAAAGGTATTAATCCATCTCTTCCTTCCAGTTATGGGTTAAATAATAGGACAGATTGGTTTCTATAGCCTTGGTCGGCAACCAGTCTACTGCAGAAAGCAATGGCAACCTACTGCGGGATAATCTTCTGCCCAGTCAGTCATGTCTCTTTCGAGACATGATCGCCCAAGCGTGTATCACGCATGGCACTTAACTGACTGACTGACATTCATGAATAGTATTTAATTCTTCAGTTTTTCTTAATTTTTAAAGATTAAAACCAAAACTGAATCACTTTTCTGCACTTTGCTAATTGTATCATTTTGATCTCATAACAAAAGTTGTTATCTAACAAGGCTCATAATGTAAGCCTCTTTTTCTTGCAACTCAACTGGATATCAGTTTCTCATAAAATAATGTTTTTATTTGTATTTTCAGATTACTAGTGACCTAAAGACAGCATCTTCTCTACTTGAGTCATTTCTGGAACAGTGCAAAATGAATTTAAAAAGAATGCCACAATCTTGGATTAATGGCAAATTTCCACCTGCCATTATCAATGGTCTTTGTCCCAATGATTGTTCTTCTCAAGGAAAATGCCTTAAAGGTTAATTTTTCATAAGATTATTTCTGCATAGAACTGTTATGAATTATTATTACTATTGGTAAATAATTTATAGAGACTTTAAAAATTTGTTCCTTTTTTAATAATTTTGTCAAATTTACTTATTTGGTGTCATCAGCTGAATCTAAATGTATAGCAAAGGTCTTCCTATTTGTTCAGGCTTACAGCCATTTCATATCGAAACCCCAGTTCCTCTACAATCACCAAAGTTAAGCAATGTTAAACCTACTCAGTACCTAGATGGGTGACCATTTGTGTAAACCAGATGGTCACCTTGGATGTGCAGGATAATGGCTCGGACAGCTGGTTGATTATATTCACTATGTCCAAGTATCGTTGGGAGGGGTATGAATCCACCTCTTGTTCCCCAAGCTAGGGGTTAATTACCAAGACTTGTATCACTAGACTATTATTATCTCAAAAAAATTTCTTGCAATCTAAAAATATTTTCTTGCTTTAAATAACCTGCAAATGAGTTGATAATCCATAGAGATAAAAATCAATCAACCAAAACAAATTATCACATTTTGAACTTATTAAATATTATTATATGGATGTGTGTTGTGGTGCAGTAGATAACGGCTCAGAACAAGAGGGTCCAAAAGCTGAGTTTGGATTTCATTTGAATTTGTTGCATTTACTTATGTGCAAATACCTTTGGGAAGGGGGTATTAATCTGTATCTTATCCACCCAGCTAGGGGTTATAGTTTAGCACAATGTTATAACTGTTCACATCAGATACAACTGATAATTGACACCACAAGGCATCCCAACACATGGTGTATTTACATCCAACTCCTAGCTGATGTTTTTGAGTTAAATTCAAAAGTGGAAGTGGTATGTTGCCTTTGCATTATTATTACCACAGTCTGAATATATTATTAGCCAGCCATTCATATTATGAAACTTAACTGTCAGCTAATATTACATGGCAGGAGTTGAGGTTTGTGAAGCTACCATACAGTATGAACAAAAGACTTATATAACCAGTAAAAAGATTCCTACTTGTTATTAGCACAACTAAAAAGAAAAAAGAAAAAACAGTGGGTGGGCAAAATAATGGAAACACTTAGTACCTTAATAGCATAATTTAGAAAACTTAACACTCAAAAACTTGTCGGTTTTGATGTTTTTGATTTAATATTAATAGTACTTTTTTGCTAAAATTCTTGTTTTTGACAGATACAGTAGAACCTTGTCGTATGCAACCACCCCTACTGCCATCCAAAACAGGTTGCATATGACAGGTGGTCGCTCACTAAAGGCTCATAGTCATGACCTATTTACACTAGAAACGGATATTATACTCACCAGAATGTACATATTAGAATTTTACCATGTAATCTGGTAATAAATAAATAAGAACATATGAAGATGGCCTAACTTTAAAGAAATTTATTCAGCATAATTCATTTTAAAATGTATTTACAACAGTCAACAAGAAACTAAAATATTTATTCACAAAAAAATATTTACTAAATGAACTTTAAAAAAGTCAGTTATTGCTTTCTTTTTTGTGCCTGTACTAAAATATGTAGGTTGAAAAAATTTGTGACATATACAGTTTCAGTTTTTTTTTCTCAGAAGGGAATGATAGCAAAAGAGAATCTGAAATAATACATGAAAAAAAAAATAAGCAACACATACAAAAAACTGACAGAGAAATAGAGATAGATATACCCAGATAGAAATAGAGTAGATACATACACAAAAAAGTAAAGGAACAAAAGAGATAGACATTTGAGAAAGAGACATATTTGTGATTTTCTCAATCCCTGACTTTATCCAAGTCAGTACAGAGACTGCCATAAATCCCTTGAATATGTCAAATGCAATACATGTTGTACAAAACAGATGATGTTTGACATGAGGTAAACTCAAGCAATGTACATTTCAACAAGAAATAACAGTTTGATACAACACTACAATAACAAAACAATGAGGAAGTGTTCCTGGCTTAGATCAAAGCAAAATGAATTAGATTACTCATTTAGTTTCTCCTAATTTAGAAGTTCACAGTGTACTACAAAATTAGAATTTTTTTTTTAAGCAGTTGCTTGATCAGTGATTTTCACTCATTGATGTTAATCGCTGGTAGGTTCTGGAGGTGGTCGCTCACTGAGGGTAAATTAACATTAGCAAACCATCCGTGCATAGAAAAACGGTCCTTATCAACAGGTGGTCACTGATGAAAATGGTCATATATGGCAGGTTCCATTGCATTATTTTAATTAAGTTTATTAAAATCAACAGTCACAATTATTTAAGAATTTTAAGTAATCCTATAGTTCAGGCAGTTTTTACAAAGAGAATAATGCACTCGTTCATATAAAGTTGTAGCTGAATGGCACAAGGAATATTCTAGTGAAGTAAAACATCTTATCTGGCCACCACAGTCTCCAGTTCTCAACATCATTGAACATTTATGGTTTATTTTAGAAAAATGAGTGAGGAGTCAATATCTTTCACAATAATCATTGAAAGAATTGGAGACTGTTTTAGTTGAAGAATAGATAAAATTTTCTTGAGAAACGTATCAAGCTTAGTACGAGCAGCTGATTGCATGCTGAGTTCAAGCTGTGATTACTGCCAAAGGTGGTCTTATTCCATATTGAAATCAATTTGTATGACATTTTAAGGTGTTTTAATTATTTTGTCTACTCCTTGTATATGGTATGATACTAAGGGTATGTACAGTAGGAATTCTAATTGTAGGCTTATATGTTTGGGGTTTGTGATTACATGTATCTTGTGACTGGGTTTCATAAGGGTTGGCAAACTCCTGTCTACAACTTGACCTTTTAGTGCTAAGATGCAGAGTGATTTTTAAGGCCATTTTAGCATATAAGAAATACAGTAATGTACAGAATAGCAGGTGAGCAATAACTGATCAGTACTTAACTCCAAACAAGACATGGGCAGTTGAATGAGAATAATCTACCTCCATAGAATAATTAAAGTGTTCAGTTCAATTTTTCCTATAGATTACAAATACCAATGTACACCTTGTGATGGCAAAACTGCTAAAAAGTTATGATAACAACAACAAAGATGAAGACAATTGTTTGCATGTAACATTCTCATTCCAGAAATTTAAATAAAAAAATAATTATTCTATAAATTCTTTACTGACTTTTTTTTTATTTTTACACAGGGAAATGTTTCTGCATTCCACCATTTGCTGGTGTTGACTGCTCAATCAATAAAACTGCAGCCCCAACAATTGTTTACCTTCAAAACAATGGCATGTGTTACAATCTGAAAAATAAATGTGACATGGTATCTGTATTTGGTGATGCATTCATTGAAAATATTACCATGTGTCACATCACTCAAATTAAGGTAAGATTTCAAAAGAATATTGATTTTTATGAGTAGTTTTCATTTATGGTTGTCAGCAAAAGAGATATCCCAGGATGTGAGCTACATATTGGGGGTATTTATAGTCAAGCAGGTAAAAACAATAATCTCAGTAATATATTGACTTGTAATGGAAAATGTTACACAGAAACTCAAGGGTACATAGAACAATCAAAAGATGCTCTCCAGAAGTTAAGTAAAGCATTGAAACAGAAAAATCATTAGAAACATATAAGAATTGCTGTGTAATATCTAAATTTTTATAAGACATTGAATGCTGAACAATTTCTTAAAGTATAAAGAAGAGACTTGAAGCTACAAAGATGTAGTTCCTGTTGAGTTATTTTTTATAGTATAGTGGATAAGTTAGCGTTTATCATGAAGTTTCCTCAAACAAGAGTTTTTGATATACACCTTTGTTCAAATTGATTGAAACAAAATGAATAATGTCTTCCTAGGATCTTTCACACTTTTCTTGTCATGTATACATCATCTCTTGGCATTGTTTTTCTCTTCCAGCCACATTTTCCTTTGTTTTGGACTGATGGATTAAGTTTGTTTCTTTGCTTTGGTGACACAACTGACAGTTAAAAGGCTGATGCCAACAATATCCGCAATCTCTCTGTAAGGCTTGCCAGTGTTTTCATGCAGTGTTAAAATTTTCATATGCTTTGTTGGAGTAACATCTGTCACAGACAATGGCCATAGACAACTAATCGACTGTTGAGACAATAGTGTCTGGGCATCATAAAAATCTGATTTTAACACAATCATGGCTGAAGCAATATTTTTCAAGGCCAAACAAATTTCATTATATACTCCAAAAATAGATTCATGTTACTGCACACCACTGCAAATGAGCTAATCTGAGGAAGAAATAGAAATTGATTACACCCTGTCACTCCAGTGCATCTAAAACTGACCATATGGTGAAAGAATAGAAACTAAAGCAGTTGTTTCAGTTAATTTTCACAAGGGTGTATGTTGTGGCTTTTAGAAGGTTTAATGAATGCTGAACTACAAATTATTTAAAAAATTTTTTTTTTTTTGAGCTGACCAACTTCAGTCACATTAGGTTAATACCTAAAACAGGTTTTTTTTTGGTTTTTTTTGCTAGATTCATTCACCTTGATAATTTCAATTAATTTAATGTCTGAGAAGATTTCTAAGTTATTGGTTTAATAATTGGTTTCACTCAGCCTGTTTTATCTTTTACAAAATATTCTTCAGTTTAGTTATGAATTTTTGTTATTAAATGATACAAGAAAAGCAAGTTAATTTCATGGACTCTAATTCTTCACTCACATCATTTCATAAATATTAGGAACAGAACCTTTTACACAATAAGCCAACATATGCCTTCACTTAATCTACAACAGTGTAAATATGTTGTTCATATTGTTTAATCTTTAGCTTTTGTCATGTTAGCCAGGTAACTTACTTTCATATCTACATTTGTGTCCTACTTTTATCTTTTCATAACATTTAACTTTACTTATTTGCTTAAGAGGTATGGTGGAATGATGAATAGTGGCTCAGATTGAGGAACTAGAGAGCTGAGTTATAATTTCACCAAGTTCATTATTCACTAATCTGCTAATACCCTTGGAAATGGTATGAATTCAGCTATTAATAAAATAGTAGAACAGACAAGGTCCTATAACCTTAAATGGCAAGCAGTCTAGGAGAAGGAAATTCTGAATTCAAATCAGCCTGCTGCCTTGTAGATACTGTAGATCTAAGGCTAGAAAGAAACTTCAAAAACATCCAACCCACATGTCAATTTGAAGAAAGCAACTGACCCCACTACAATGAGCCACAACAAAAAATAACAGACTCCTCAAGCTTAGTACAATGGTTTGAACAGACAGAAGATGGCATACTGCTGTGGTCTTCTCTGATTTTGGATCATTTGCTCATGGGTGTATCATTCACAGTACTTTAGATGACCTATTTGCTTATTTAGTGTATTTATGGATGCACATGCAGGGAAATGCTTCATTATCGTAATTTTGAATTGAAAAATGCTGTTTTAATCAAAGGCAAAAATAATTTACTAAGATAGATATGCATTAAAAGTGCTATAGTATAAAACTTCCCTACAATTAATATATATTGCATTTTATTAGTTTGTTACGTGTTCTGAAAAAATGTCGAATATGTAAACTTAAAAAAAAAATTATGGCAAACTTGAAATTTTGTGCTAGCAAAAACATTGTCAAAAGGACAGTTTTTTCCTTGACACCACTATTATTTTAACTACCTTCCCTCCTTGGCAATGTTTATTGTTTTTAAAAAAGATGAATAGAATTGTAATAAAAGCTAAACATATAAAAGTGAATTTATACATTTTTTTGTTCTTGAGAATTGACAACAAAAATATTAATCACTATTTAATTATTAAATGTTTATTTACACTATTTACTATTTTATTTATTGTAATATTTGGCAAAACACTGGCAAATTGCCATTTTTTTTAATAATTATTTCATCTCAAGCATGGCAGAACTGCCAATGGTGTGCAGAGGTTGCAGAGAGAGAAAAAAACAGGGTACAGGGATGCCAAAGAAAGGTTTGGAGGTGAATGGGATTTAGGGAGGTAGACAATGGCAAAGAACATTGTATTTAAACTTTTGGAGATTGTATTTATTATGAAAGCATGTATACGGAAGAGAGTTCCAAAGACGAGAAGTGCGAGAAAAAAACTGATAGAATAGAATTGGCTGTTACATTTGACAGTAAAAGGATGGGACCTATATGCCAATCTAGTAGCACAAATAAATTCATATGATCAGGGCACCAGGGAAAGAAGCTCATCAGAGCAGAAACCATGAAAATATTTGTAGTAAAGGCAGAGGGAAGCCACATCTTTTCAGTGTGAAAGTGACTGAAGGCAAGCTGCCAAGTCAGGATCAATTATATTGCAGCTCCTTTGGATTTTGTTGAGAATCTCAAGATGAATGGCTGGAGCACCTGACCTGATATGGTAACAGTATCCAATGCATAGATGAATGGTAGATTTATAAATGTGCAAGATGGATTCTGATGAGAAAAATGTTCTGGCCTGACAGAATAACCCAACCTCCCTAGCTGCAGATCCAGCTATAGATTCAATGCAGTTGTTCTACTTGAGGTTGGTTGAGATAGAGAGGCCAATTGATTCAAACTATTCATTGTTTTTTAGCACAATAAACTGAGAAGAATAAAAGTAGTTAAAAAAATAGCACCTGATGATGACCAGAGTGTACTTGGTTGAAATGTTGTGTCTGTATTAACATCTATATCAACCAAGATGAGAACAAAATATTTTGAAATAATACAAAGATATTGAAAATTACTCATCTCAGAAATAAATACAAATTATGACAAGTGGCACAAATCCACTAATGTAATCCAGTTGTCAAAACCATCTAACACTGAATATAAGTCTCATTAAAACAGGTTCCCATATGATCACTGAAGTTAAGAAATGTTGAGACTAATCAGTACCTAGGTGGGTAACCACTTGAGAATACCAAGTAATGCATGTGTAGTGTAATGGATAATGGCTTGGAATTGTTAATCTAAACAAAAAAAAAATCTTTCGTTGAGTTTGTTATATTCAGTTATACACAAACAACATTAGGAAAAGTATGAATGCATCTTTTCTCCCTTTATCTATGGGTTTATTAGTAAGACTTGTATCACTAAACTATTAAAAAAAAAGATATTTAAAATCTGAAAATATTGCACCTTTACATGAAAGTATTGAATAATTTGGTGATTTTTCTTTTTTTCATAAATCAAAATTAGGTAACACCCAAAGGAAAAGAACTGTTGAAACCTGTTATCACTCAAGCTGTTTTCAAAAGTTTCACTGAGGTCCAGTGTCAACTTTCTACCAATGGGCATTTCATTATTCAAGTTAGCAACCATATAAACATAATGAGCAACTCCAAAATGTTTGTGAGTTACAACCCTGTGTGCTATACTTGCAACCCTGAAAATCTGAACTGTATCCCAAAGGTAAGTCATAGATTTTAATCATTTATGGATAATATTTTTGTTCCTTTATGTATTTATGATGTAACCAAAATCATAAAATTAAAAATAATGTTGTTACTGAATTAACCAAGATGCTATTCTGTGTATGATAATCCATTTGATAAAAATTTCTATTTTTTTTTCTCTCATTAGCAATTTTTCTTCAAGCTTAATTTAGAACTAACAGAAGCATGTGGTGTTGCTCAAGAACTAATTTTGTTTAAATAAAAAACAGGCACTTCATTTCATTTGTATAGATTAGGAAATGACAAAGGAAAATAACTATACATTAATTTACTGCTATTTATGTTGATTTATCTTCCATATATATATTCCTTTTACATGGAAAAAATGTTTAATTTCCATGAAAAATAGCTTCTTTAATCTTATTTTTAACCTTTCATGACCTAAGTCAACTTCACATGCCTATGACACCCTTTGGGTAGTAATCTGTTTGTATACCATGTTTGGTTATAAATCCACCCAGAAGTTTTTCAGTCTACAATAGACACTTTTTTATCTGTATAGATGAACAGAACAGAACAGAGTGAGCTGGTTAGTGGACATTTGCAATTTTGGCAACTTTTTTCAAGGACACCAACCAGTTAAATATTAAAAATTAAAATTCATACATTCACCTACACAAAGATGGATACAGAGCTTCTGGAGGTGTAGCAATTCTAGTCAGGAAAGACATATCCCAACACCAAATAACCATAGTGAACTCAAAATAAAGTTGGTTCTCTGTGCAGAGCCAGAAAGTTTTTTCCATCTGAAGCAATCCTGCACATATACAAATATATCATCCACCCGTGCATTGAATACTGCTGTCATATCTGGTTGGGTGTTCCTGCTGTCCACCTAAAGGTCCTTGACAAAATCCAATGGAGAATCTGTAATGTGATCAATCCTGACTTGGCAGATTGGATACAGTCACTTTCTCACTGGCACAATGTGGCTTCCCTGTGTCTCTTCTACAAATATTTGCATGGCTTCTACTAAGATGAACTCAGATCACTGGTACCCCCCATACATGAATTTGCTCGAGCCACAAGATTAGCAACTAGGTCCTACCATTTTACTGTGAAGCCAATAAATTGTAAATGCAAATTCTACTCCGTCAGCTTCTTCTCTCACACTTCCCACCTGTGGAATTCACTTCAGATTACTTGCTTTCTCGACAGCTACAATTTTCAAGAATTCAAATGTAAAGTCAACAGTCATCTCCTATCTCACTAACTTGCATCCTCTCTCTCTCTCTCATATGCTTCTTTCTTCATCCACTCCACTCTCATCAGTATTCTCATCCTTCTCCTACTCTCTTTCTGACACCCCCTGTAACCTGTCACTCTTTCTCATAACTTACCTCCTATGTAACCCCTGCTCAACAGTGGCAGTAAAATGCTTTGCTAGGGGCGACACGGTTATAGAATAAAAAAAAATTGATCACCTCCATATCTAGATACATGCGTACAGTAGCGCGTCAACTACAACAGGGCATCAACAAAATAAACAAATGGGCTATCATAAACGGCTTTAGATCTCTAAAACAAAAACACAATACGTGCATTGTTGTTAATTTAGGAAAAAGCATAACAACCCAACACTGAAGCAAGATGAACAGAAATTCCAGTAGTCGACCAGCATAAATTTCTGGGAGTTATTTTTGACAAAAAACTTTCATTCTACATCTGCAATATCTGAAAGAGAAATGCGACAAAACCCTAAAGCTAATTCATGTAATAGCCCACAAAGATTGGGGTGCAGATTAGCACACCCTATTAAAACTATATAGAACATTAATCCAATCAAAACTTGATTATGGTTGATACATATATGGGGCAAGCAGAAAATCATACCTGAAAACACTAAATAAAGTCCACCATGAAGGATTAACACTTACCTTAGGAGCATTTTGCATATCCCCAGTGGAGAACCTTTATTCTGAATCTTACAAACCACCACTAACACTTTTATTCCAAAAATTAGGTCTGCAGTACTACAGTAAAATCAAATCGCAACCAACCAATCTATCTTGTAACTGCATTTTCAACCCCAAACCCCAAAAACTATTTGATAAAAAAGAAAAGGCCATAAAACCTTTTGGTCTCTGTATGAAACCCATAGTGGAAGAGACAGATATTTCAATCACAAACATTTATGATTCCATTCAACTAAACTCACCACCCTGGCTACTTAAGCAGCCTGTGGTTATTCTTGATTTAAACAAACTCCCTAAAAATAAAACCCACCCATTAACCTACCAAGAAAAACTCTTCAATATTCAGTAAAAATGCCCAAACTACTTACAAATTTACACAGATGGCTCCAAAGACAACAACAGAACCGGATGTGGAGCAGTATTCAATAAGAAAATGATGAAAAAATTCCTTCCAAAGGAAGCCTCCATATTAACTGCAGAAATCTATGCAATAAAATTAGCACTTAATATTTTTTGCGCAAGCAACTTAAAAATTAAAAATCAATCATACAGTCATACTGACTCCATCTCTGTTCTACAATCTATAAAAAATACAAAACTGGATAACCCTTTAATTGTTAAATTTTTAAACAAAATCAACTCCATAAGACATAAAAAGGTGATATTTTGCTGGATCCACGTTATATTGAAAATTGAGAAAGTCGATTCCTTAGCAAAAGCTGCACTTAACATGACATCCAATCAAAACTCCAAATATACTGACCTAAAACATAAAATCAAGAAAATAATGATACAAAATGGCAACAACTATGGGACAAAAATACCCACAACAAGAACCCACTTTAAAAGAAAGGAAACCGAATCTTAATAATACAAGAAGAGAAGAAAACCACCCTTGCTCGGTTATGCATTGGGCACACTATTGGAGACCTTGTCTTAGACAATAATACCTGAAATTATTTTGCAGTGTGCAAACAAATAAGCTTGAGCTTATATAGCTTATAGATGTTTACAAGTCCTATATATATATATATATATATATATATAAAAAGGTGATATTTTGCTGGATCCCACGTTATATTGAAAAATGAGAAAGCCGATTCCTTAGCAAAAGCTGCACTTAACATGACATCCAATCAAACTCCAAATATACTGACCTAAAACATAAAATCAAGAAAATAATGATACAAAATAGCAACTATATATATATATATATATATATATATATATATAAATTAAATTTGGCATTAAATGATCTACAGTGATTGATATGCCATAAAACCCAACCAACCAAGCAACCAATCAAGACAATAAAGCCACTAAAATGCAAGGGAGGTGGTTACTGAGCATTAGAGAATGAGAAAAACTATAAGAGAGAGAGAGGAGACAATAAAAGAATCAGAATTAATTTTTGATGATCAAAGTTGAGTGAGAAGCAAGAAGCCGGAAGTGTTGAATGTGTGAAAAGTGTGATAGAAGAAACTGTTACCTTCAAAAAGACTGAGGATATGAGCCTGCCAGCTCCATTGGTATAAAGCAAAATAAAAATGGGAGCAGATTTATGCCATCATTTATACCAGAAAACAGTTGATGAAATCATCTAGATGTGCTGCCTTTGCTTATGGTGTTGATAGAATAACCTGAATATGCTGTCTATGTACTAGCATACTTGCCTTTGGAACATTTGCACTGTTAATGGCAATGAAGAGGTTAAGAAAGCCAATTGTAAGAAGCATGGATTTGTGATTTGTGACTCTGTAAATTTCTCTATGGATCATCCATTGTTTTGCAACTTTAATTTTTAGGAGCCAGCCAGTTACTTTATGATGTCCTTGCCCTTTCATGGGAATATTATTCACACATATTTTGATCATATTTATTTTATACTTGTATAAAAACATTTTGCTATAGAAAATCATTTTCGTATTTATCAACCACATTTATAAATCTGCCATTCGTTTGCATATTGGATATTGCTGCAATATCTGGTATGGTGATCATGCTATATATCTTGAAGTTCTTGACAATGTCCAAAGAAGGGTCTGTAATGTTTGTGGTCCTGACCTAGCAACTCGATTTCAATAACTTTCCCACCATTTTAATGTGACTTCCTTATGTGTTGTCTATAAATATTCCCATGGCAATTGTTCAATGAATTCTCCTTGGTATTTTGACTACATGAATTGAAGTGTACGACTAGATTGGCAAATAGGTTTCATCATTTTACTGTTGGACTAGCTAGATGTAACTGTGTGTCCTATTCTAATAGTTTATTTTCTTGTCTGTGGAACTCTCTTCTGGTTTCTTGCTTCCCTGTCACCTACAATCTTCCAAAATTTTAATTTCTATGTCAATCATTATCATCTGTCATCCTGAAATTTTGTTCTTTTATTGTTCTTTGTCCCCACTAATGTCTTTTGATTTTCTTTCACTCTTGGTAACACAGTGTATATTAGTGGCTTTATTATTTTGCTTGGCGTGAAAGGATTAAGGAAAAAAATATTATCACATTTACTGCAGTCTTAGAGATGATATACTTCATGTTTATCTTTCTACTAGCAGTAAAGCTCAGCATTACTCAGGTGTAATAAAAGCTTTAAAACTAATCCATGGTTCTGGATCTTAGACTCTTTGAACATTGGCACGAAAGACTAAAAAGCAATAGTTTTTTCCAGTCAAAGTGAAACCGTAGATTGAAAGAAAAATGAATGGATGTAAGTCAAATTTTGATTTCCGGTATCAATGTCAAATAAGTTTTTTTATCCCAAACTGAATTTTGCAGCCTAAATAAGTCCTCTGAGTAAATAGTATCATGGCTGATATTAAGAACTACAATTGTACCTAGTTAGAGCAAAACCCAAAGCAAAAACCAAAATAAAAGGGTTGAAAACCTGATTTTGATCAGATCCGATAGGATATCGAGGTATTGATTTCCAATATTGGGGGGGGGGGGACCAGAAAAAATAAATAGCCCATGACCTAACTGGAAGCCTAAAGAATATTTGTGTGAAGTTTGGTGAGAATCGAAAAAAAATTATGGATTTGTATAAAGGACAGACAGACAGATAGACAGACACATGCAAACATCTTGCCTTTTATTTATAGAGATTTGTATAGATTCTATAATTTGAAATGAATGTGTTTCTGAAGAGGGAAAAATATTAGTTTAAGATCTGATGGAATTAGAATTGTTTGCTAATTTTTTTAAAGCTTTTCTGACCATAGTCTTCATTTCTTATGCTGTTTATCTATTTTAATGCAAGTCTTTTCTTTGTAACTGTAGATTTGAGTTATTTTCAATAACTCATGAATAAATACTTTAAACCAGACTACAATGATTTTTTTGTAATGCCCAATATTAAGAATGAAAAATGTATTTTAAATTTATTCATGTTGACATTTAAACCATTGTTCTTATTTTCCCTGTTATCATATTTATTATGATTAAATAACAGGGTAAACTGGGCTCTTCAGCCTTGGATGACAACATGTCTAAAAGAAAGGAAACTGAATTCCAAGCTATGGATAAGGCAACAGGGAACCAGAAGTCATGACAATTCACAAATAATAAAGAAATGTAATTTGTGAAAAAGGAAATGGGAAACCACCTCATTATTTTTTCTCAGAGGTTATGGTACAGATACTAAAGAAAATGCTTCTGGAAAATCACACTTATCTTTTTCCTAAAAGGATATGGCATTAAAAGAAAAGAAGACTGTACATGTGTGTGTGTGCGTGCATATATATTGAATACAAAACTAGAATACATATTCAGTTTTCTAAAATAAAAAAGAATAAAAACAAAAAATTATCATTAAAATCTGACTAAATAGACCTTCTCACTATAACCAAACATTAAAAAAAATACCTTAAAACCCCACCTTTTTGGCATTAAATAACCCACAGGTTGATATGCTGTTGAACAAAACTCAATTATATATATATATATATATATATATATCACACACACACACACACACACACACACATATATATATATACGCCCATATATGATTAATGTGGGGAAATTTGTCACTTAAGCTATGCCAACTTCAAAGTTTCGTGAAGGCACCATGATGTTCTCACTTGTCAGGACTTAATTTCAATATATATATATATATATATATATATATAGATGATGTAGATTTCAAGCAAATCTTTTGTCATTTCATAATAACTGTTGTGTCATTTTTATATATTGGAGAATGATGGCCATATCATTACTCATATTCCAGAATAATGCATGTGTAATTTTTCATATTCCAGAATGACAGTTGCATCATTGATGGGCAATGCTACTGGGCTCATCAAAGAAATCCAGAATCTGCTCTTCAGATGTGTGACCCAAGTCAGAGCCAAAGTAATTGGACCAAAGCCCCTGGTGTGTTACGTTCAATCATTTGTGAAAAAATGTTGATAGATTAATTTTATGTATTTTTTATTTGAATAAGCAGGAAAACAAATTTGTAAAAGAAATACTGATGAATTTATAAATTACATTTATACAGATAAAACATTTCTACCTGTAAATATAGAATTAAATATTTTAAGAAGTAAACCAATATTTTCTTTTTTTCCTTTTATCTAGAACCATGCCCAAGCTCTGATAGAATATGGACAACTCATAGCAACAAAATGATCGTCTTCTATGATGATTTCATTGCTCAAAATGTAACAAATATTGACGCCTGTAAAAAACTTTGCCTTGAAGAATCTTCATTTTTGTGCCGTTCTATTGAGTATAACAACATGACTAAGGAGTGCCATTTATCCAAATCCCGGTGGTCTGATGTGGGTACTTATTTCTTGTCTACTCAGGGTCCATGGCAATATCTTGATTGGTATTGTCTACAGGGTAAGTTATCTTGATATCCTTTGATCTTAATATTATTTTAATATTTTCATGGCATTTTACCTTGGTATATTAATCATACTTTACTTTCATTTTTTTCAAGTAATTATTATTCTTTTTAAACATGAGTGACTGTCTCTTTATAACTTCGTATCTTTTGTAGCTCTTAGCAATGTTTGCTTTTTTACTATCCTTCCTACACCCTGATCTGCCATTCATTTACACAAACTCAGGTAGATTACTCACTGTTTCCCTCTTAATTTTAACAAGCATCAAATTATCCGATCTCTCTTTATGTTTTCTAGAAATTTCAACAGTCTTTTTCTGATTCTAAGTATAAGTGTACTTTTTCTTTTTCATTTTCCTCATTATCCTTCTGTAGAAGCACATTTCTGTTGCTTCAAGTCTATATCTTCTGAGGAAATTTTTCTGTATTAACTGCCAGAGAGGAGGACTGATATTACATAACATTTAAGCACTCTTTGTTTCTAATAAAATGTTCTGGTTTCTTAATACTTTGCTAGATTTTTGGAAGGTGTCTTTCATTATTCTGATGCACCTTTGGATAAATACTTTTTATAGTATCTGAATTCAAAAATATTATTCATTTCTAATTCTGTTATAGTGATTATTGATGTAGAAAGTGGAATTAATAATCCAAATTCCACTTAGTCTGTTATATTTATGCCTGTACTAATGCCTCTTGGAAAGTAGTGGAATACATTAAGAGATGTCCAAAATGTAAGGAAATAAAAAAGTTTCAAGCAAGTAAAAATTCACACATGTCCCAATGAAGTAGAGCCATGAGTTAGGGTTCACATGAATTATGCATATATCAGAGAAAGGGTCTTATTAGTGGAGTCAAAGCCATCACAATAAAGCAAATACTAAGAACTATATTATCAAAGAATGGAGTTCTCTAGACAATAATCACTAACAATGCACCCAAATTTTGCGATGAGAACTTATGTGCATGGTTAAAACAAAGTGGGTGCATTCTATACAAGACAGCACCATATCAACCACAATCTAATGGCATTGTGGAAAGAATGGTACAAACATTAAAAATGAGATTGAAAGCATATTCACCACTTAATGAAAGCATAGCAGCATATTTATTAAAAATGCTCAATTACAAATCCATTACACATGTGGGAACGAAACTGAGCCTTTCGGCATTAATGCAAAGACAAATCAGAGCCCCGGTAACTATGTCTTTTGCAACGAAAGAAAAGGTATGGTATAGAAAAAAAAAAGAGGCGAATCCACAAGAAGCAAATTTCTTGATACAAAAAAGCTCATAACATGACTACACTTGAAAAAAAGGGACTGTATAAAGAAAGAGCTGGATGATGTGGAAATGGAAGGCAGAAACAAGAAGAGGCAGAAAGTTATAAAAGTGGAACAGAGCAAGAAATGGAAGTGAGAATGAAAAGACAGATGAATATGAAAAAGAAAATGAAGAGAGACAAAGATCCCCATTAAGGAGGAGACAAGAAGAAGGACACTGAATATGAAAATAATCAGGAGTTGTTAAAAAAAAACAAGTGTACTGCCTCTGCAATTCAGGAAGGTGTAGTATCATATGCAAATTAGTAAACAAGTATAAATAGAGAATAACAGAATAAAAATAAACCCTGTTTTCACAAAAGGACATGGAGAGCTGAGCTATAACTACTACTACAAACAAAGAAATGCAAGACATGACAAATTAAATTCCAAACCATAGAGAGGGCAACTGGAAACCACTAAATTATCACTCCTAGCAAGGCAGAGAAGTTCACAGATAATAAAGAAATCTGTGAAGAGCTATGATCACTTAAGTAATCCATAAGGGAGATGGCATTACAGTATTAATCTGTTTGTAATTTTAATAATCTCTTTCAAATCAGTCGTATTAAGAATACATTTTTTGGCAATTTATTATGGTTAGAAAAAGAAATAACAGTTAATTAAATAATCTGTGTTGAGCCACGTGTGACATAGACATAATATCAGATGGCTCAAATTGGTAGATGAGGACTATGATCATTGTTCTGTCGTGTGCTATTATCAATTGTACTACTACATTAGTTTCAACAGAACAATCCACATTCATGGATTAAATCTGGGGTTCAACTCGAAATTTTAACATACTCACCTGAAGAAGGCTGGAGCGTAAAACAGCTGAAACTTTGTGAATATGGCAATAAATCTTAGGACAACAGCCTGAACAATGAAAATACTGTAATTAGTTACAATACCTAATCTCAGAAATATAGACAGATGGGAATTAAAAGTATTTTTAAAACCTTTGGGGGCAACAAAACAACAAAACAACTTGACTAACTCAAGATAAATAATCTAATAAAGGAACAAAAGAATTTTTCAGTATAATATCATATCAGCACTGATGCATTTCACCCATTTCCCTTGAAATGCTTTTTGCAAAGTTTTTTTTTTACTTATAAAATTAAGTTTTCTTTTCTTTTCCAGATGTCTGCAAAGACAAAAAACACACATTCAAAGAGTGGAAATCCACTGTGATAGTAGACTCTAATGCAATCAAATTTGAAAAGGTCTGGACTTGGAAGCAGTGCACCTTCCTTTGCAATGATTTTTGTAAATATGTTGCATACAATGTAAGACAACATCTGTGTCTGTTAAGCAATACTTCTCAGATTTTAGAACCTGTCAAGGCTTATGGATGGAATTCATTCCAACCAGTTTGTGCTGAAGGTAAGTGTTATGAATAATCAAGAGTGTTCTCCCCTTGTTTTGACACTCTCCTCTTTAAGAGCTATTTCTGTTGACTGAGACTATAAAAGAAACCAATCCTGAACCTTGTATTCTCAGTTGAATAAAGGTTCCTCTGTAAATATGTGGTATTGTGGTGTATGGAGGATTGGAAAGTGATGGATGGGTTCATGTGTTGAATGAGCAAATTGTAATGAGTGATTGGGTCATGAATCTGATTAGCTAGGTATAGGATAGGGAGAACCAAACTCAACTCACTCTCCTTTTTCAGCCTTGTGCCTCATTTATTGTATAATAAATATACAGTTAAATAAAGGTCGGCTTTTAGTTAACCAGAACTTCTTGCTAGCATATTTTTTGATTTTGCAAATAAATTAATGAGTATGATATTTTGAACTTGTAACTCTGTGTCTATATTGTATATCATTGTCTTTATTGTTGTCTGTTATATTTCATGTATTTTATGTTTGTTTTTTTTTTTTTGTGTGCATTGTGGGCAGGTGAAAACCATTATGATGGAGTCTCCCCAGCCTTTAGTTTCAACAGTTTCATTGTCGGCTACACTTTTGCTATTGGTGTAGAATAAAAGACCATTTAAAACAAACTCAGTTTACTATAATGTGATGCGTGAAAAATACAAGGGATTCATAAATGAAAATGAGCTTCTAACCATTCCTGAAGTTATGAATGTGATTTCATTGAAAACAATCTCCCTGTTGATCTCTGATGCTAAAACATAAAAGTTTATCGGTGTCAGCAGTGGGAGCATGTAGGAGGCTCTCAAAAGCCTAAACATTGTACCTAAAATATTGGCAAGATGGTCCAGGCAATGTGGGACACGCTGCTAGGATCTGAGGAGGAGGTAGAGGTGTTGGCAGAGAGTAACATGACAACAAAAAATATCAGGCTTCAGACAGAGTGCATTGGAACCTGCCAAACCAGGAATTGCGTGCATGGCGTACCTGTGGAGATTTCTTGTGACCATGTGAGAGGTTAGATTTTAAGGTTTACCTGCCACTAGAAATAGGAATCGCTACATACTATAAGTCATCGGTTAATATTTGTAATTCTGTGTCCGGACATATTAGTAAATTCAGTGATACAATGTTTATGCTCTTTATTTGCCATTTTTGGGGTTCCAGCTTACACCCATTTATATTGTGGAGCCTCTTTCATTCCTGAGCAGTTGAAACATTTTCTTCAAGAACGAGGAGTGGCCACAAGCAGAATGACTTCTTAACACTCTCAGGGTAATGGCCAATTTGAGTGGTAAAATGGCATTGTATGGAAAACTAGGCATCATAAATCACAAATGTCTGATCGATTGCTCAGAAGATCCACCCGAATCTCTGTACGCTTCTATCTACAGCCACAAATGCTACTCCTCACAAGAGGTTCCTCTCATTTCAATAAAGAAGCTTGGTGCCAACTTTGCTTTCTTCATGGCCCTCTGACCCTGGAACAGTTCTTCTGAGGAATTCTTGAAAAGAAGAGTTTGTAATAGCCTGCTTGAGCATCAGCCATACAGGAATGATACATTCTTTCTTTCTTATGAATGAAATTCAACCAGTGTGTCAAGCATGTAAACAAGTACAGTCAATTAAACATTTTGATAGTGTCCTGAACTAGCTATTTCTAGACAACAATTTTATAATACTGATATGTTTGATCTGTTCAAAAATGTAAACAAGAATAACACTTCTCACTTGTGGAACTCCTTTCTGGCTTCTTGCTTTCTAGTTAAATTTGATCTTTAAAAATTTAAATTCATATCAGCCATTATCTTCTGTCTTCTTAATTCTTGTTCTTCTATTGTCCTCTCTCTTTCATAGCATATTTTTCTCATATTTTCTAACACTCTTGCAACTTAGCTTTATTGCCTTGCTTGGGGTGAAATGGCTAAAAAACAATCTCACTGAGTAGTGGCTTTAGTATTCACAGTGCCTCATACAAAATTTGTCATCAAACGATGCAAGAAGAGTTGACATTTCATAAAATCAACCAACCAAAAATTGGTGAAAGGTGATGGTTAATGAGGCTACCCTGGTTGAGCATTACTACTAAGTAGTGAGTTTAATCCTCACTTAAAACCCCCATACCAATTATCCCAACAAGAATAGACAAATCATGAAATCAGCCAACAAACTAACCAACACTTTATCTAAAAATATTTATGTTCATAAATTAGCCACAAGCAACAAATAATGATATCTTGTAATTTATTACAATCAATTTAAAATTGACAAATTTTAGCAGATTTAATATTTGGCAGCTTATTTTTTTAATCATTTCCCCACAAGCAAGGCAATAAAGCCACTAAAATGCAAAAAGGTTACTGAGAGTGAAGGAAAATGTGAAAATATTATTGAAGAGAGAGGACAATAAAAGAACAAGATGCAAAAGAGCTGAAGATGGTAATTGACATTGCATTTAAGTTTCTGAAGACTGTAATTGGTAGAAAGGTCAAAAGCACAAGAGAAGAAACTATTAGAATAGAACATATGGTTGCATTTAGCATTTCCAACAGTAAAACTATGAGACCTAGCAGCATGATAATGTCTCAAAATAGACATGACTGACTTGGCAGAAGATTTTTTTGTAGTAGGTTTCCATTACATTCTGTGGTAGATTAGTTGCCAACCAAAGCTATAGAACCCTATCTGTCCTGCTATTAAACACAATGGGTGGGAGAAGAGACTGCTAAAATTCTTTCCCAAATGTATTCATGCATATGTAAATGCAACAGATTTGACTGGAATTTAAATTCGGCTCTCTGATTTCTCGTTCTGAGCTGATATCTACTATGCCACAACGTACATCCTAGTACACTTAAATTCATGAAGTTGAGTTACCCAAAAAGAAAGTTTGTCAGAAAAATTACCATGAAAATATTTATGGAAAAGCATAGGAAAGCTACACTACATGTGTGGGAAAGTGACTGAAACCAAGATGGCAATAACATTTCAGAATCTTTGAATTTTGCTAAGAATCTCAGGTTAAAAGTATCTAGAGAGTATTATGGTAATTTTTAAACATTCAGTTGAAAATTATATAAAATTTGTCATTTACAAATTTTAAAAAATTTTTTTAGCAGTAGAAAACATGGTAATAATGTATTTTATGTTATTTTAATTTATTGAAATATAGTAAAAAACAAAAAAAAAAACACAGTAAACTTATATTGATTATATTTATCTTGAAGGTACTCCATCTGGAAAAGAAGGCATTCCACCACAAGTACTCAAAGTTAAACTGAATACATCTTTTGAAATAAGTAATGACACGTATAGTTGCCAAATTTCTGATTTGAATTTTGCTAACTCTGAGTCTTATCAAATAAACTATATTTGGCTTTTTGATGGCAAGATCATAGATGGCTACACCAGTAGCATCAGCACCCTCCATAATCAACTACCAGAATCATTTGATAAAAAAGTCAAAAGAGGAACCAAGGTATGTACAAACAAGTCTTTGAATTATAATGATTGATTTGCAAAAAGACTGACAGATTCAAGACACAAACATGTAAATATTGAAAGGGGAAGTAAACTAAATGGTTCAAACAACTGAGATCAGAATAGTTTGGTTCCAATAACCAAGATAAAAATAGGATGGTCCCCCGTAATTGTAATCAGAATAGAATGGTTTCAGTAACAGAAGTCAAAACAGAATTGTTCCAGTAACTAGGATTGGAATAGGATGATTACAATAATTAAGATCAGACTAAAATGGTTATAATTAATTGAGGTAAGAATAGAATAGTTCCAGTAACAGAAATCAGAACAGAATGATTCCAAAAATTGGGATCAGAATTGAATGGTTCCAGTAACTGAGATAAGAATTGAATGGTTCCAAATTACAAAAGTCAGCTTGTTGAAATAATGGTTTAGAATGATTTGTTGGCTAATAAAATGATAGAGCTGTAGACTTAAGATGTTGCCTTTTTATTCAAAAATTTGTCACAATAGATAAATCAATATTATACATACATAAACTGCTAAAAAACATGGGTCTTGGGTAGAATTAATGAAAATTGTTTGTTACAGTCATGTTATCCAAGTGAAGAAAGTAAGTCTAAAACCTGTATGAGCTTTCTCTTAATACTCTGTTATTTTCTTGCAGTTGCGTTGTGCTGTTAGCGTCTGCTACAAGAAGCGGTGTGAACAAACTCGAAATGTTCTTGGCTGGAGTGAAATCTTCACAGCTGATATTCAGGTAAGAATATTATTATATTGATGAAAATTAATTTTGCTTAATGCTTTTGATTGTACATTCAAGTTGCAATCTTTGATTCAGTCATAATTTGCTTCAATGTCTTTGCTGATTTTGCTGCAGTTTTATAAAGGCAATCATACTGTTGGTTGGGGCTTCAGAATATGCTGATTATCGCTGCGGAGGAGTACCCCCCACCCTCCATGAGAACACCTGTTTGCCATGGGTGGTGGCCTGTGATATGTTGATAGGATCCTGATGATTGAAGGCTTCAATAATCAGGATTAGATAACTCTAATTCCTAACATCACTTTAGCCCTTACTTGGACTAGATGGGTGGTCAGAGAGGCACAATCTGATTAATCAACCTTTCATACAAACCCCCAGTGCTTCATCAACTTATAGAGTACTTTGTAAGAAAAGTCCCAAATTTATGTTAATACATAAATTATGAATAATCAAAACAAAAAGCCTAGACTCTGATTCTGAAAAAGAAATACTTCTAAGATTTCTTGTGCTTGTATCCCTAGATAAAACCACTCTAGCAAAACTTTTTCTTGACTTGATTAAAAAAAATAGTGTTATCCAGGAGGATTAACAAAAAAAACAGTTAAGAAATTTAGAATGGCAGTTTGCTGGTAGAAGTGGAAAATAGGAAACATTACAAAAATTTAATAAAAATGGAAACCTTTCATAACCTTAAAATAAAAACCTTCCTCATGCAAGACTGAACACATCTAAGCAAAGTGTTGTTTCTGGCAATAAATGAGGGAATCACATCTGTCTTAGAAAGCCAGGGGTGGTCAGTGATTACCATAGAATCACAATTACAACAGACACATACATCCTTACGATTGTCACACCTGAAATCTCTAAAAAAAATAAAAATAGGGTACAATATTGAGACAGCAGAACAATATATTCCTGTTTCACTAAGAGGTTTCAAGTGTCAAAAGTTTGGACATCATAGGAAAAGCTACAAAAACCACCCAACATATGAAAAATGTAGCCAAAAGGATTCAGACCATACTGAAGAAGAATGCTACTATGAAGTAAGATGTGCTAACTGCTAGGAAAACCATAGCAATCATGCATCTTCTAGAAAAGAAAATTGTCATGGTGAAATATAAAAGGAATATCTCATTTATAGAAGCAAGGCAAGTACTAGAAAGTTACCCTTTCTATGCGAAAATAATAGAAAGATCCTTCCTATCCAAAAATACAAAAAATAGCCACAACGAATGCTATTTACCTGACAAATATAGTGCCCTCATTGAGAAGCTCATACACTTAGGACCAAAAGACCTATACTCCAAGGAAATAGTATAAACTGAACTACAAAAGTCCAACAAAAGAATTGAAATAATAAAAACAAAATTACCAATTTAAATACAAACCACTTCTCAAAAAAATACAAAATTTCCAACAAAGCAAAGGTCACAGGAATCTCTTATCCGTTCACCAAAATCCATTAAAGACAGACTAAAAATTTACTTCCAGAAGAACAGAACTAGTCATAAAAAAACAAAACTTCACAGCCAAATTGATTTGACAAAGTGGAAATCAACAAACAGTGATAAAATTATGCAGATCACTACTTTGTTAAAAACTAGATTACGCTAGTTTTATATATGGTTCAACCAGTAAAACGTATCTCAAAATACTCAATGCAACCTATCATCAAGGCTTCAGACTGGTACTTAGGGTTTTTAGGACATCCCCAGTGGAAATACACAGAAGCTAATGAAACAGCTCCACATTTAAGGCACACTAAACTGGCACTACAGTACTATATCAAGATAAAATCATGCCCAAATAACCCAGCTTAAAGCAGAACTTTGAAACTGAATTACTGCAATCTATTCAAAAAGAAAAATAAGGAAAAATACCATACAACCCTATGAACTCAAAATTAAATTCATCTCCAAAGAATTAGGAACCACACACTGAAACATTCAAGAAACAACTGAGTCAAATTATTCAAGCACTCTTTCTAGAAATTTCAGTTGTTTCTTTGTGATCCTAAATATAAGTGTCCTTTCTTTTTTTTTGTTTGTGAATTTCTTAAAACTTTCTCATTACTCACATGTTCAGTCCATGGTATTCTCAGTATCTTTCTGTAGATCCACATTTTTGTTGAAAATCTCTTCCTTATCAGTTAGGAAATCGTCAAGCTTTCACTGCCATATAGGAAGACCAATATTATATAACATTTCAGTACTCTTTTCTTTGTATCTAATGCATTTTTTTAAATATTTTGCTTAGCTTTGAGAAGACATGTTCACTACTCCAGTGAGCCTTGTAAAAAAATCCTTATCTTGTCATTAAAAGACATTATTCTTTTCATGGAAGATAGATCATAAAACAAAAATTCCAGGTTCAAAATGACATTTATTGTCAAGTCAGTTTTAAGATATGAAACCATTAATTGATTTCATAAGTGAAGCATTTTTGATCAAGAAATAATTAAACTACCAAGAAAGCCTTTAATAAAAAGAAAAAAATTGTTTTAATTGTTTCATATACCAGATGTTCTACCAACTTCATAAATTGAATATGGTGGAACAAGGTTTAGAAGAGACATTTATTTAGAGCTACAAATATCAGGAAATTTTGGAAAGCCATGATTTACAATGTCTTGAAGGTATACTTGCAGATAGAAGAAATGATAGCAAAAACAATCACTTTTCAGTTATTTCAAATATAAAAGAAAAATGTACTGTATTGTTATGTAGTAACAGTGAATGCTAAACAATTTCCTCAGGTGAAAAAGAGACGTGAAGCAACAAAAATGTGATTCTACAGAAAGTTGCCGATAATACATTGACTGACCATGTGAACAATGATGAAGTTTTAGAGAAAATAGAAACGGTGACAATATTTAACATGGTGTACAGATGAAAAAGGGTTAAAGATAACAATTTTATTTTTCATGGATGAAAAGGGGTAAAAAAAACAATTTTAATTTTTTTGTTGGAAAGGAATTCATTGTCCCTGGGATCAAGAACAGGTGGAGAGAAATAAAATGAAATCACACAATATTATCGTTACTATTTGAGACACAGCTAGTGGGTTTAGAGGCCAGAGGTTAAAAGTAGTCTTGTTGAGGGAAATGTGACAGTACTTAACATTGCATACAAATGAAAAGGATTAAGGAAAACGATTTTATTTTTTTAATTCATTTTGCCTCAGGGTTGAGAACAGGTGGAATTCAGCAAAACACAGTTGAGAGGATTAGGGGCCAAAGGTTAAAATAGTCTTGTTGAAAGAGAAGTGCCAATTGCATTTGCTGGGAAAATTATCATTCTAAATTTCCCTGAGGGAGAGAAAATGAAAGAGGAAGATGTCAGGGAGATTGACATCATATAATAGCTCCTCCCAGAGAGAAGGGAATCTTCCAGAATTGGAAATGAGAAATATAGAATGGAAGAAGGAAGATATCAGTGAGATTGATGTCATGTAATATCTCCTCCCAAGAGGAGGGGGAATCTTCCAGAATTGGAAGTATGAAATAGAGAACTAAAAAAAAAAGAGACATCAGGGAGATTGATGTCATGTCATAGCTTCTCCCAGAAGAGGGGGAATTTTTAGAGAAAATGGAAGCAGAAAGTACATGTACTTAAAATCTGATAGAGGCAGTTGAAATTTCTAGGGTACATAATGAGGAAAGAGGTCTTGTGAAATTTGATACTCATATGACATATTGAAGGCAAAAGAGAGGCAGAGAAAAACAATTAATGACTTATCTAGCAAGCTTGAGTTAATGGCAGAACAAGATTTAGGAGAAAAAAACAAAAGGACTCAATTTATTAAGAGCTACAAAGGACAGGAAATTGTGGACAGCCATGATTGCCAATGATATGAATGAGTACAACATATTTAAGAAGAGGAAGAGTAGCAATCTGTCAAATTTTTATTTGCACAATAAAATATTCTTCAGGGATTTAAATTGGTCATAATGAAAGGTTACACTCACAATGAGGCTCCGTGATTTGAACATCTATTTGGTCTCATGTTCACTCAAGACTTTAAATGAAACTCTTATATACAATCCATTGATAAAGGTGCTGAAAAAATGGCTGGCTCATTCTATCACTCAAGGAATTACCTAACTCTTCTGTGATGTTTTGTTTACAAGAATGAGATTAGACACAAAATGGAATATTGCTGCCACATGTGGTCTGGAGCTGCTCAGTCCTCACTTACCAACCTTGATAGAGTCCTTCTGCCATGCTTAATCTTTACAAGAGTCAGATTAGACCCAAAATGAAGTATTGCTGCCATATTTGGGCTTTTGGAAAAAGATTTTATTTCCATGCAGAAGCTTCTTTCCCATTATCACAAGCCTATATCACTATTCCAATGGGAAATGTTCAGATGAGCTCTTAGTTCCACCAGTTCACATCTTTAATATTAGGACTTTCCATGCTAATTCCATAGTCAAATCACACTCATTTCTCCCATATTCAAAACAAAAAAAAATGCTACATTGTAGAACAGACTCTCACATGGATGTTTCCCTGAATCATACAATCTTAATCTCTACAAGTCAAGGTTCAGTTGCTACCTATTCTCATGAATTTCACTTCCTATCATCTCTTCTTTCACTCATGACACATCTTTCATTGTAATTATTTTAAGAGTAAACCTCTAAATTGTGATTCTCAGACTGTGTATTTAGTGAACTTTAGTATAAAAAAGATCAAATAGTAAAGATAATTGTTTAAAAATAATAGTTGTCTATTTACTTGTATGGAATTAAATTAATATTATAATTCATGCAAATAAGTTACACTGACAATACAAAATCTGATTTTTTACTTGGGATTTCTTTATTTATATTAGATGTGAAATTTGGTAACGGATCAATTATTAAACTGACCTACTGATTTCTGATATGAATAATACCAGAGGATATAAAATAAAAATAACAATATAAAGAATACCCAATTACTCCTAAATATTTTTGTTTTTTTTCTCCTCAGTAATGTCTTCATTTTCTTTCAGTTACTTTTAGTCAATTGTGTTTTAGTTGCATTACCAACTAATTTTGGTGGAGAATTGACAAAAAAAGTTATAAAAGTAATCCATAACATAATTACAAATATAAAGACAGTCAATATCGACCTGTTGACTCGAGTATAATAAAAAGAACAGATTTTGATATTAAATAACCTAACAAGGTTTAATATGTCCTAAAATTGAACAACCAACCCATACTTAAGTTTTTAGTATAAAAGAACTTAAAACTATATACAGACCTTATTACAATAACATTTGTATATCTACTGGTTTGTCTATTTATACTTATACCTTTACATTTCAGGTGGTAACAGATAATACAAATTTTACCCTTTTTGAAGGACAACCTGGGGTGCATTTTAAGGTCATCACCACAGCTCCACCTCATGTTCTAGGCAGGTCCATACTGTCAGACGACCCTCACATGTGGAAGATAATACTGAAGATTAAAAGTGGAGTGTTTGAACGTGCAATTAAATGTCCTGATGATGTCACATTGCATCAAGTGGTCACTGCATGGCACATGAAAGGTCAGCCCGCCAACCAATTAACTTGTCATGCAGAAATAAATGGAACCAATTGGCAACTACCATACACAGTAACTTTAAAAGCTGTGTCTGATAATAAACTTGATGGAGACAAATCTGGTTACTTCTTTATTTCATCATCATTTCAAAGCAACACAACAACAAGGGACTTTGAAAACATTGCTCAAGAAAATGTAAATACTTATTTTCTTTTTACAAATTGTACTTATACCTACCTTAACTATAATAACATGAAACTAAAACTTGTTATACTAAAATGAGCTAAACCTTTTACTATATTTCAAGTTTTAATAGTTTAGATAAATAACATACAAAAAAACATTTATTCATCAAATCATATTCCATTATTTTGTGTTTTCTGTTGCCGTCATTGTACCAGAAGCTAAATTCCCTGCTTATGATTTGGCTGGTTTAAAGAAAATAAAATTTATAGAATAAAAAGCCAACAAAACAATCCCAATAGTACCAATAGAATGATATGTATTATATATTAACCTTTTGACTAAATGGAATGACAAGCAAATAATTTTAAAGTTTGAATTTTTAACATTACAAGGAATAAAGAGATGTGGAACTTACTCTTCCAAGGAATGTTGTTATTGATTAGAGGTCTTGTTGAGGAAATTATACTCTCTGAGTAAACCCAAATCCCTATTTAATCCTTAAATGTGTGAATTTATTTTGAAAATAAATTTAAATTCTGATCTGCATCTTTCTTGTTGGCTGTTGAATGAAGATGCTAAAAGCACACGTGATGTCATCAATGCTATGAAACGGTTGGTTGAAGTGTGCAGCAAGAGGGAAGTTGTTTCCCTGATGAATTTTTTATAGTTACTGATTCAAAGCTGAAATTTTGTTCCAGTGTCCCCAAAATATTTTTTTTTCCCAAACGACACAATGTTTTCTAAATATATGAGGGAGATAAAAAGCAAAAAAATACCATGGAAAATAATGAAAAGAACATCAGCCTGCAACAATCTATCCAGAATTTGTAAACTCTGCCTGAAAGAAAAAATACCCCCAAATTATCTTCCCAGACCAAAACAAACTGCTAAATAAATGACCATCTCAAAATGCAGACATGAAAACAAATTTCTACTATGCTATTTAAAAATTGAAAACTAAAAATGAACAACCATTAATGAAAATAAATAAATAAAATAAACAAAAGCAAATAAAATAAATTAATCCAAATAAACAAACCATTCCTACCAAAATAACCATGAGAATAATGCAGTAGACTTGGCATCACTGATGAGTATATATAAAAACTCAAGCAAAAACACAGCACACATTTATTTCACTTTAAAATTTAATTATAATGTTCATTTAAAATTTATGCTCTAATAATGCATAACAATTATTTTATCAAAATTTATGATCCATACAATACTTATTTGTTTTCCATAACTCCAATATGCCTTAGTATAACCAAAATTACTTAATTCAAATTTTATTTTATTTATTTATTTTTTTTTAATCATATCACCCCGAGAAAGGCGGTAACGCCACTGATGTGCAGGGGGCTACGTAAGAGTGAAAGATTGGAAAAGAGAAAGCCGGAAACCACATCCTAAACAGGAAACAAGGGATGAGCCTCTTCACCCGTTCAATAGACGTGGGTGGAGTGTGATCTGGGCAATAGTTTAGTCTATCTAATATCCCAAACAATTTAGCCCCTTTACAGTCATATAAAAATTAAAGAAACCTAAAATCTGACCTGCTGTCAAAAACCATTTGAATAATATATATTCCTAGTATGTATCTTCCCCAGACAAATAAAAAGCATCATTTTATCATGACATAGTGCAAAAATTTCCGTCATATGATACAAATGTTCAACTTTATAGTTCAACCTAATTTTCCCTTTTGATGGAGTAATACAGACACACCCATTATCATATTGTTCAACTTCTTCCAACCACCCCTCCTTAACTTTCTAAACAACCATAACTTCATTTTATATTTTCTAAAATAAATCATTTTCACCATTTGTTTTTAAAATATCACCCGAAGAAGAACAATAATGTTCTGAAACATGAAAATTTTTTGTGTCAGGATATAATGCTTTTATAAACCATTGTAATAACAAAATTACAATATTAAGCTCTACTTTGTATTGAGCACTTGTTATAAAAGTAGATGCAATGAACAGGAGTTTTTTTAATCTGTTTATTTTTTCATTTCCTTTATATATATATATATAATAATATTCAATATGCATTTGATGTTTTATATTTCATTTCTCTTATTTTTACTTATAGTTTACTATAATTGACATGGACACTACAGCAGTTTGTATGTCAATGAATGATCCTCACATCACAACATTTGATGGAAGGTTGGTAGCTTGATGTATTCAACATTTAACCCATTAAAAATAAACTGCTTTTTCTATTATATTTTTGTCTGTTGAAAGGGGTTCTATAATTTGCTGACTGCATTCTATGCAAAGGCATAATAGCATCTCAGGCGACTAATTTTTACCTTTTGCAAAAGATATTTTCTCTTGTGGCTTCTTGTTGTTGGGAAAATCTTTTACCAATATTAAATTGAAGAAAAAAGAAAGGAATCAGGTAGATATGTCTATCATCTGATTATATAAAAAGGATAAAAGCAATGAGTAGCTAAATGGAAAGTAAGAAATTATTCAAAATTTGTAATCTAAATTACTATTGAAAAGACATTAAAAAGCAAGCAATCCAGAAGAACCTTAAAGTCACCAACACAAAATTTACAAGTTCCTTTTTATTGGTTAGCAATTAATCAACCCAGATGTTACTAATATTCTTGACTTAAAGGGTCGTTTTTGATGTTAAATATTTCCAACACTATTATAAAATAACCTGTTCTTTTATATGATTGTTATGTCACTAAACTTGTTCATAAATATCTAACCTGTACAATCACTTTCACAGACTAATGATCAAAAACGTCTCTGAATGAATGAAGCCTGTAGGTCTTATTGAGGACTATCCTTCTTTGAACCTTGCAAACCATCATTACAGAATCACAAAGAAATGTACTTAATAACAGAAACCACATATGAGGACTTTCAACAACAGAGATAACTGCAATGGATAGCCCATGTAACTCAGAGAAAATAATATAGTAAAAAAGTTGACATTCCACACTACTTTAAACAAAAGGTCAAGAAAGAACACCCTTATAACTATTGCAAAGAGCAAGAACCGTTCCTGGAGTTGATGATATTATTTTCCTAAAATGTTGCTTTAATAGAAAAATTTTATAAATTTCAATCGATAGTAGCACACGCTGTTTGGTCAGTGAAAGCTAAATGTTTCTCATTATAAGAAAATGGCTAATATTACAATTACTGGTAGAAGAGATACTACACTTTGATCCCAGCCTGAGGGCAAGGGATCTAAAGAAGGCATGACACAAGTCCTACTGGCTGCTTGGCTAGTGAATGCCAAATGTTATTAGGAAATGGCTAATATTAACATTGCAACAGCTAAAAACAATAAATAAGATCACATAGAAATGTGACTAATATTTCAAGATTTTCTGTAGTAATTAAGCTTTGGATGTGTAGGCAACATAACAGGGGAATTGCTAATGTTCTCAGCTGATATAATGTGGAAAGACTATATTGAATCTATTGCTAGATCAGCTGCTAAGAAAGTTGGTTCACTGTGCCATGAGAGACAATTTTTCTTTCCAGAACCTATCATATATATCTATTAATCTATTACTAACCCATGCTCAGAACATTGCTGCCACGTATGTCCCAGTGCTCCTGCTATATACCTTGGGTTCCTTGATAAAATCCAAAGTATCAGCAATATTAATGGTTCTTATCTGGTAGCTCAGCTTCAGTTACTTTCCCATAACCATAAGGTTGCCTCCCTGGGCTTTTTCTATAGATACTTTTATGGTAATTGTTTGGATAAGCTCTTCACTATAATGCTGAGAATTTTTTAATTTAAGCACAGTAGTAGACTGGCATCAAGAGCTCATCAATTTACACTCGAGCTGCCCAGTTGATGTAACCATAAATTCTACGTTAACAGTTTCTTTTCTTTCACTTCTTGCTGGAATTTCTTTCCAGCTCCATGCTTTCTAGCCAACTTTAATCTTCAAAAAATTTAAATGCAATGTCAATTGCTATCTACTGTCCTTCTGATTAATCTTCTTTTGCTCCTACTCCTTAGTAATGTTTCTGTTTTCTAACTTTTTTACACCCAGTAACCTCTTGTGCCTTAGTGGCTTTACTGCTTTGCATGGGGTGAAATCGATTAGAAAAAAACTTGTTGAGCTGAGTTCAAATTCTGGCTGAATTTACCATGTTCCTTTTTTACATTGATGTTCTTGGGAAAAGCATGAAACCATCTCTTCTCCACCTATGAGTTTAAAAACATTGCACTCTCTAGTTATATGTGGTAAGAGAAGGAACACTCTGAATTCCAAACTATGTAGAAGTCAACTGGAAACCACTTTTAAGATATTTCCCTAGAAGACATGTTTTCCTATTATCTGGTTTACAAATCTTGCTGGTCTTTTGGATAGGAGTAGAGGTTTATCCCTTGTTTCCTGGTTAAGATTGGGTTTCCAGTTCCTTCTAAAATTTCTTAATTCTCTTTCACTCCCAGTAAACCTTTACACCTGAGTGGCATTATTGCTTTGCTTGGGGTGAATTGATTAAAAAACATGCACAAATATTAAAGAAATGAAATCTGTGGAGAGTCATGATCACCTATGTCCTGAAACAATATGGTCTTAAAAAAGAAATAAAACTTCAAGTTTCTTTTTATAGGAGAATTTGTTTGCTATGTTAAAATTATGAAATTGAGGAATTATTTTAAAATTTCTATTTTGAACTATTCTTTTTTAGTTTCTTCAATAATTATCTGCAAGGAGAGTTTATTCTTTATAAACACAAGACATTACCCTTTGAGGTAAGTTAAAGTTTTTTAGATTTTCAAATCATTAAAATTGATTAAAAATACCTGTAATATTTTTTGTCAGTTATTTTTGTTTCCACTTTACTGTATTAATAAAATTTATATAATGAGTTTTTATAAAATTTTGCATAAATGAATAATGATGCTTTTTTGATGAAATTTTAAAAGTAGACTAATGGAATTACAATTTACTTTTTGAACAAAAAGAAACAATTTTTTTTACTGCACAAATTCAAATTAAATTTCACTTTGGAAAAAAAAAATCAGACTAGTTCATACTTTGTTTAATGGGGGAATATTAGATCCATGAGAATCATGTCAAGGGAGAAGAAAAAGAATAATAATATAGAATAAAAGTGAAAAAAAATATTTTCAACCAATTAATGCCCACCAACTTTTTTTAATGTGTTATATGCAGAAACCTTAAATTAATAAAAAACAAATTTCTGAACCATTAACTGGACTAATTCTCCTGACATCAGTTCAAACTGACATCTGTTTTTTGTCATTTATTGTGATCATTTTGTTTGAGTTCACATATTATTGATTTCAGATGAATACTTAGAAATTTTATAACATATTCTAGTAAAACTTTTGTTTTCTAAAATTATAGTTAATAATTATAATTTACATATATGGGGCAAAAGTCATCAGTTTAAACTGACCCCTTTTAGATATTTTTTAACAATGGATTTTTTTATAAGCCTATAATTAGTAACATATTTTTTACTTTTAGAATTAATACCAAATTTTATGTTGGGTATTAATGTGTTAAGTGAAATGTTCAATTTGCCTTGTTGAACTATTGGTTGCAATCAACTTTTAAGGCAACTATCTGTACTGATTGTATTTTACTTATTTCCAGGTCAGGACATTCTACCGTTCCTGTAATGGTCATGCTTCCTGTAACTGTGCAGTTGCAGTAAAAGTCTATGATGATGTATTCTTAGTGAACAAATGTGCTCTTAATACCACAAATGATGGTAGTTACCAGCCCATTATCTTCAAAATGTACCGGTATGGTCAAATGACTAATGGATTTAAGGTATACAGTGAGAACTTTGGAAAAAAGTATCAAGTAAGAACAAACATTTGTTATTTATTGTATTTTTTTTTTTTTTTTGCCAAGCTCTCACTTTTCCAACCTTTACAAAGATTAAAATCATTTACTCGACCTTGTGGGTGATGAATTCTTTTTCACCCTGTAACCCTTTTCCCACAGATAAAACACTGCTAGCCTCTTGCTACTTTACCACTATTTCCATGGTAAATGTTCAAACAAGCTACATTTGTTTAGTTCCACCAGTTCAGACCTTCACAGCTAGGACTTGCTATGCCATGTAAAAAGAGTCGACTCATCCTCATATCTTTCACATTTTATTGGTAAAGATAAAATTCCGCTAAGACAGTTTCTTCCCCAGAAATACTTTGTGGAGCAGACTTCCAAGAGGCTGCTTTACTGATCATAACCTTTTCTAGCCTAGGGTCAACAATTATTTATCTTTATCAGCCGAAGATGTTAACACCTCAAATTAAATGAAGAGAGAAGGAATAAAAGACTTACCCTTATTTAACACACTATTACAGAGCTGCCAGAAGTTACAAGAACCAAACTTGTTAAAGGCTATACAGTACCTCATTTTATCAACAAGCAAAGAGAACATGTTTGTAACTATTATGAGCAGATAAAAAGAGGCATCTGTTAAGATTAGAATTATCACACTGGTATAGTTGGAAAAAGTGATTCTTTAAGGTAATATTAACTGAACAGGCTGATGTAATCAGAAAAGAAGATTGTGGTTTTACCTGATATTTCTGAGAAGGTAACAAAGCATTCATGCTGGCTTTAATTCAAGAAGAAACTTCAGTGGCACAATTCTCAATAGAAAGGTTAAGAATATCAATACATGGAGTCTCACATAGAAAGTCACAATGTGAATCACAGTCATTATATTGGTGATAACAGAAAGAAATCTCTTCAATAAAAGGTTACTTTCTTATAGATGACCCAAAAGAAATATCAACAGATACTACTGCATGACCTGAATTGCCAAGAGGACAGACTTGTGATGCTCAACAAAAGCTAAGAGAGGAGGTAAGCAACAAATCCAATCAAGAAGTATGTTGATCAGATTTTTTAGGGAAGCAAGTAGAGAAATTCACTACTTGACTGAGAGACAGCAATAGAAAAATCGAAAGTGAATACTGGCAACATCAATAACATTAGAATGATTAAATCCCTTGAAATGATGAGCATTAAAATCAGTTTAGGGAAGCTAATTTGCATCCCCTATAAAGGACGATAACTCAAAATACAATTGAGTTATTCCCTTGTCTGAAAGATGACCTCAGCACTTCTGAATTAAACATGGTGACTATCTGGCATGAACCTGGAATTTATGGTTTAAATCCTAACAAACCGTTGCTGTTCTCAGACATATGTTTCATAAAGTACAGTTATAGTAGTAGAATTGTTTATTTTGGCTTGTATTTACTTCAATTTTAATTTTTCTCTTTTTCTTTTTAATTATCTTTAATATTTTTTTGCTCTTTTTTTTATCCGGCATCTTTGATTTTTTTTCAGGTATTACTTCCAACTGGAACACTGATTATCCTCAGACCCACTATAATTCGAAATTCAAATTACATCGATATTTGGGTGAAGGCTTCAGCAGCTGATTATAACAATACCTTAGGTATGTTCCTGGGTGTTCATTATTAGCAAGAACATTTAAAAAGTGATTCTCAGATACTAAGACACCTTTTAGATTGTACAGTATTCACAAAATTTATTCAGATATTTATTGCATTTGTTGATTAACTTGGGCACAATTAATCCAGTAGATAACTCAAAACAGAATTGATGAGCCAAAATGGTATAATGCTGACATTAATCATTTCCTTATGAAATATTTAACATTCTTATAACAATCATATCATATCGGCACTCAGGAAGACAAACTGTTATTTCTCACTTGTGTTTCTGTATGAAGATCAAGTGTAGCTTGGTTGTATCTTTGAGCAGAATACAACTGAAAAATATTGAGAGATATGAGTCTCAGAACAGTTCCCCACAGAAGTATCTCCCTCATTGCAATAAAGTGGTAGTAATACTGATGTCAGTACAAATTGATAGTTTTTGGTCTGAACTGCTTTGAGGTATGACTCAGGTGCATATACTTAGGCTTCCACATCAGGCTCCCCATATTAAACTGGCCTTATATCACATCCTGTTAGCATGGAACAGCAAGTAAATACTAAGTGAAGTACCCATTTTCTGTACCTCTAATGGTAATATTCTTCTTTTTCTTTATGTGTCGTATCCCCATCAGAACATAAGTGATCATAGATTTCTACTTACCCCTACCCTTGTTACTCTTAACACTTTTTCCTCTTGGTGTCTCTCCCAAACTCTGCTCTGCCATCCATTTACTCAAGCTTATCAAGTATGTTTCACATTGCTTTCCCCTGTCTCTCTTTCCCTCCTCTGTCTTGTGAGTATTAGATTCAAGTCCTCTTTTCTCATTACATAAATAGTAATATTAGCCATGTCGATTTAACAAGGCTATTTAAGAACATAACTCAAGTATTTTAGGTTAAGTAATTTTCAGTTTTATTTGACATAAGAGTGCACTAACCTTGAATTGCATCTATTTGGTATTTAATTTTTAAACAACATCAATTCATGTTTCATTCAATATAGTAGATGTTATCAATTGGTGGTTTAAACTTTTTCCAGCAATACTGATCTGATTTGAATCTAGGTAACTAATTGTCAAAATAACTGCCTCAGAAAGTGTATAAAATGGTAAAACATTTTTTTTATTAACTCCATATACAATATTTCAGTAGCTATAATATCTTTCTTGTAAAAATTAGCCACCTTTTAATGATTTTAGCTACAATGTAATCTACCAATTGTAAGAGAAACATTGAAAACAGATTTGCACATTTGGCCAAAGATTGGCAGTGGATCAACCAGATCAGCTTTGCACTCAGGTATTAATTTTCTGTTATTTCCTTGAGTATCTACCTGCAAACATGCTATATCTACATGCCTAATTCTTAAAGAGTAAAGAGGTGAAAAATATTAACAACTTCGTGTAAAGAATGCACAACCCTTTTGTTCATGGAATACTTCAGATATGCACATTGTTCAAAGTATTAAATTTAGGAATCTAATATTTGATTTAATTCCTTTTTTTCTTCTTTTTATAGTTGTTTTTATATGAAGTGAAAATTAGCATAAAATACCATTTAAAAATGAATTTTCTCCTTTTTTCACATTCATGCACTCTTTTTCCATTTCAGGGTTTAATTCTTAGATTGGAATTCAAATAAACTATATTTTCTTGAAGACTTTATTTTATAATTTTGTTTCAGGTTTGTGTGGAACTCTTGACAATAATCCTCTGAATGACTACATGATGCAGGGTGGCACGCTCTACAAAGGAAGAGAATTAAGACCAAATAAGTTTTCCCTATCTTGGCTGTAAGTACTTTAGATTAGAGTGCAATACAAGGGGTGCTGGAAAGATCTCAGCTCAACATACTTTGAAAAATAAGATTAAGCATCAGAATTCTCTTTGGTAGACTGAATTTTCTTGGTTAGACTGAGAATTTTGTAAAATGAATACTTAATTTTTTTTAAATAAAAATTTACACAAAAATAAAAATTTAATTTATTCAAGTGAAAATTACTTGAATATTTTTTTAAATTTATATAAAAATGAAATAGTTTGTCTTATTTTCTGGTTCTAAATTCTGTAATTTTGATAAACAATAGATAGGTAAACATAGATTTGGTTTGTTCAAGAGTCAGAAAGGATTTGGTTTGCATGTGACTCTAAGAAATTGTTAGAAATAGATCCAGTTTGCATAAAATTTGAAAATAAGGTAGATATACGTTCAATAAAAAGTTTATCCCTTTTGGGAGAAGTTTTATTCTCTTCTGCATGGAATGCAGTTGGTATATTTTTGACCAAAAACAATATGGAAAAAATATTGAAAGTTTTTGATCCAACCATACCAAATGTATCCCCTGTGCAAAGAGGTCACCAACCTCTGCAATGGTGCCACCTGTTTATCAAATTTATGTATAGCTTTCTGACTCTGGTGCAAACAAGGTCTGTGTCTACCACAGGTGACTCTTGTGCAGACTGGACTGATGTCTAATACTGGTGGGGACTCTTGCGCAAACTGGATCAATGTCTAGCCCTGGTGACTCTTGCACAAACTGGACCTTTATGATTCTCATGTCAGCTGGACTACTGTTTTGACTCTTGTGTAAACCAGACCTATGTCTACTTAGTTTTGTTTGTCAAAACAATAGAATTCAGCTTAGGTAACCTGGAAAAACCTTATGTAAAACAAAACAAACAAGATCTAATAAGATTAACATTAAAAATCTTTTAAGCATTGTACACACAAATACTTTTGGGAAAGGTATTAATCCATCTCTTCTCTCCAGTTATGGGTTAAATAACAGGACAGATTGGGTTCTATAGCCTTGGTTGTCAACCAGTCTACTGCAGAAAGTAATAGCAACCTACTGCAGGATAATCTTCTGCCCAGTCATGTCATGTTTCTTTCAAGACATGATCGCCCAAGCATGTATCACGTATGGCACTTAACAGACTGACAAAGTTATATAATCTGAAGAATCAATTTTGCTTTCTTTGTACTTGATTCTTTTACTGTAAGTACATGTCAATTTATAATATAATAAATCTGTATATATTCTATTGTTTCTGTTATGAATCAGAAATATTTGCATGTTGTATTAAATATTTATTTTTCTACATTAATTTGAAGTGTAAATCCAAAGGATACCATCTACAATGGCTTCTGTCCTGAAACAGCTCAAAATTTCCAGTTAGAAAAGGAGATGAAATACTGCTCTTGCAACGATAAGGAAAGCTGTGCATTTGGAGGTGATCTCCAGTTCTGTTCCTTTGAACTGAAAGGTAAATTTTTTTTTCCAATTAATAATTCTTGATTTTACACTTTAATTAGTGTTTTAAACACAGTCTCAATAATCTTGGAATTATTTCAAACTAATGTTCTCATCTTAGTTGATATAGATGTTATAATAAATAATGTTTCAACCATATACCCTCTGGTCATCATCAGGTGTCCATAGATTGGCTGATATGAATTATCTTGTTGATTATTGTGAAATATCCTGTGAAATCAGTTTCATATTGGATTTGGTTCATCACTACCAGATCCAAGGATTGAACTCATGACCACCAGATGATATTAACACATGTATAACCAACTACTATATCCACTATTTGGTCAAAATGTTGTGTCTATTATAACATCTATATCAACCAAGATGAGAACAATAGTTCAAAATAATTCCAAGATTATTGAAAATTACTCATCTCAGAAATAAATACAAAATTAACACAGTCTCCTTGAGAGTGCAACTATTCAACGTGACATGAGAACTCTGCATTTGACTGGTGATGATGAAACAATACTAGTTTGGTTTTTGAGACACTGAAAGTTACAAGCAAGTGTTTCTTTTCTCAAGCTGCTAGAACTAGGTCGAAAGGTTCCATTCAACCTGATTATTGACCTCTCATTTTCATGCTCCTCTGTATTAAATAATCACACACTGTTAGTTGTTGATCACTTTTTTTATGCTACTGCGATTTTAAGCATCTAAATGAGTTTTTTCTTATCAAATTCTCACAGGTGATGACATAACCAGACTATTAACCGAGAGAGCAATTTATCCATCAAAGTGTCTTGGCCAACAACAGAAATCTGAACCAGCTTTTGTGTACGATTCAAAATACCTTCCACGGGTAAGTTTTCATGATTTTCTTTTCATAATAGTAAACAAAAAGGGTTTTTTCTTTTAATTTTAGTGATTTGGGTCAGTGGCTAAAAAAGTAAAAATGTAATAGCATACTGGCAAAAGGTTAAAAATACTAAAAAAAAAAAAAGAAAGTAACTTCATTCGAAAGATGCTAGGTGGTATAGCTTATATGTCAGGTCAAAAAAGGGTTGCAAACAGACTGATTTCTACAACAACTGATTTTGCTACTCAACTCACTTAATTTTGGTGCCAGTGAAAGAATACAAATAGCCAGTCAAATACCTTTAGTTTGTAATTTCATTTGACTACTTCAAAGAGTTCTTTGAAGTCTTTGTTCTAAATGACTCAGAACTCAGAAGTTTCATTTATAAAAATAGATTTTCTTAACAATGGTAAATATTTATTGACAATAAAAAAAGGAACTTTCATACAAAAATAGTTAATAGATAAATAAAAGCAAAAATTTCTTGACAAATTCAACAGAATTTAACTTGACATATGAAATGGTGGGTCTATAAAACTTCAAGATGAAAGATAAGTCATTTGAACATTTATTTATCTATGATTGATAGTTGCTCTATATTTTAATAAATACTTTATTTGGAGAAAAAGAACTACTTACATATTAGCTTACAGTAACTTACAGCCCAATGTGCTTTGTTGGGCATTTGCAATCATTGTTACTAATATCTATACAAGAAATGCATAAAAGTGTTTTCATTTCTTATGTCTCAAAAAAAAAGGTCATTTTCAAGTAATTTTTGTATTTTTCCAAAATACACATTGTTTTTAGTATTTCTGAAATAATTTAGCCAAAACAAGAAATAATTATCTTTTATTTAGTTTATATATTGGTCAAATTAAAATGTTAAACAAATTTTAAATTAACTTTCCTTTAGAAATTATAAGTATAACATGTTCTAATTCTCTTTAATGATATGCTATTTGGTTGTCAGAAAAGTTCATGCTGATTTTTAGTCATTCACATTCTAAGATATTAGAACACATTGAATTTATTGATGGATATAATATACTTAATATACTTAGATTTCCAATTAGAGCACACTTCTATTTCTCTCTTAAAAAAGAAACTAAAAATACGTAATTCGTGTCAATTTTGCATCCTTATGAAAGTGGAAGATAATAAGGTTCATGTTAGATACTTCATAATTTTTTTATTACCATAAAGACAAAAATGCCTTGCAAGCAACAAAAAAGGACATGTACTGTGTATAATAAAGTTGATTTAGCTGAGAGAATTGTACAGAAGTGATTCACTAAGTTTAGAGTTAGTGATTGTAACTTTATTGATGAAGAATGCTTAGACAGACACCCCACCTCCACAACAGATGATGACCAAATCAAGATATTGATTGTGAATAACCTGCTTTGTACAGTGCAAAAATTGGCAGAAACACTAAATTTGTCAAAATCTACTAGCCATGAGCACTCAAATCTCTATGATGTTTGGGTATCACATAATCTATGTGAAAAGAATCACATTTCTATCTGTGATTTCCTGTATAACTACAGTGAAAATGCACCCTTTTTTTTAAGCAAATTGTGACAACCGATAAGAAAGGGATCATTTACAACAATGTTCAATAAAAAAGATCCTGGGCTAATGTAATATAATAATCTGGCCGCACCCAAGAAGGCCGATGAAGCGTGGGCGTTTTCCGGCCGTTGAAAGGAACGGATGGTTGTTTGACCTTATTTCCGGCAGTAGCGGAAATGGCCGCAAGAGGCAGACAGAACAGGTGTCTCTGAGAATTTACGTAGGCGTCGCATAGGCGTCGCGTGATCAAGAAAAAACCGGAAGAAACAATTTCCGCTTTTGGAAGATATATAAAGACTGCGAAAAACACAGTCTTGGAATCAGTTTTGACGAGTCTCCAGCCTCGACAATAGAAGAGAAGTCGAGTCACAGTCGAAGTCAGAAGTCGAAACAGAGAAGTCGAAGAAGTCAGTCTCGACAGACAAGTCTCGAGAAGTCGAAGAAGAAGCTAGACGAATTAAGAGAGAGGTTACACTCACGTCGAACCCCACGTCAGCCCCTGGAAGCGCTCCCTCAACTCTCTGTCCACTAGGCGACACGGTCCATCGTCGTTAATAAAAATATTAATATATTTTTATATATACATGTTTGTTTGTGGCCTTGTACCAGACAGTTAAATATACAACACTAAGTGAGATGAACCAAATTTAGCCACCCCAGAAGCTGGTCTGCATTTTAAGAAAGTCATGCTATACATCTGGGACAGATGTAAAGGAAGCTTGTACTATGAGCTTCTATCAAGTAACCAGTCAGTTGATTCTGAAAAGTACTGCTCACCACTGGATGAATTAAAGGTAGCAATTCTAGAAAAATACCCAGAATTGATGAACAGGAAAGGTGTTGCTTTTCATCAGGATAATGCCAAACCTCATTTTTCTTTTGTGACCCAGCAAAAATTGTTGCAGCTTGACTGGGATGTGTCACCCCACCCATCACATTCATCAGATGTTGCTCCTTCAGATTTTAATTTATTCAGATCTTTGCAAAATAACTTCAATGGTAAAAGTTTTTATTCTTTGGATTACATAAAAAATCACCTTAATGAATTCTTTGCCAAGAAACCGCTGAAATTCAGGGAAGATGGTATCTTTAACTTGAAGGAAAACTAGAAATTTTTTTAATAAATATTTAATGGCATAATTTTGTCTTGTTTTAATTTCCCTTAAAAATTGGCAGAAATTTTCCAGACAACCCAATACATCTGTCATCAAGATATCCACTCAAGAAATTGGAAATTTTAAAAGAGTGTAGAATTTCCTCTTAATTGATGCCATTCCTGGGTTCATTCTGATCTGGATGGTAGCACCTGTTAGAGTCCCAGCTATATGTAAATAGTGAACCCCCAAACAAAAACCAATGGTACATTTTTATAGTAAAATGACAATCAATACAAAATTAAAAAGTATAAAAATACATTTTTATAGTACAATTACCAACAATACATTTTTGGATCTACAAAGTATCTAACAAGAATATCTTTACTCTGCATATGGCTTAAATGCCTGCCAAACCTAAGTGCTCAATAGGCATTTCAAAGTTTGATTTTAAATTTCGAAATCTCCAGTTGTTATGGTTGTCTAAAAAGTCAGTTTACTGAGAACAATTAAAAAAAGTCATTTCAAAGAGAGTATTTTCTAGAAATCATCTCAGAGAGAATAATTTCTACAAGACATTTCATAGAAAATAATTTATAGAATAAGAAAATGCTAAAAATTTACATAACCTATTTTATCTTTTGAAAGGATTTTATCAATTTAAACTAATGTTCTTACTGATGGAATTATGTTGATCAAGGTGGGGAAAATATAAACAAAAATGTTAATTATAATTATGCACTGAAAAATGTAGGGATGCTAAATTTTAAAATTTTCCATCATCTGACCCATTGAGATGCAAATGATTGGCAGATTTAATTTAGTTTCTAATGCTTTGGTTTCTTTTTACTACTGTCTTTTTTTAATATTCTATGCTGCAACAGCAAAAGTTTTGTTAAGAAAGATGAAATGCTGGAAGAACATCGGTGCAAATTTACTATGAAAGACTCAGAAATCAGTGTACTTTCTATACATTTTCACCTTAGTAAATTACTCTCTCTTTTAATTATGTATCTCTTTTTAAGTCAAAATTATGATCAGTCATCATGATATCAAATAATGCACTGAGTATTTTGTAAAGGATCTCTTCTTTTTTCTCCATATGTTTTCATTAAATTTTTCACTCATATATTTTTTGACATTAAGCTGTAATAATGTTTTCTTTTAGGCTTTAGGTTGCTATTTTGTTGTTTTATATTATTTTCTTATAATAAGTGATTGCAAAAATATTATATTATTTTAGATAAATTATTTTCAGATGCGATTTTAAGAGATGGTAGTTTGTATAAAATGTGTAGTTTTATTAACTGCTTTAATATATAGAAATTTATACATTATATTTTCACAGAATAATTCATGTAAGCCAATTCATAGCGAATTGGTATTAATATGGTTTGGTGCATTTTCTTTAATCTTGGTTTCAATTGCTTTCAGTTATATACCTGGCCCACATCTGTTAAGTGGCTGTCAAAGGATTATATAGAGTATATCTGTGGTTTCGGATATCCATTCATAAACATCTGTAAAAAATACACAGGTGTCTATTATGACTATGCTTTTAAATCATGTGTTGAAGACATACAGGTAAGACAATTTTCAATATTTACTTGATATCCAAACAATGTGAACAACAATGAAGTTTCAAAGAGAATGGAAACTAAAAGGACGCTTATAATTAACATATGAGAGAGACAGTTGAAATTGCTAGAGCACACAATGATGAAAGAGAGCCTAGAAAATTTGACACACACAGAACATATTAAAGGCAAGAAAGACAGAAGAAAACAGCACATAGCCTACTTAATAAACATGTGTAAATGGTTGTCAGAACAGGGTTTAGGATAGATAGCAAAAAGACAACATCTGACACATAGAGGGAGAAAAATTTATTTATGTATATATGCAAGTGTCTTTTCATTATATATATATATGTGTGTGTGTGTTAAAGAACAGAACACACACCACTTACTTGCTACTCAGGCATTGACCACACGTCTCTTCAGGCAAGCTTGCTTGAAGAGACCTGTACGGTTGAAACCTGGGTGGCAAATAAGTGGTGTGTGTTCTGTTCTTTAACATAGTGTTAACTCTGCATATTCACTTCATTTGTGTTGGTGTATTTAGCACTTTTTTAAAAAACTTTTGTATGCTGGTGTAACCAGCCACTATTTGGCTAGTGTGTGTGTATATATATATATATATATATATATATATATATATATATATATATGGTGTGTGGCTAGGTCTTGAAGGCTATGACAATGTGTTTAGTAAAATAAAGGAAGGTAAAGAAGGTGTTGGGTATTACCTATTTATTAGAATGGTAGGAAAGCTTGTTTTAACGTTGTCATTCTGAAGATGAGATTTTGATCTTGAAATATTAATGAATAATAAATAGGTAATACCCAACACCTTCTTTACCTTCCTTTATTTTACTAAACGCATTGTACTAGCCTTCAAGACCTACCCATATACCTAATATACACAATGCTTCAAGCAAATTAAAAAAACTCTCCATATATATATATATATATATATATATAGTGACATAAAATTAATAGATATACATATGAGGAGCTGTACATACATATAGTATTATTATTCAGATGTTAATAAAACAGTGCTTAATGTATGAACAGAGCTGTATTTTATATATATATGTATGCATATTATCCTACGTCTGGCATGACTCAGTTTCATGAGTTACGCAATTATCAGGTGCATATTTCAAACTGACAATTTAATAGATTTGAATTTAAGTTCACACAATGTTCATGGGAATTAAATCTTATAAAGTTAAGTTACTGCTTTTTTAATAACAAGATTAAAAATTTCAATATTCTACAGTTTCAAATAGCAATTGCATTGCTATAATTAAAATTCTCATTTACTTTTAGATGACTGAAGACACAGAGTGGGCATATTCCATTGGAGAATCTATAAAAGAGCAATGTATGTTGGTTCTTAACAGGAACATGAGTCTGTGGGTGAAACCTGAAGGTCCACCAAATGACATTACAAAATACTTTTGTCCCACAGTAAATTGTAATGGCAAAGGAAATTGTCAAAATGGTAAGTAGAATTTAAACTGATAAGATATTATTTTGAAAAGTTGCTATTTTTTTTTTTCTAATATTGGTTAATCCTCTTTCGTAATGTAATAGTAAGAAAATGAATTTTTCTTTCCGACTGAATTTTTGGAATGAGTATTACTCATTATTATTATGTATCAATATCATGGTCCTTATGTGTGTCGCATTCTAGAAAGAGATATGAATGCACACACAAGCACAACAGATAAAACATAGGAACACTGGATGACATACACATAAACACGCATGATAAATGAAAGAAAACATCAAACAGGAAAAATAAAGCAAAAAGAGAATTACTGTAAAATATATATCATCTATTGTTAAAAAAAAAGTCTTATCATACTTGTAGTGTTTTTGTGCTTTAAATAATAATTTCAAGTTTTTCTTTGCTGCCTTTATCTTGATTCTTCTTCAACTAAGAAAAATACTTTTCATTTGTGTATATTTATTTTATCCAATCAGTCTTTCAATTCTAACTATGAACAACGTAGCAAGTTGTAGTCTTTATATTATAATACAGTGATACCTACCTAGGTACCTACATGTGTCACGCTTTTGCTGTAATGAAATTAAATGTATATTGTAAATGCATTATATTTCTGGAGAAAATCATTGTAATGAAAGAAAGAGTAAGACCAGAAAGAGAGGCAGCAAGAGAATGACAGGAGAATTGTTACAAGCAGAAGAGAGACAAGCAATGTGTAAACATAATAGAGAATGAATGCAAGCAGGGAGGAATGATATGAATGAAGAAGAGAGAGAACTTTATATTTATGATTGTTATTGCAATATTTTGTTAAATTTGTTAAGTTCAAATATTTAATGATGCAATAGGGGAATTTCTATGGAGATTTTATGGTCATAAAATTTGCCAAGCATTTATTCAATCATTAACTGAGGAATTACGATTGATCAGAATATTAAAATAAGAAAACTGTGAAATTTTCACAGATTAAAACTAGTTAATATTATCTATATTCAATTTAATGTTCTTATTTTTGTTATTATCACAACATTCCAGCCACTGTACCCTCTATACTTTATTAAATGAAACAGAGTTGGCATATTCCATTATTACCAATCTGCGTAACCTTTAGGGAATTTTAAACTGAATCCTTGATTTTAATCTACAGGGGCAAATTATTTTCATTCCCCCATCGAGGTAACTATCATCTTTTTTAAAGTATTGTTCAGTTATTATATTCTCTATTACCACTAAGTCAAAATCTGTATTATTCAACCCAGAGATTAAATACGCAATTACTATGCCACCAAATTCATAAACCAACACTTTAAACCACTATGCTGTTGTCTTGTGGGACAATCCTCAACCTAGGATTTTAGACTTTAAACTTAATGTTCTTATTGCCTGCCAGCTGCTGTCATACTTGACTGCCTATGTCACCACTTCTCTTTTTTTTACTACTGCTGCTAAAGCCTTGCTCTAAATTCTCTCTTTTTTACTGGCCTCAATACGTTATTTATGTGCTAGGGTAAAAGGTGCATAATGGCTGAAACATGGATGATTACATAAAAATAAGGATATCAATCCAAATGTGAATAATATAAAATGAAACATTTTTCTTGAAGGCTCATTGTAAATTTGATACAAAAATTATATTTGTAAACGTGTGTTTATAACTCTACTGATAAAAACAATATTTATTAATCCTCATTTAGATGATTTACTCCTGTATGCAAACTGCATTTTGCATTTACTTTTGTCATAAAGCTTGGTATATAATGTTTAATTAAATTAACCTCTCATTATATTGTTAAAGTCTGTTATCTTTAATCAGTATTGTGGACTATTTTGAAGACTCGATAAAATTTTTTGCTTCAATATTTAGCAAGTGACAAGTCAAATTTTCCTGATTCATCACATAACTTTCTTAATGTATCTATTTGATAAATACAGGGATTTAGTCATAATATTTGTTTGAATTACAAGTACCATGACCATAAAGTAAAGATTAGAATGCAAAGGTCACAGTAAACTTCTTGTTATTGTCTGGAATGTGAATAAACTGTTGTAGAACAGCTGACAGCCCTCTAGTGCTCTCAAAGATGGAATGGTGTGTGGGCCAAAATAGCTATATAAATAAAGATTAATAACAGTCAGATTCAGAGTGTCATTGACAATTATTATCAGACTCTGTGCTCTCTGTAGCTCAAACAACTTCTCTTCTCTTTCTAATTATTGTTGTTCTGTCTTATCTGTGTTTGTCTTGTTTGTACTTAATATCCATTAGCATAGATATTGTACTGTAGATACTTCACCACACATCATCTAGTATCACACTGCCACCTTGGTGATACAATATAAACAGTTGAACAGTCCTGACTAGGTAGAAGATTTACCTGCACCAAGTTGCCATCATTTTCTGTGGTAGGCCAGTTGCCAACTCAGGCTATAGAACCCAATCTGTCCTACTATTCAATGCTTAGCTGAAGGGAGAAGAGATGGATTAATATCTTTTCCAAGAGTATTTGTGCATAAAGTTATATTCAACTGGAATTCGAACTTGGATCTCCAATTTCTCATTCCATGCTGATATCCATTACACCATGGCCAGTTTTATCGCATATTGTTTTAAACAACCATACTGAAGAAAAATGAAACCTTTTAAATTTTTTAAACTTAAAAAATACATTTTTGATATTGGATTTGAATTTTATTTTTCAAAATAAAGCTTTTTTTCTTTTTTAAATTTTTTTTTATTCTATAAAAACAGAAAGCTATAACAAGAAAATTAAAAATTAAATGATATCATTTAATTTTCTTGTTATAGCTTTCTGAATATCTGATATTTTAAATGAGGTATTTGGAAACCCCACAGTATTGATGCTGTAACAAGGATTCATATGAAAAGTGAAAAAAAATAAAAACAAGTTGAAATCTTTATTTTTCATGAAGATGTAATTGAGAGTATGATTTTGGTTTGTATATTACAAATATGCTTAAAATAATGTTTATACTTCCAAGATGAGGCAGTATTTACATTATTTACATTGTTCAGACTGTTGTGCTCATCTTTATTGCCATGTTTACAATGTTTCGGCTATTGTATGCTCCAGCCTTCTTCAGGTGCTAGGAATTTTTAACTGAATCCTTTATTTCAGTCACTGGGGTATATCATTATCATTCCATGTGCCATGCCACTTCCGGAAGCTATGTAGTTATCTCCCTTTAACTCAACTCTCCAAGTTATTTGTTCACCACTGCTGTAGCCAGGTATTGAACTCACAAATCTTTGTGTCAAGTCACTGGAACTAACCAACCATAATATATATATATATATATACACACACATAAAATATCACAATGAAGAATAGGACAACAGCACGAACAATGTAAATAATGTTTATTGCTATTAATATTGAACCTGTACTTAGTTTGAAAGGTTGGCATGTATAATGATTATAAAATAAAGATGATACTTAAATGAGTGCCAACATGTTTATATTGTTTAATTCTTGCATCATTGTGATTATATTGATAGCTGATATTTTAGACAGGACCTCAACAAAGAAAGAATTAATGAACCAGATTAGATGTTCTGTAAATAATTGTTAACAGAAGTATATGGAAAACTTTTGATAAAATTACAAAGAAAATTAAATTATTATAAATGAATAGTTTTTATATGTTTTCTGTTGTTTTCTGACATCTTTATTTTTCTTTTTTTTAGCAACCTGTGTCTGTAATCGAAAATCTGCAGGACCAGACTGCTCTTTGGAAGCTTTAGATAATGCCATTTTGCTTGAAGTAGAGAACAGTGGGTTTTGTGATTGGCGATACATGTCTTGTCATTCCTTCATCCTATATGGTCATAACATTGATCCCACAAAAAATGTTACTTGTATATATCAAGGAATTGAGGTAATTTAATATTACTTTATTTGGTATTTAAGTATATTTTTTCACATGTTTTATGTAAGTAAAGCATCTTGAAAAAGTGTATCATTCATAATATTGAAATACTTATAATAATCTTCACTCATTCTATTTAAGAAATGCATCTTCTTCATTTGGACATTTCAAAGTTTATATCAGCTAACTTGATTTTGAACCCAAAATGTGAAAGTAATTTTTAAAACAATAGGTTTTTTAAAACTGACCTTATGTCGTGATACTATAAACATTACATTTAGTGAGTAGAGATCAAATCTTAATAAAGAAAATGTACCTTCTGATATGAATCTGGCTTATATTCTTTTTTCTATCAAGGAAATAACTTCTTTAACCGAAATATGCTCTAACATTTTGGTCATGTGATACTATCCTGATAAAACAAGTTGCAATTACTTACTTAAGAAACACAGATCTCTCATTGGGACACCCCAAAGTCTATCTCTGCTAACTTTATTTTTATACTCAAAATGTAGACAAAGTAATTTTTAAGCAATTAAGGAATTTTTTAAAATCGTACATTTCTAATTACTATAAATTATTTTGCAGGTACACATGTTTGAGTAGGCATCCTTATTTTAGCAACAGAGAAATTAGTCACTTGGCTAAGAAATCAGAAGTCTTAATAAAAAGAATGTTTTGAACTTGCATGCCCTTTTTTAATTTAGAAAACCATTTTCAAACTAAGCATGGATTAGGCTACAAGAAGCTATTCCATCAAAGCAAGACTCAGCTGATTTATTCTTTATTCATAATATGCCAAATATAATAATTTTAATTTTATTTTGAACTAATACTGCCAGGATGCTTTTATTCCTACTTTTTTCATTAAAATCAGTTATTTTTCTTTAATGTTTATATGTAAAATATCACATGGAAAAGTCAGGTTAAGGTGTCTAGCATCAAAGAGAACGATGCTGTAAAAAAAAAAAACTCTACTATAAACTCATGTGAAAATCACAAACAAAAAACTTGCCTTTTTCATCCACAAGCTTTCATTACTCAAAATAAGTATATTAACATTTAATAGCTAATTTCAAGGACTGCATAATTTTTTTTCTTTCATTATAGCAGCTGAAAGTTTTAGAGCACAAATCAGACATTCTTGCTCTTTCTTGCAGGGTGCCTTTACTGGCAAGACATATGAGTCCAAAGCTCGTTATTTGACTTATAATATGATTGAATGCCCTTCTGAGCAGCTGGGTAATGGAATGTATACAGTTTATCTTCGTATCAGCAAAACTTGGATCAGCAACACCAAAAAAGTCCTGATAACGAACACTGGTTGTTTTGACTGTTTTGGAAATATGAATTGTACTTTGAAGGTAAGGTACATTCCTTTCTTTTTTTTTTTTACATTAAATTTTGTCTTAAATTTTTTTTCTTTTGAAAGGCATTCAAGTTAGAGAGTTAAACTCAAATGATAATGATGAATTGATGAATGAGGTGATAGGAAGTAAAGATTATGCAGGATGGAAGGATAGATAAAGATTGACTCTTGAGTTATGAAGGTTAACATTCTAGTGTTCAGGGAAGCATCCAGTCAGACTTGCTATCCCCATAAACCAGTTTAGGATGGATAAAAAAAAAACATGGGATGCACAAAATCCAAGGATAGAACTCTCATATTAGAGAAGGAGGAAATACTTCAGTGGTGGGAAAAATATAAAAAAGATCTCTTTTACAACAAGAGAGAGTAACCAACAAAACACAAAAATACTGACAGACCAAAAATATTAAAATCCAAAGTGGAATCTGCACTGGCCAAAAAGAATAGAAAAAAAGCAGCTGGACCAGACAGCATTGTAATAGACATGTTGGAAGCCTTAAACGACTTCAGCATAGACAAAATCACAGAAATTGTAAACAAAATCTTTAACAGTGGTGAAATCCCAGAAGACCTAAGCAGATTGATTTTCATAGCACTGCTTAAGAAGCCAGGTGCAAATGAATGTGAACTCCACCAAATTATCAGATTAATGAGTGACGTAACAAAGCTCCTCATTTGAATTCTGATGAGCAGAGCACACAGTAGGACCAGACCAGAAATAGGACAAGATCAGGTTTTGTCAAGGACACTGGAACAAGTTATGTCATATTTATGCTTAGAGTGTTATCAGAAAGGGCAATAAAAATACAGGACATGTACCCATGTTTCATCGACTGTGTAAAGGCATTCAACAAAGTACACCACAAAGACCTGATAGAGACACTTGGCAACCTTGACATGTTCAAGAAAGATCTTAGAGTAATCAAAAATCATTACTGGCAGCATACACAGAAATAGAAAGGAGTGTAAGACTAGGATGTCTATTCTCACCAGATCTATTCAACCTATACAGTGAGACCATTTTGAGAACTCTAAAAGTCTTCCCATTATTCCTCATTGGCAGCTGCAATCTGAACAATATAAAATATGCAGGTGATACAGTGCTGATAGCAGATACAAGAAAGAAAATATAAGACCTCTTAAAGGAATTAGTTAAAGAAAACAGAAAGTCAGACTACATATCAACCACAAGAAAACTGAATGCATGGTAATAAGTAAAAAGAGGATCCCAAAATGCCAATTACAAGTTAGTGATACCAAAATCAAACAGATGCAGAAATTTAAATACCTGGGAAGTGTTCTAACAGAAAGTGTGATATGGAGATTCAAAGGCATATTGGCATGGCCAAATGATGCATTCTAGAAGCAGAGTAGAGTATTAAAAGACAAGAAAATTTAGCTGGAAAGAAGGAAGAGAGTCCTGAATTGTTATGTGATGTCTGTCCTTTAATATGGCTGTGAATGCTGGATAATCTTATCAAAGATGACAGAAAGACTTGACACAACCAGAAAGTGGTTTAACAAAAGGATGCTGAAGATACCATTGATGAAACATGCATGCAATGACAAGGTTTTGAAGAGAATGGACACAAAAAGTAAACTGATACTTAACATTAGGAAAAGACAGTTTTTGGGACGTGTAATGAGGAAGGAGGGCTTGGAGAACCTTATGCTCATGGGACAGATACAGGAGAAAAGACTCAAGGGAAAGCAACACACAACATACTTAATGGACTTGAGCAGATGTATGATGAAGCAGAGATCGAGTAGAATAACGGAAAAGGGGTATCACATAGATTATTGTAGTTATTAGGTTAATGTAAAAGTTTTCAATGCCATCCCTTGTTTAATAGTAGAGAAACCTGAGAAGTGTACTTGAAGTTTATCCACCTCTTTATTGCTAGTGCAATCAGCAAACTGTTTCATATTTTTATGAGCCTTAGGGAGGGTAGTTGGTTGATTTTATAATGTCAACAATAATTAGCTTATTTAATGTCAAATTTTGTATGGAACACCCAGTGAAGATCAAACTTAGTAGTGATTGAGAAAAAATATCACAGAGAATACAAATTTCAGCTATCATTAAAGGAACTGATAACTGCTTTTAATGAGCAGTGAATTCACAATAACTGATGTTAATATCACTTGGAGTGGTGTAAGGCTTCACACACACACACACACACACACCTATATATATAATAGGTGCATGGTTGAGTGAATAGAACATTCACTTTTTGGCCATGAAGCTTGGGTTCGGATCTCACCAAGGTCAATTTGTTAGAAGATTACTTCTTGATGTTATTGGTCAGGAGAAAGACATTTTAGCATGCAGCACCTTTGGAAAGTGCCTGAAAATCATATCACAGGTTGGACCCAAGACTTGTGAGTGATAGTTGGGCTAGCTCAAAGTCACAAGTCATCATAACCGAGGTTTTGAGCATTCTGGCTTTGATCAGACTGTTGTTCACGCTAGATAATATGTTCTCTTTCCCAAAAACTGTAGCTAAAGTCCCCTCAGCATAGTTGCGGTATAAACCACAGGTGGGCTCTGTGGGTGTTGAACAAACACAAGTGTGTCCTGAGTAGACATCTACAATGGGGATTAGCTAGCCACCCTGGTAGAAGGGTATCCTAGAATATGAGTGACCAGCCATTATTATATATATATATATATATATATATATATATATATATATTTATAGCCGTGTTTTTTATTGAGGCAAGACTAGGATTAATTTTGCACAGAGCTCTTGATAGAAACATTCTTCCTGTTTTTCTTTATATAGTAAACTGCTAACTAAAAACTTAAGGTTAATGGAAATAAAGAAAAATATAACTTTTGTGTTTTTAGACTCAACCACTTTTTGTATTTTATTCAAAAATAAAAATAACGTAAAATGAAAAGCTCTTTTAGCGTTTAATAGTGAAAATTTGAATACTGGGAAATGGGACTAAATACTAGCCAATCAAAATTTTCAGATCATATTTTAATGAAGGTTTAGTTGGTAAACATAACAAAATTTAGTCTTTTGTGTTCAAGCATTAATGCAGTTAACATCTTTCACTGATATGTTCTTCATTACATTAGGTAAAAATCTGGCAAAGGCTAAAAAGTTGACAGTTTAAATGTAGGAGAATTGTCAAGTTACAAAGGAAAGGTCTCTCTCAATGTGCCATTGCCACTGAGATAAGATGTTGTAAAACTGCTTTGGCAAATTTCTTAAAAGACCCTGAGAGATACAAGATAAGAATTTCAAGTAGTTGGTCCAAGAAAATTTTGTCACTGTTGAACAGGAGGATTAGACATGTTGTCCAGCAAGTTACCAGCCAATCAATGAACCAGATTAAGGCCCCTATTGGACACTGAACACATCTCATAAACATAAGACAGCATCTCCAAGAGAAAGGCTTTAAAAACAATAAACATTTTTAATGTTTGTCTTTTTCCAAAACAGCTCAGTTAAACTTTGCTGAGAAGTGCCAAACATGAAATATAGAAAATCGAAAGAAGGTCCTCTGATGAGAAAAAAATTTAACCTGGATGGTACAGATGGCTTTCAACATCACTAGCACAATGATTATATTTCAACATGTCACAGGGGATTAAGTTTCATCATTATCTCGGGTGTTATATCCTTCCAAAAAACGATGGTGCTCCAGGTTATACAGAGGCATCAAACCGCAGCTTGTTGGCAGGTTGGAGAGAGAGAGAGCATCTTTGTTGACTGAAGGAACTTGGTTGTATGGAAATGACTGGATCTTTTGGCAGGACAATGATACAATCCATAATGTCTAATAGGGCAAAATACTTTTTCATGGTGAATAACATGATTCTTTTAGACCATCCAGTGTGTTCACCCAACCTGAACCCCATTAAAAATGTCTGGGACTGGATGGCAAGGGAAGTCTATTGAAAGGGACATCAATTCCAAATAGTGTATGACCTTTGTGAAGCTATCTTCACTACTTAGAATGACATACCAACTAGCCTTCTGCAGACACTGATATCATCCATGCCAAAGTGAAGTTTTGAAGTTATTCACAATGATAGTGGTGCAATTCACTACTGAAATACATTGTTGGGCATTTTCTACTCTGTTTAGGATTTTATTTAGGTATGGTCTTAAACATTTGAACAGCTAGTATTTAGTCTAATTTTCCAGTATTCAAAATTTCCCTATTAAATGCTAAAAACGTTTTTAATTTTTCTTTTCTTCTCTTATTTTCATTTTTGAAGCTCTACTCAAATAAGTATAACAATGCAAAAGGTATATTATTTCTTTATTTTCACTGCTCTTAAGATTTTGGCAACAGTGTATACATAGACATGTCTTTTCTTGAGGCATGATCAGAATTAATCTTGCACAAAGCAAGATAGATCATGCCTGACAAAGGATTTGTCATAATGATTTTGAACAAGTTGGATGCTCTTTCTGATGTCCGACTTGGACACTTACAGTAGTCCAAGTAAACTGGTCATCTGGGGTTTTGTAGGTGTAGATATACATCATTGTATCATCACAAATGATCAGAGTATACTTTTAGACAAATCATTTATGTAAAGTTTACTTTTGCTTTCATTTAAAAAAAACAAGTTCTAATAGAAGTTTTGTTTTTCCATATTAACATTTTCAACAAGACATCTATTGTTTTTTTTTAGTTTCTTTTGTTACGATGCTAAGTTTATTTGAATTTCCAAATCTGTGCTTAGCTACATAGAGTTGACCATGAGAGAAACATCTGAAAAATTTCTAAAATTTATATTCATCATCATCATAATAATTCAGCAAACATACTTTTTTTTTCACCTACTTAAATAATTAGGTACAGTTTTAAAAAAAATCTAATTGAATAGATTATTTTAACTTAGATAATTCTATAAAATATTTTTGGCTTTACCTGGTTAATTTGTAGTAATGTGGCATGTCGGATGAAAACAATGGTTACTACAAATGCTCCAGCAAATAAGATTGTAACTAACATTTCTATGTCTAAAATTATAGAATTCTATTAAAATTTGAATAATTTTTTAATTATTTACTTCATGTTCATTTCTAAAAAATGTTACTTTTAGAAGACAAGAATGTATTTTTTATTATTAAAATGACAATGAACATGAGGACAATAGTCCAAATAATGTAAATAGTGTAAATAATTTTATCTTTTAATTTCCTGCGATTCAATGGAGTCACTTCTCTTTCAAGAGCATTCATCTTACAATTCTTGTTGTGTACAAAATAATCCTGTGTAGAACTTTGAATATTTATGCTAAATACATTTTTTATTCTGCCTTTATTCATTACTTGACAATTTTTTTTATAAGAACATGCCTTTTTTTGTTTTCTCCAGTCTTCTTAATAATCTGTTACAGAAAATGTGAAATTGGTTTTAATATTTATACACATCTCAATCTTTTCAGCCACAATTCAAAGGGAGTAATATATCTACAAAGGTAAAACAATTTTACTTAACTTCAAGCTTGTTTTTCTGTAAGAATAGTGTTTATATATATATGTGTGTGTGTGTGTGTATGTGTGTGTCGGATGATCTTATCAAGGATGAAGGAGAGGCTTGAGGTAGCAGAAATGTGGATGCTGAGGATACTATAGACTGAGCATGTGAGCAATGATGAAGTGTTAGAGAGGATGCAACCTAGAAGAAAACTTGTACTTAACATCAGGAAGAGACATATGAGGTTCCTGTAATATGTAATGAGGAAGAAGGGCCTGTAGAATTTTATACTAACAGGAAAGATAGAAGGAAAGACAGACGGGGAGGAAGCAGTGTGAGACATAATTGATAAACCTGAGCAAAAGGATGGCGGAGCGGGTTTGGTAGAGATACCAAGAGGATTAATATTGAGAGTGACAAGAGACAGAGCCAAGTAGAAGTCCATGATTGGCTATGTCTGGAAGGGACACAATACATGAAGAAGAAGCTAAAAGGAATAGCCCAAGATATGAACTATGAATTGGTGATATCAAAATCAAGCAACTGCAAAAATTTAAATATCTGCAAAGTTTTTAACTGAAGATAGAAAATGTGGCAACAAAATCTGAAGATGTATTGGAATATTGAAAAAGGTCTTTTGAAAGCTAATCAAAGTATTAAGAAACAAGAAAATATCATTAAAAACAAAGACAAGAGTGTATTATTATGCAATATTGTTTTTTTTATATGGCAGGATATGTACTGTTGTGCAGTAGATATCAATTTGGAATAAGAAATTGAAGAGCCAAGTTTGAATTCCAGTTCATATCCTTGCATTCACTTACTTAAAAATACCCTTGGGAAAGGTATTAATCCATCTCTTCTCCCTCCAGCTATGGGTTGAATAACAAGGCAGATTGGCTTCTATAACCTTGGTTTGGCAACCAGTCTACCACAGAAAGTAATGTCAACTTACTGTAGGAAAATCTTCTGCCTAGTCAGTCACAGATCGAAATAGACATGATTGGCCAAGTATTTATCACATATGACACTTGACTGACTGACTATATGGCAGTGAATGCTAAACAAGTGAAGAAGAGAATTGAAGCTACAGAAATATTTCTACAGAAGGATACTGAGAATGCTATAGAATGAACATGTGAGCAAAAGTTTCAGAGAAAGTGAAAACTAAAAGATCACTTAGATAACTTTTTTTAATCATTTAACTCCACACAAGGCGGGACCAGCACTGGTGCTCTGGGAGTTAGTGAAAAAAAAGACTGGGTACAAGGGTTATTAAAGAAAGGATAAAAGATGAATGAGATTCAAGAAAATAAAAGGTGGCAATAGACATTGACATTGCATTTAAATTTTTTAAAATTGTCGCTATTAGAGAAGCAAGTAAACTGAAGGTAGGCAGGAAGTGAAAAAAAAAATAAACTGTTAGAGTAGAAGTAGTGGTTAAATTTAACTATTTCAATAATAAAAGGGGTTCAGCCAAAATGCCATTCTAGTCTTCTTCCATGTGTCATGTCTCTTCAGGACGTAGACGATCATGGCCTTCCATGTCTCTATCTCTGGTGGCTCTTAGCACACTTTCTCCTGTTACACAACTTAAACCCTGCTCTACCATCCATTGGTCAGGCCCGTCAAATATGTTATCCACTGTTTTCCTCTCTCTCTTTCCCTCTATCTGACCTGTGGATATCTGATTCTCCAAGCCCTCCTTTTTCATCATCACATGTTCCAGGAACTTTAGCTCGTTGGACTTTTTTTGGTACTTATGTGTATGATATTTATTCGTATTAAAAAATACAGAATTGTGGCACAAGGCCGAAATGGGAGGTGGGGTAAAAACTCAGGATGGTCATCAGTAATCTATCCTATACCTAGCTAAACACTATCATGACCCAACCACTCATTACAATTTGCACATTCACCACAAGAACCCATCCATCACTTCCCACTCCTTCATACACAACAATACCTCATATTTACAAGGGACACCTAAAAAAGGGAAAACCAACCCATGACATAAAAATTCATTTACATACAATAATATAATATACTTAAAACATTTAATGAACAATGAAATGATTAGAGGGGAATGAACCCAAAAACAAACTAAAATACAACATAATTTTTCAAACTAAAATAAAATAAATGTTAGTAAGACCTGTCCATCCAAGAAAAAGAGTGGCTGCTGTATTCTGCCAAACAGCGAAATCAAGAGGCACACTCGCTAAGGGAGTGGGAAGAGGTAAAATAATTAATGGAATGGGAAAATCAAAGGCTGATCCTGCTGAGATAAAAGGACGCCAAAAGAAACTGAGAAGGTTGGGAATCTCGACTTGGATCATAACAAGAGAGAGAGCCAGGTACTGGCTAGGAACACATTTATTCACATTAACTAGGTACACAAAAATAAACTACCTTAACCAAGGGAGGGCTCCAAAAGAATCCACCCCGATGCAATCACCAGATATAAAAGAGAACATCAAGGCGAGCCCCATTCACATGAACCAGGCTCGTCACATTTACCCACCTTTTGCTGAAGGCTGTCGGAGTCAAATATTTCCAATCAGTTCTAATCTTCATTTTGAGCTGGTGCTCAAAATATCAGATCAAATCCTAATCTGAAAGGCACTGACCTCGCAAAACTTCCTCCTTTCGTGTCGTCTATTTTCACCATTCGAGTCGTGGCCAGTAGCGACAGAAACACCATACGCTTCATCCCAGAAAACAGGGGCGACACATTACCACAAGTGAATGCACAATCAATGAGCATGAGCCCCTATGGCGCAATATGAGCAGTCAACTCGCTGACCCTGTCCCATAGAGGGTGAACCTGTGAACAATGGTAGAAGGTGTGCGAAGCCGTTTCTTCCAAGCCAAGGTTGCAGCGTTCACAATCTGGCAAATCCACCAGGCCCATATGAAGGCCTTGTCATTGAGAGACAACCGATTCCAAACCAGTTACCAGGTGAGCAAAAACTCAGAGTTGTTGAGATAATTGGTATCTGGTGCCCAAGACCAGAATGAGCGAAGCTCATCCTTCAAAAACAGAGCACATCACGTAATGAATCCTTCACGACACCCACCACTAACCCACAATAGAAGACTCTCCTAGGCTGTGAAAGGTCACTAGACTGTGGAATGGCCCACAAGGCTGCCAGACATTCGAGGAAAAAACTTGATCACCCTCAAAGCTTATGGCACTGCTTCAAGATGGGGGGAGTGATAGTAAGGCTAGGGAACATGTCCCTCACTATACCCACCAACAATGAGTCTTTCAAAATTGCACGACTGAGAAAAACCAACCTTGAAGCAACCTTGTGGCCCATCAGGTACGGCATTCCCAGACCCCCATGACACAGATGCTGGACACAGGCATGTTTGTCAACGTAATGCTTGTGTCCTCTCCACAGCAAGAGAATAGAACGCTCGATTGCCTTCCTACGTCGTTTACAAAGTGGAAGTACTGACAACCAGTAAAGGATAATGGGAAAGACATATGTGGCACACACCTTAGCCAAACCCTTTAAGAACAACTGCCTTCTCCACCAAATCTTGATTGATGCGCCGACCTTTGCCAGTACTTCTGACCAATTTTTCTCCAACTGGAGGTTGGGCCCAAACCACACTCCAAGAATGCGGACAGGGATGTCATCCAGTCGAAGGGTCCCGGGAGGGTAACACCGTTCCGAGCACCTAACCACAAGCCGGACGACTTGTTGCAGGTAATCTTGGCCCCTGTGACCTCTTTGTACTATTCAAGCGCCTTCTGTACCACCTCAATGTCACTCTGGGAGGACACAAAGTAGTGACATCATTGGCGTACATGGAAACCCTGGCTCAAGCCCCACCAATGACAGCGATTCCATGTAGGGCCAGACTGCACACCCTGTTCCTTAGCCGGCAAAGGAGGGGTTCCAAAGCATAAAGTAAGGGTGACAGTGGACAACCCTGTCGAACCAATCGAGACAGCGCCAAAATGCCCGACAGCTTCCCGTTCACCTATACCACAGCCATGGGGGATTGATATAGGGGGCTAATCCAGTGGTGGAAGTTGGTTTCAAATCCAGCAGCCTGCAGGATAGCCACTAAGTAACGATGGTCAACCCTATCAAATGCCTTGGACTGACCCAAATTGATCAGCATGGCTTCTTCATCTTTTATCCCCTCTATGATAGTGCTCTGAATTGTTTGGCCCTTCACAGCACAAGTCTGCTCAGGTCCCAACAGAGACTCAGCAACTAATTGCAAACAATTCGTCAAGATATTGGCCAAAATCTTTAACTCTGTGTTTAGCAGAGTTGTGGGTCCGGTAATCCTCTAACACCTTCCCAACATCCTTGCCTTTTCTCAACAGCATGATCACACCCCTGGTACTTATGTATACTGTGCAGACCCCAATGGGTTAACCCATTTTATAGTTCATTAATAAAAGGCTTAACCAATCAGGAAGCTTAAAATATTCAATGTGACGTGTATAAAAGGCGGCCATATTTTTCCGATTATTTGAGATCAAATCCAATTCAAGACAGTGTCTGATTCAGGAGTGTCTATTTTGACGGTGTTTCATTGAACAGATTATGTGCTGTGAGGATACTTTATATCCATCAATTATGGTGGACTTTATCAACATAGCTGTCTCTTCCTGATGCTCAGTATAAATTTCCTTTTTTTTTATCTATCTTTTCCTGAACCTTTTCATTGCTCACATGCCCAAACCATGATATCCACAGCATTTTTCTGTGGATCCACATTTCAGTTGCTTCAATATTTTCCTTAATCTTTGATGATATTGTCCAGCATTTGCTGCGATATTGAAGAACTGACATCACATAGCAATCCAGTACTCTCTTCTTTGTTTCTAGTGAAATTTTCCTGTCTTTTAATACTCTGCTCAGCTTCTGGAATGCGTCCTTTTCTGTATCAATTCGCCTTCGGATCTCAGTGTCACAATTTCCATCTTCCGTTAAAACACTTCCCAAGTACATAAATTTTAGTATTTCCAACCTATAATTAGCATTTTGGGATCCTTTGTTTGCTGATGACCATACATTTGGTTTTCTTGTAATTTATTTGTAGTTCTTTCTTTTGACTTTCTTCATTTACTTCTTTTAAGAGGACTTGTAGTTTTCTTTCCATGTTGGCTATCAGCACTGTATCATTTGCATATCTTATGTTGTTCAACTTGTGACCGCTAATGATGAGTCCTGGCATATCTTCCAGGTTCCTCAGAATAGTCTCACTGTACAAGTTGAATAGATCTGGTGAAACGACAGATCTTTGTCTTACGTCTTTTTCTGTCTTTGTATATCTGCTGAATCGCTGTCCATATGCAGGTGGTTTGCTGCCAGTAGAGGATTTTGATTACTCTAATGCCTTTCCTAAATATGTTGAGGTTTCTGAGCATTTCTATCAGTTCTTTGTGGCGTACTTTGTCGAGCACCTTGGCATAGTCTACAAAACATAGGTAGACGTCCTTTTTCGTTTGTATCGTCCCTATTCTGATAGTATCCTAAGCATAAATATCACATTCCTCATTCCAGTGTCCTTGACAAAACTGCACTGTTCTTGTCCTATCCCCAGCCTGATTCTGCTTTGTTTCATCAGCCTGATTCAGCCGGATTTAGACAATGATACAGATTATTTTTTGGGGGCGGGGGGATGATTAAAAATCATGCAAATTCAATTTTACTGAAATTGCATGATTTTTAACTGTTCCAAAAGAAATAATCTGCATATAGTGTGACCCTCCCACACACTACTTTTTTGTGTGTAAAAAAAAAAAAAATAATCATAATAATTATAAAAATTTACATTATGCTCATGTATATACAGTATTTCCATCTTTACAGGTAAAGAGCAATTTGGCTTTTATAGATATTGAGAAACCTGAAAAATTTTATAGATATTGTTTTCCTGAAAAATTGTTTTAAAAAAAGTTTTATGAATTTCAACCAACAAAAACACTGTCTGTTGGTCAATGACAGCCAAATATTTCCTTATACAGAAATGGCTAATAATACCATTACTATTACTTAATGTCTTCTTTAGTTTTAGCTACATTTGTTGGTGTTTTCAGATGACTGAACTTTGTAATGACTACTGAACCTGTTCCTTCAAATTTCTCTTCAAGTAATCATATGTTTCTTCCTGGGATGGATTAATATTGATCTCTTGAGCCAAACAACATGCCACTGTGGGTTGATCTCCATTACATTTGTAGTAAAGTTTCCCAGTTGCAGGGCATTGAGTCATTGAAAGTTTCTATTTGGTAAAAATTCAGGAATTTTCTAAACTCTCAACAGTAACTTACAAAATGAAAACAAAAGAATTAAGGAAACTAATTAACTCCAAGACAAATATTAAGAAAATGACTCTTTTCCAAAATCCGGGAAACATATTTGACTCACTTTATGTATTTGCAATAAAACAAAAATTCCAAATTATTATTATTATTATTATTATTATTATTATTAATTTTTTTAGGGTTCTTTCTGTTATATCAACAACAAATGTTATGAACCTGAAGAATATAATTCAAAGAATAATCGAGAATTTTGTAATCCTGAAAAGAATGTGACATCCTGGACAAAGACAATTGGTAAGGATCCAAATTTTTACTATTTATAATTAATACTCAGGAATTTATATTCATTCATATTAATTTAACTTAATAATCTGGGATATACTAAGAGAAACATTGTTTTGTTTGTATGAGAAGAAAAAGTTGAAATTTGTTCATTTTTTTTTTTTTAAATTATTCAATTTTGGTATTTTGACTTGTTCAAATTTTGTTTTCTATTTGATCATTTTAAAACTATAACTTTTAATTTCTTGTGAACAATATTTTTCAAGAAATTTTCAAAATTGTTCTTCAGTTTTTATATATTGGGCTAATCAAAAAGTTTGTTCAGTTTATGAATTAAAAAACATTTTTAATAAACTTTTTGAACATATTGAGTAGGTCAGAAGCTTTATGTAGTTTATTAAGTAAAAAATTATATTTCTTGAACCACAACATATGAACAATAAAATCTTCGAAACTGTTGTGGATCTTCGTTGCCGATTTGTTGTGGAGCTGTCATCACAAAACTTCGCTGCAAAGTTGTAGTGACCGGTTTGGTCGGAAGTAAAACATGGAATAGGAGGTAGGTTCAAAACAGTGTATTAGTATAACAAGAACATAGATACAAGTAAGTGTTAATATTCAGTAAATAGAAATAAGTCTGAATGGTACAGTTATGCTGCTTATATCCTAACTAGTAGCTGGCTTTAACTGTGTACTAGCTCTCATTAACTGCCAACTTAACTGCCGTTTTGCAGGTATTTATATAGTAAGAGGAAGAGTTCATTCCTCGTAGGAGGGCACCATAATAGAAACTATAGAATTTGCTTTAGAAATTATCATATTTGTAGAAACAACCTTGCCTTCTCCAACCTAAAACCCATTCATAGAGTTTATTTTTGAGATCTTGTCATTTTACTTTTTAGCCTTGTAAATTGTGTTTCAGTAAGTTAAGTACTGTACATGATACAAGTTTGAGCAATTATGTCTTGAAAGAGACATGACTGAGCAGAAATTTTTCCCACAGGTTGCCATTATTTTCTGCAGTAGACAGGTTGACAACCAAGGCTATAGAACCCAATCTGTCCTGCTATTTAACCCATAGCTGGAGGGAAAAGAGATTAATACCTTTCTCAAGAGTATTTGCACATAAGTGAATGCAATTTTTTTTTATAATCATGTTGCCCCAAGCAAGGCATTTTGCTGCCACTGTTGTGCATGGGGTTACATAGGAAGAATGTTATGAGAAAGAGTGACAGGTTACAGTGGGTGTCAGGAAGAGGTTATGAGAAGAAAGAGAATACTGATGAGAGAGGAGTGGACAAAGAAAAGAGCATGAGTGAGAGGATGCAAGTTAGTGAGACAGGAGATGACTATTGACTTTACATTTGAATTCTTGAAGATTGTAGCTGTTAGGAAAGCAAGTAAGCGGAAGGTAATTCCACAGGCGGGAAGTGTGAGAAAAGAAGCTGCTGGAGTAGAGTTTGTGTTTACAATTTATTGGTTTCACAGTAAAAGTGGGGGACCTAGTTGGTAATCTTGTGGTTTGAGGAAATTCATATATAGGGGGTACCAGTGAGCTAAGTTCATCGGAGCAGAAGCCGTGAAAGTATTTGTAGAAGAGACACAGAGAAGCCACACTGCGTTGGTGAGAAAGTGACTGTATCCTAGCTGCCAAGTCAGGATACAGATTCTCCATTGGATTTTGTCAAGGACACCCAGGTGGATAGCAGGAGCACCCGACCAGATAGGGCTGCAATATTCAATGCATGAGCAGATGGTAGATTTGTATATGAGCAGGATTGTTTCAGACAGGAAAAACTTCCTGGCCCTGCACAGAGAACTGAACTTCTTAGCAGCGGATTTAGCTATGGATTCTATATAGTTATTCCACTTGAGACCTGATGTGAGAGTTAATCCGAGGAGGTGCAGTGTTTTACTTTAGGGAAACTAGCCTGATCCATGCTAATGGGTGGGAGGAATGATTGTATTTGATGGTTTATAGATAGCAGCCTCATTTTGGAAGCATTAAAATTTACAAGCCATTTCTTACCCCAGTCTACCACGGATTGGAGGTCCTTCTCAAGGTTTGCTTTGTCAGCTTTGGCAGATTTTTGATCAAGAGGAAAGTAAACCATAGTGTCGTCAGCATATATGCCTACTTAGGATCTTATTACATTGGGGAGATCGTTAATATAGATAAGGAAAAGCGTAGAACCTAGAATAGAGCCTTGAGGGACACCTGCGTTTGTATGATAGTATTGGAAGGCTTGTCCGTTCAATGCTACCTTCATTGTACAATTTGAAAGGAATGATTGGATTAGGTCAAACAATTGTCCAGTTATACCATTGCCCTGCAGCTTGCATAAAAGGCCAGCATGCCAGACTCTGTCAAACGCTTTAGAGATGTCAAAGGCAACAGTTTGGGCTTTACTGTTCTTGTCGAGGGTCTGGTGTATATACTCAGTGATGGCCGTGAGCATATCAGCAGTAGACCTAGTGAAGCAGAAACCATACTGTTTGTCAGAGAAGAGTCTGTGGACTGAGAGATGTTGTACCATCTTGGCATTGATGATTGCTTCGAACACTTTGCCAAAGATCGGTAGGAGGCTGATAGAGCGATAATTAGTGGAGTCAGAGGGTTTTCCAGTATTTTTATATATAGAAACCACGGAGGAGAATTTCCAGCAGGCAGGAAAGCAAGAAGCAGAGAGGCAGTAGTTATAGAGTTTAGAACAGAGAAGTGTTCAGGAGCACATTTCTTTAGGACAATGATTGGTATTCTGTCGCCACCACTCGCCTTATGGGGTTCAAGCTTTGAAATTATTTTGGAGACCACCGAGGGAGTAATGAGTATGTCAGTCAGTTTAGCCTGGGTTTGGGGGAAAAGTCGGGTACAGATACTCCAGACAAGTCCAGTGTTGAGTTAGTGGAGAATCTGCAAGCCAAGCACTCAGCCTTGTCTGTTGAAGAGATGAGGACCTCAAATTCATTGATTAGAAGGGGATTGAGAGCTTGTTGCTGTTTAGCATGCGTTTACAGAGCTTCTAGTAGTCTTTTGAGCCAAACTTATGGGATGCTATGCACGGCTTCATTCTGGCTGCAAACATCAGCCTAGCTCCTTTAACTATCTTCCTACACTCATTGCGAGCCGAGGCAAAAAAGTAGCTTTTATGGTCTGACGCATGACTCTGGTAAAGCCAAAAGGCATGATTTCGATGGGTGATGGCAGCTGAGCAGGCAGGAGAGAACCAGGGGGATGAGTGGGACTTAAGTCTTAACTTCCTGGCAGGGATGAAAGCATCAAAGCCGGCCTTAACTCAAGAGGAGATCTCAGCCACACAGTCTTCAATGGGAAGGCTAAATACTTTGTTCCAAGGGACATCACTCAGGAAATTGCAGAACTAGTCCCAATCAGTTCTTTGGTAGCAGTAAGATATTCTGCTGGTCTGAGATTCTTGGATGGAATGGAAGCGGAAGGGGATGCTAATGGAAAATACCGCATGGTCAGAGTTTGCAAGAGGGCAGAGTTGCATGACATTGCAAGAGTCAGGGTTGGAGGTAAAGCAGAGATCTAGTAGTGAGTCGTGTCCATTAGGGTTATTACGGAAATGCATGAGAAACTCCACCACCTATGTAAGAGACTGAGTGATTGAAAAATTCAAATGAATTCAACTGGAATTCAAACTCAGTTCTCTCTTTTCTTGTTCCAAGCTGATATCCAATGCACCAGAATGCACCTCTGTAAATTGTGTTTACCTCTTTTATTTACACTTTTAGTGTATAGAACATAAGCAGATTTTGACATCAAATTTTAAGGCAAAATGCATCTTATACACCAAAAAATATTGTATGTTTAACTTCTTTTTAATAATCTTTATTATTATACTACATATTGGATCTCTATTTGTTCTTATGAGCTTTCCTCTTTGATACCTCAGCTGCATACTGCTAGATTAGCAATTAGATTGCATTGTTTTACTGTTGAACAATTTAGATGCAACTATATGTTTTATTCTAACAGTTTCTTTTCTCACATGTCTCTCCTGTGTAACTCTCTTCGAATTTCTTTCTTTCTTGTCACCTATAATCTTCAAAAATTAAATATAGTGCCAACTGCCATCTTTTGTTTTTCTCAGCTTGTTATTTTATTGTCCTTTATCCTCATTAAATCTACTCTTCACTCTCAGTAACTCCCTTGCATCCTAGTGGTATCATCACCTTGTTTGGGGTGAAATTATTTTTAAAAAAACACACTTCTGAAGTAATTCAACTGTATTTTTTGTGTACAGATGTAGCATGGATTTTTGAAAAATATGTGCTTCATTTTCAAAATTGTAGATATAGGCACATACATACATCTACATCGTCGTGCAAATTAAATTAAAATGAATAATGTCTTCGTAGAATCTTTCATACTTTCCCTGATCATATATCCATCATCTCTTGACTTTGTTTATTCTCTTCTGACCACATTTTTCTTTGTTTTGGACTGATGGATCTAGGTTTGTTTTTGTTTTTTTTACCTTGATGACACAACTAACACTTGAAGGGCTGACATTAACAATATATGCGATTTCTCTGTAAAGCTTGTCAGTGTGTTTGTGAAGTTTTACAAGATTTGTATGCTTCCTTGGAGTAATGTCCATCACAGACAATGGCCGTAGGACAACTAATTGACAGTCAAGACAGTAGTGTCTGGGCGTGATAATAATCTGATGCAATCACGGATGATGCAATATTTTTTTCAAGGCCAAACTTCATCATACACCCTGAAAATAAATTTATATTGCTGCACAACCCGCAATAATCTAATCTGAGGAAAAAATAGAAATCGATTAACTCAGTGGGATGACTGTATGATGAAAGAAAGCAGTTGCTTCAAGTAATTTGCACAAGAATGTATGTGTATCTCAATTAATAAATTATTCAAATCTCAAATAATGCAGTTATAATATGTAGTGTTTGTGAAAAAAAACATTAAAAGTCTATATAAATTAAGATTTATAACAATGAACAAATTAAATGAACTTGTGTGTTTTGTGATGTGTCAGGCCTTGTCTGAATGTACTTCTTTTTTATATATATGTATACAATTTTGTTTGGTGGGGTTAAAAAAAAGCATCGTCAGCCCTACAATGGAAATATATAACTTACAAATAAATCATCTAAAAGATACACTATACTAAGCATAACCAAAAATGATGAAAGGTTTTTGTATACATTTTAGAGAGAATTGTATATTTTAAAGAACATATATAAATATAAAAGTTTATACCAACATGTACATGGTGCGATGTGTAAATTGTCGCTATTTTATATTTTTGATTTTGTGTATGTGTTGTTTCTTTTCTGACTTTGTTGACTTCAGAGTATAGTAAGGTCAGTTGAGCACCATCTGTGAGAAAAAGAGGACCATGATGCAATTCAATCTGACAGAAATTTAACATGCTGTACAACTTGATTCATACTGGAAGCTCCAATATGAACATTTCAGAGTGTTTGAGTATCAATCTAAGGACAGTGTACAAGATTTAGAAAGAGATGGATGAGTGTAATGAGGTTTATAAAGATAAGGCTGCTCAGAAAGCTCCCTCTGATTGTTTTGATAAGAAAAGAAAAGAATTTGTTGGTAAGGGCCTCAGACTCAACATGGAGGCCTATATGAAGTGCCTTGAGAAGGTAGTGCTGCCCTGGGTCAAGAGGGTGGCTTCTGGAAGATCCTATGTTTGGCAACAGGACTCATCACTATGCCACATAAGCAGTTGCAGTTAAGTGAGACCAACAAAACTCCTTGTAACACCAAAGATGAACTGAAGACAATGATTATGACAGCATTCCCCAACTTAAGCAAGGAGACCGTCCAGAAGAGATACAGGAGATTTCAGAGTTTTCTGGAAGCTGTGGTTGAAGTCAATGGTGATTTTATTGAATGAATTTACACTTCAGTATTCCTAGATATTTTTGTGTAATGAACGTCAGAGTAATTATATCTGTTAAAATGAGATGGCAGTGTTATTTTGATTTTTGCATAATTTAGATGACAGTTTATTCACTACACCCTGTACTATCACAGCACTATCACTGGCCATACACTTTATTTGGCCATCCAAGATGTAAAGAAAGAAAATTTGATATGTTTCGGTTCACAGCAAAACACTTGTTCCAATGTAGGATAGAAGTTTTCATATTTGTAATTAAATCTTTTCTTTACCATTAGTTCTCATTCTTATCCATATTTTAAAGTAATTTTCATTTTTACCTTAATTTTTCTTTTATTATTAATTATTTTGCTTCTATAATCCTATATAGTCTAGTACTAAAGGTCAGAGGTTGTTCAGTAATTTATTTGTTGTTATCAATACAGACTCAAAGTAAGCAACAACAAAATTTTAGATTAAATGGAAACGAAAAGAATATCAATATCAGAAATAGTTGAAATTTTTAGGACACATAATGAGTAAAGAGGGTTTGGAAAATTTGATACTTACAGGACAGATTGATGATAAGAGGGACAGAAGTAAACAATAACCTATCTAGCAAGCTTCTGTAAATAGATGGCAAAAAAAAGGTTTAAGAGAGATAATAAAAAGACAAAATTTATTAAGAGTTACAGAGGACAAGAAATTGTAGAGTCATGATCACCAATGCCCTGCAGGGATACAACACAAAGAAAAGTCTGTTAATCAAATACAAGCAAAATAAAAATTCCTTGTTATTGAAAATTATAAAATACAATATCCTTGCTGAGTTGATAATAATGTAAAGTAACTGAATAATTTATGGAGTGAGATACAGTTTATGCAGCATTTCAATCAAATTATTATCAGCAAATTTTCAGCTTTTGAGCATGTAGCAGAGTTTTGAAAGACACAAAAAATTTGTTGGAGACAAAGGAAAGAGTACTGAACTTTTATATGATATCCATCCTCTTATATGGCAGAGAATGCTGGACAATCTCCGTAAAGATGAAGGAGAGACTCGAAGCAACAGAAATGTGGATCTAAAAAAAAATGCTGAGGATACCAGGGATCAAGCATGTAAGCAACAATGAGGCTTATAGAGAACAGAATCAAATAGGAAATTTATACTTAACATCATGAAGATGCAGTTGACATTTCTGGGTCACTCATTGAGAAAAGGGGCTTGGAAAATCAGATACTCACAGGAGAACATGTTGAAGGCATATTGAAGGATGGAAAGTATAACACTAGGATCAGAAGGAGGATTGACATGCCCAAGGATGCATTTCAAAGGTTAAGCAGAATATTGAGACAGGAAGATTTTGTTGGAAACAAAGAAAAGAGTACTGGACTGTTATGTGATATCTGTACATCTATAAGGCAGCAAATGGTAGACAATTTCTTCAAAGATGGAGAGACTCAAAGCAACAGAAATGTGGTTCTACAGAAGGATACTGAGGATACCATAGACTAAATATGCGAGCAACAACAAGGCTTTAGAGAGGATGCAAATGAAAAAGAAACTTATACTCAACATCAGGAAGAAACAGATGAGGTTTCTGGGACACATAATGAGGAAGGAGTGCTTGGAGAACCTAATACTCACAGAACAAATAAAGGGAAAGAGAGATGAAGGAAAGCAGCACAAGACCTATTTGATGGGCTTGAGCAGGTGGATGGTGAAGCAGTTTAAAAGAGATACTAAAAGGAAAAATATTAAGAGGAACAGGGGCAAGTAGAAATCTGATTGTCTACATCCTGAAAGGACAGGACACATAAAGAAGATAGTTAAGTTATTAGAAATGTTGTACCCTTCAAGTAACACATATTCAAATAGAGCCAAGTATTTTTACATTAAATATTCTCATGTATTCTTGTGTTTAATACTATGTCTATGTGCTATGAATAAATAAAAGACTAAGTATCATATAGTCAGCCTGAGTAGAAGTCAGCGTAAAAGTGTGTGTCACGGTAATAAGAAGTGTCATTAGGAAATCTTTCTGAGTCAAGTTTATTTCCTTTCTGATGAAAATTCTCTTCATAAGAATAAACTGGACTTAAAAGAATGCATAAAAATCATTTCAACAATTTCTTGATTATAAAATATTGTATTTACATATTATCTGTTTTGTTCTTTTCTTTTCCTTTTTCTTTGTGGACAAGTTGAGTATTTTTATAGGATCAAATTTCCACTCACTCAACTTTTCACATTTTCATACTTTTTTTGAAAAAGTATGTTTTTCTATAGAACACTTATTTTCTATAAATGACCCAAGTTTCAGTCTGTCAAACAGACTCCCCGCCATTTCAATGGTGTTGTTAAATTCTGAATGTACATAATGATGCATAGATAACATTTTTCCAGCAATTTAAATATGATGTATCTGTAATATGATTGTGCTTACCTTTATCTGCTTTGAAGGAAGGTAAAAGAAAATAAGGTTATAACACTGAACATTGAAGTCCCAGTTCCTATATGATCTCTGAAGTTAAGCAACATTGAACTTGGTCAGTACTGATATCAGTAACTACTTGGCAATACCAGGTACTGTAAATTTGTATGTGTGGGTTATGTAATGGATAATGCTTCAGAATTATTAACTGGAGAGCCAAGTTACAATTCCCTTTGTGTTCATTATTTACACTTATATGCAAATATCTTTGGGAAGGGTATGAATCCACCACTTCTTTCCCCCACTATTAGTTAATTAGTAAGATTTGTATCACTAAATAATTATCTCCAAAAAATATTCTTACAATCTAAAAATTTTTTTTATGGCTTTAAATAACCTGCAAGGAGGTTGATAAGCCATAGAAAACAATAAATCTCTAAATACAAGTAACAAGAACCCATTTTGTAAAGCAAGCATTTAAACAAAATAGATATTAGGTCATTTATGAGAAAAAGAAAAGTTTCTGTTTCAATTGCTACAAATTAAATTTCATGAATATCTTCATTTTTAAATTAAAATGTAACTTTAGAATTTTGTTGAAGATTTTTTTTAATTGCTTAATGAAAAAAGTGACATTTTTATTCTCAAAAATCCTAGTACCCCATTAGGACAACTTTCTTTGCATCTTGGGATCTAATGGTGTCGGGGAGATCATTAATGTAGATCAGAAAGAGTGTGGGACCTAGGATAGAACCTTGAGGGACGCCCATGTTCTTATGGTAGTTTTGAGAGGCATGCCCATTTAATACCACCTTCAATGTGCGGTTAGAGAGGAAAGACTGGATGAGGTCAAACAGATGTCCAGTTATCCCATAGCTCCGCAGTTTGCACAAGAGGCCAGCATGCCAGACCCTGTCGAATGCTTCGGAGATATCCAAGGCAACGGTTCGGGCTTCACCATTCTTGTCGAGTGCCCGGTATATGTACTCGGTAATGGTCGTTAGCATATCAGCAGTAGACCTGGTGAAGCGAAAACCGTACTGTTTGTCAGAGATAATGGGACCCGTACTGTCCCATTGGCCATGAGATACTGAATCACCTCGGCGTTGATAATGGCTTCGAAAACTTTGCCAAAGATTGGAAGGAGACTAATAGGACGGTAATTGGCGGGGTCTGAGGGTTCGCCAGAATTCTTAAATATAGGAACTACGCAGGAGGACTTCCAACAGGCAGGAAAGCAGGAAGCCGATAGGCAGAGGTTATAGAGTTTAGAGAGGACAGAGGAGAGTTCTGGGGCACATTTCTTCAGTACTATGACTGGGATTCCGTCACCGCTGCTCGCTTTGTGTGGGTCAAGTTGTGCAATTATCTTGGCGACCAGCGAGGGTGTAATGTGGATGTTATTTAGTTGAGCCTTAGTTCTGGGTGGGAACTGCCGTACTTGAAAGGGACCTCCAATCCATAGTGGCCTGGGGTAGGAAATGGCTGGTAAATTTCAATGCCTCTAAAACAAAGCTGTTATCAACTAACCACCATAGACAATTGCATCTACCTCCCATTAGCATGGGACAGGCTAGCCTCCCAGAGAGTAAAATACTACGCCTCCTTGGCCTTACACTATCAGCGGACCTCAAATGGAATGACTATATTGAATCCATTGCCAAATCTGCTGCTATGAAAGTCGGCTCCCTGTGCAGGGCCCGGAAGTTTTTCCCACCTGAATCTATTCTGCACATATACAAATCTACCATCCGCCTGTGTATTGAATATTGCTGCCATATCTGGTCGGGTGCCCCTGCTGCTCTCCTTGGGCTTCTTGACAAAATACAAAGGAGGATCTGTAACGTGGTTGATACTGACTTGGCAGACCGGCTGCAGCTGCTCTCTCACCGGCGTGATGTGGCTTCCCTGTGCCTCTTCTACAAGTACTTTCATGGCTTCTGCTCCGATGAGCTTAGATCACTGGTGCCGCCTAAGCACGAATTTACACGAGATACTAGATTAGCAACTAGGTCCCACCCTTTTACAGTTGAACAAATAAGATGTAACCGTAATTTCTACTCCAACAGCTTCTTTTCTCGCGCTTCCCGCCTGTGGAACTCCCTTCCACAAGTCTGCTTTCCCGACAGTTTCAATCTCCAGGTGTTTAAATGTAGAGTCAATAGATACCTCCTATCACACTAACTCCCAACTATTCTTAGAACACTCTCATCTACCCAACCCTCATTCTCAGTATCCTTACCCGCCTATCACCCACCCTCTGACATTTCTATATTTAATCATCCTTTCTCCACTCTACGTAGCCCCCTGCGCAGTAGTGGCAGTGACATGCCTTGTTTGGGGTGAAACGCTTATAAAAAAAAAAAAAAATGTATTTTGCAATTTCTCTGTCATTATACAATGATTAAACAATGATTGTTTTCAGTAAGAAATGACAGCAATATATGTGATTTTTTAAAATTTCATTTTCCATTAAAAATAGACTCTTCTCTTGGTGCAAAATAATATTGTTGACGAATTGCCTGATACCATAGGAAAACATTGATAACAAATGTGCTATTTGATGTATGTTTGCATACATCCAATAACCAACTTTCCTCGTGTATCTTGTTTGCAGACACATAAATGTTTATAGTGAATCTATAAAATGAATTTGGTTATCAGTGGATGTGTCAGATTTGTTATCTGACACATATTTAAATATGTATCAGTTCATGGATTAAGAACAGAAACTAGACATTGAGATTATTTTTCTAAAAGAGAGGGAGAAGAGAGAATATCAAATTTATTGTCTAGACTATTGTGAAAAAACAAATAAAAAACAAATAACTTACTCTGGTGTAAAATTTAAATGAAATTTACAATTTATTAAATGACATGAGAAATAATAACACAAGTTAAAAAAATGTACAAAACAAGCTTACACAAAGTAAGTTAGTGTTGTTAGTGAGCCACATAATTAGGCAAGATAACAAGTTCTGATGATAATTATGTTTGGTTCATAAAAACAATTATAATTAGTAGCAACAAAATGTTCACTTTAATTCATACAAAAGTCGAAAGAATTTTCTTTTTTGTTTTATTTACTGTCTTATTATTTGTCCAAGTTGGGGCAGAAGTGAATGCATGCCTTTTCCAGTGATATTGGTGTAAACTGAATACAAACTGTCTAGCCAGAGTTTGAACTTGGGTTGCCAGTTCCATTCTTTATACCATTAACCATTAAATTATCTACACCACATTTGGGGTAAAATATATATCTTCATCTGTTTTTGTTTACTCTTTTCTTTAAACAGATCCTTGCCAAGGTTTGAACCTGAGGTGGTTCACTGATAAAAACATTATACTCAAAGATTTTGGAAGAGAGAACCTCACAAATGTAAATATCAGTCAGTGCAAAGAAGCCTGTTTATCATCCAAAAATTACATCTGTATGTCATTCAACTACAACACAAAGACTTCAGAATGTACTCTGAATGACAAAGATCAGATAGGTTGGTGGCACAAACGAATGCCTTCAAATGACAGTGTCTATTATGAATGGCAATGTGAACAAAGTAAGTTAAAGTCCTACTATCTTTATTTGAATAAATGTATGAATCTATATAATGCTCTATCATAAGAGATATAAAAAAAGCCATCTTTTTGTTTCTCTTATATCATGTACTGTTTTCTTATGTATGTACTTTATGTACTATTTTCTTATATGATGTACTTTCTAATGTATTGTTCTCTTAAGTGATGTACTTTGTAATGCACTGTTCTCTTACATACTTTATGTACTATTAGGTTGTCCCAAAAGTTCGTAAACACTTGCGAAATGGGTCTATCTGGTCCGGCACAATCGAGACAAACAATGGGTTCAGAAAGGGCAAGAGACACCGTCAGTTCCAAAACAAGGTCGATTCAGCAAGAAAGTCATGTTGTGCATTTGGTGCATTTTGAGTTGGTTCCAAATGATCATGCCATCAGTGCCAAACTTTACTGTCAGCAACTTGAGCGGGTCTATGAAAAGTTTAAGCAAAAGTACCCGGCTCTGATCAACCGAAGACACGCTTTGATGCAGCAGGACAATGTCAAGCCACACACCACCAGGAAGTTTGAAGAGCTGGATGGCGTTGAGGTTCTGCCGCATCCAGCCTACAGTCCTGACTGTGCTCCATCAGATTATGGCCTTTTCCGCTCAATGCAACACTTTCTGAAGGGCAGACGATTCGACTCATTTGATGAAATTGAGGAAGCATCTCAAGAATTCTTTGATTCAAAGCCAGCTAAATGGTACTTTGACCAGATCCAAAAGCTTGCAGGTTGATGGCAGAAAGTTTTGGAAAATGATGGTCTTTATTTGGAGCAATAATTTTTGTTGTTTTTGCGAGTAAAATTTCAGTTTTTTGCAAGTGTTTTCTGGTAACCTTAGATTACTTGGTGAGTAAAATTTCAATCTTTTGCAAGTGTTTACGAATTTTTGGGACGACCTAATATTTTTTTTATCTGATTTACTTTGTAATATGATGTTCTCTGATATATTTCCTGTGATGTACTGTTCTCTTTAGTGATGGACTTTGTAATGTGATGTTCTCTGATACGTTGTAATGTACTTTATGTACTCTTTTCTAATGCAATGTACTTTGTGATGTAATTTATGTACTGTTTTCTTGTTATGTACTTTGTAACGTACTTCATGTACCATTCTCTTATGTGATGCACTTTTTTCTATTGTTTAATTCATTAATGTTAAATTAAGTTTTAATGATGATAATGAATATAAGGGAAAATAAAAACTAGTCTTTACTTATGAGCAATCATTTCAAAAATTTTAACTGACATCTAACAGTATCTTTTCACCAGATTTGTTCACTTTATTTCAGGTCCCTGCAGTAAAGAAGGCTGGGTACACCATCGAGATTATGGATATTCTCTTGCTGGACACAATTTAAAAGTTATTAAAAATATTAGCATGTACACAGAATGTCAGAAACTATGTCTGACGGAAAGAGACTTCTTGTGTCGTTCTGTTGATGCCAGTGTCTTTTATAAAGACTGCTATTTGTCAGACGTTCGCAAATCTCAATTTCCTGAAAACTTCATGAGATGGAAGTATTATGTCTACAATGAATGGAAATGCAAAGCAGGTACCAAATATTAGATATTATTTCATTTAATTTTACTTTATAAAAATGATTAAAAATTAAAAAAATTAAGTGAATGAATCCTAGGTCTTCAAGAAGATAATCCATTAGAAGACTCTAAAGACTGGTGTTAAAAAAACCACAAATAATTTTACTAAATAATAAAAACAAGATCATTTGACACTTCCAACATTAGCAACCGCTAAAATGGATTGCATATATAACTAGAAAGAAAACTAATGATATAATGAAGATATTTACTTTCTACACTACCGAAACAAAAAGTTAGGAAGGAAACTCCCCTGAATACTGGAAAGAGTGATGACAGTAAACTTGAGAAATCTAATTTCCTGAAAAACTATTTTAAGAGAAAGATTTTACAAACTTCAACCAAAAGTAATGATAATATTTCAGTCAATTAAAGCCAAAGATTTCTGGTACGTAAACTGTTAATTTTATCACAAGCATTATCCTTTCTTTCATCAGAGATTTTCTTATTTTTTTTATTTTTTTAAGATACTTAACAAATAATGTGTGTATTAATCTCTTCTTGCCTGTAGTTAGCTAGGTCATGTAGTCTCCCCTGGGAAATATAGGGGTACAGCCTCACCAAACTAGGTGTTACTGCTGTGGCTTCCATACAAAGAAGAATTTTAAGGGGTAAAATTGCTAGTCTGAAGACCAACCAGTTTGAGATTCAAAGCTGTCCTTCTACTGGACTGATTGCCAACCAAGGCTAGAGAGTTCAGATTTTCCTGCTATTAATCTCTAGTTGTGCAGAAGAGGTAAATTCATACAATTCCAAAGGTTCTGTGCAAAAGTGAATGCAACAGACTTTGCTGGAATTTGAACTCAATATATAGATTTTCAGGTTCTGCTTGAAATCTGGCTGATTATTACTATGGTATCAGTCATGACGTTTCTTATCATGATTATCTCTGATTAATTTCTTTCATTTGCAAGAACACTTCATTCAGAAGAACATCTGATTATAATGAATTAAGTAGAATTATCCTTACAAAGTAAATACAAGTTAATCTTCAATAGGCTCTCCGAATGTGCAGCTTTGTGTCAAACCTGTTTTTTCTGGCTTTGCTGAAAGATAAAGCTTATTGTGTAATAAAAGAACTTCACATGGGGTAATCAGTTGCCTCATGTTATTTTTTAATTTTTTTTAATCATATTACTACAAGTAAGGTGGGATCACCACTAGTGTGCAGAGGTTGGTGAAAGAAAGAGAAAAAAATTGGGTTGTTGAAAGAAGGAATGGAATTCAGGCAGACAGAAGATGGCAATTGATGTTATATCTAAACTTTTGAAAGTTTAGCTATCAGGGAAGCAAGTAAAGGGTAGAGAGTTCTACAGGCATGAAGTGCAAAGAAAGTACAGTTACATTTAGCTATTTCAACAGTAAAAGGGTGGGACCTAGATGCCAATCTAGTAGCATGCATAAATTTATGTGGTCAGGGCACCAGGGAAAACTGCTTGCCAGAGCAGTTGCCATGGAAATATTTGTAAAAGAAAACAGAGAGAAGCCACATCCCATCTGTGAGAAAGTGACTGAAGTTGAAATGCCAAATCAGGATTGATTACATTGCAGATCTTTCTTTGGATTTTGTTGAGAACCTCAAGATGAATAGCAGGAGTACCTGACTAGATATAGTAACAGTATTCAATCCACAGACGAATGGTAGATTTATAAATGTGCAAAATAGATTCTGACAAGAAAATTTTCTGCCCGACACAGAGACTCAAACTTCTTAGCAGTAGATGCAGTTATAGATCTGATATATTTGTTCTACTTCAGGTCACTTGAAAAAGTGTGGCCAAACGATGTAGAAAGAATATTTAGTATAAATATTGTAGAAATTATATTGAGATCAGTTGATTTAAAAATCTATATTTAATACAAATGCTGAATATTTGAGTCTGAATATATTTATTTACCTTTGTTTTGTAGACAAAGAGAAAATTCTCCTTTCCCAGAATCCAAAAGTTTATGTAAACAGGAACACTTCTGAAATTGAATGCATGTTTCATCCAATAAAAAACAAAAACAGAATTATTGAATATGGCCTTCGATGGATTATTAATGGTGAATTTAGGAATTTCTTGTTGCTTAATTCCACGCATATGTCCAAGGCTATTGTGTTGGATAAAGAAATATCCCATAATCTTGCCATAGGAGCTAAGGTAAAGTAATATGTTTGATTTCATTTCTTTCTGCTTTTTTTAAAGAGATTCAGTAATTGTATTCATTACCCTGTAAAACTGACAAGAGTTTCTCATCAGCTCAATAAGAAAAGATATCAGTGTTTTTCATATGACACACACAGATTACTCATTCATTTTGATATATGCTTGTAATTCAGTTGTAAACTCATTGGTTTCACAAGTCATTTCTAATGAGTGAAAAAAAACTCCACTATCTTAATCCATAAATGCTATATTAATTTAGCAGCATCCATGAGTTAAGAACTTTAATGAATTCCCAATTCAATTCAATCAATAATTTTAATCATCTGAATTCAAGTAAATATTAATTCAATAAAAATGACTCTTCATCTACCACTCCATTACTTGCATGAGCCTAATAGTCTAAGTCTTCCATTAGTGTTCATGACCCTTAACAGATTCTGAGTCTTATATTAGTGTCTGTGACCCTAACAAAGTATGAGTTTTCCATTAGGGTCTGTGAAAGGTAAAAAATATGAGGGCTTCACTTTGAAAACATTGGTTTTTAATGATGCTACTCAGCTACTATTGGTACTAAATATATCCTCTACAGCTGTGTATTATACTGCTATTGAGGCATGAACTCACTACACCAGACTCTCTGTTGCTGGGATATTAGTAACAAACTGTATGTTCTTTTTTAAATATTTGTATTTAAAAAAAAAAACAATGTTTTTTTTACATGTGTGCAGGAATTTGTGCATGCCAAAGCAAAGTCATTTCTAAAGTTTTTTGCGTCAATTTTTAGAGATTAATTATTATCATAATGCAACATTTTTTTCAAATAACTGATTAAGAACATTAGCCTGATTAATTCAGTGTATAATTTATCCAAAAAAGATACAGGGTTTCTCATCCAGGTTGCGAGGTAGGGGGACGATTCCCATCTGGATAGGGATTTCGGAGTTTCAGCATTCTCTTAAATCTTTTACTTCAAGTCCATATTATTTGGAATGCACCTTTTGAATCAGACAATCTTGGAAAGTGGGTGGGGATGACATTCTAATATATGGGAAAAGATATGGGCAAAAAAAGTTGAGAATTCCTGCATGGTATAGAAAGTAAAAATAATACTAAAGACTGTTCTTTTTATATGATTAACAGCTATAACTTGTTTGAATGTTTAATTAAAATCCATCACATTTTAAAATTTTTCTGGAATAGACACAAGAAGACACATTTAAAGGATATATCAATATGAGTTTTTCTTCTATTTATAATAATATAGAATTAATGTTGATGACATTGTGCAGGTTTAAGTTTTACATGGCCTTATTTAATTTTCAAACCTGTTAAAAAATAAAAAGTGACAAACAAACAACTTGCTTTTGCAAAATATAGCAATTTTTTTTCTCAAAAAATTTAAAATGTTTGTCCTTAATAATAAAGTCTTTATGAATTCTTTGTGAAATGTATTTAAAGAAAAAGAAAGTAATTTACATGAAGAGGAAAGAACAAAATGCAATTGAACAAGAGATAAAAATTACTTATCTTTTTAGTGACTAAGTAAAAATTCATTGAATTAATTTTCATACACAGTAGTGAACATCTTGAAAGGCTGTAAATGAATCTCTTTTTTTCTTCTCTTGCTTCTTCTTTTGATGTGTATCTTTTATATGTCTTCTGTGCAGACTTAGTTTTAAAAATAACTTAGTGTGTAAAATGAACTTTAATTTTTGAATATGTTAGTTGAAAGAAATTAAAACTTCAGTAATTATTTTGGATTTTAGAATGATCAATTTTTGTGACATAAATCGATATAAAAATTAAATAAGGTATACATTTTATCTTTTGATGTAGATTATACCTGATTAATTGTTACTAAATGTTCCTTTTTTTCTTAGTTGGAGTATCATGTTACATTAAAAATATTGAATAAAAAGATGAGTTAAAACTTATACATTTTAATGTCAGTTATAATTTGAAAGTATAGATTTTTTGTATATATTTTTGTTATAATTTGTCAGTCGTAAGGGAATTTTCTATTTGCTAAAAATCTAACAAAAAAAATAGTTCAAACAAATGTTTGAAGTAACATTTAATCTATATGAGCACACAACGAAGACAGGCAACACCGGCCAAATCTAGGAACAAACAATAAATTTATTTTATTGTTAACACACAAAACTAAAAGAATTATACAAATTAAGTGCATTGTGTGGTAAATGATGGCCAATAATATGCATGTAAAAATAATCAATGCAAATGAAATATGCCCTTTTAGAATAAAAATTATGATGCTGCATAAGGTCCTCAGAAAGGAAAACTACTTATAAAATGTAAAAAATAAGAAAATACTTCTCAGAATACTTTTCAAGTTCATGGTAACAGCAAAAAATAGAAAAAATACACCAGCCAATGATTTTTCCTTGATATGGGAGCAACTTTGATATTCTTTTCAATTCTCATCTGGTGGTTGTCAAATTTCTTCTGTATTGTTTTTCTTTCTGGATCGGAGTGACCTTAGTTCCAGCAGAAGATGTTCATCAACTCCTTGAATTAACTCCTGGGTTCCCTTTTATTAGCTACAGGTAACCTCAAAATTCACTTCTTGGAATTTGAATGGGAACCTTTTGAATGGTTCTGGATGAAAAACAAATGCAGCTGTTTTTTTTTCACAAATTGAAATATTCCAAATTTTGAAATTAAAAAATTCAGCAAGAGCTTAACACAGCATAAACTTTCTCTCAGAAAAGCAGACAATACAAATTCAAATTTCAAAGGTTGCATATTTGTGAATATTTTAGGTGAGTGTGTATGTTTTCATATGATAAAGAAGCAGCATACAAAAAATTGAGTTTTTACTAAGAATCATTTTTACTTTTTTATGGTGATTGTAGTGAAAAAAATTCTCAAATGTCTCTTGGGTGTGTTTGTTTTCCCTTTTTGGTTCAGAAGGAAGTTAGGTGAAGTATGGATAACAATGGTGGAAATGGTCAAGTTTAAGTCAGATTTGCACTGAGTTGGAACAACCAAATTACTTTCAGAGTAAAGCTGAAAGTCATGTACATTGCTATCATTTGAAAATTGAAAGAGAAAATGCTTATCCTTTCCTGAAGCAGGGTCATAAAATTGCATAGATAACCAAAAACCCTTTCCAATTCCTTTATTACTAACATCATGGGAAAATGTATCCCTATCTTTTTTTATTCTTTATTTTATTTATTGGTTTCTATCGCATTTTTCTATAAAAGTGTAATCTCTGAATTTTTTTTGCATGAACTTACCTCCCACTCCGAAAAAAAATTACCTGTTTGTAGTTCAACAGGCCACCAATACATGCATGGTTTTTAACATCTTCAAAGAAATTACCTGTCTATAGTGTGACCCCTATTTTTGCATAAAATTCTGATCATAAAAACTTGTACTATACTTAAATATATACTTTCAATAGATTTTTATCCTGAGTATATAAATATAGCAATTATAAAACAGAGGTAGTACTGTTTATCTTTTTAAAATCATTTCTTATTTTTTTGCTATTCTGGATCTATTTTTCAGGTGGAATGCAGTGTTTCAGCTTGTTTCCGGAACGAATGTAGCATTACAGCTGGTCCTGAAAAATTCAGTGACATTCTGGAAATAAATTTTAAGGTTATTAATCTTTTGATTTTAAAGTATTATCTCCCCGTGTAAAATTATGTCTCAACAAAATACTTTTTTTTAAATTCATCTCAGATTTTTTATAATTTATAAACTATTTTTTTCATCTCTTCAAAATGCTGTTTTTCTTTTTATTTATCATAAATTTCACTCTGATCAAAATTTCTCATAAATTCTCAAATAAAATATTTCTTTAAAGCTTTCCAATTGTAATTATTTCTACAAAATTATCTAAGAATCACCTAGGCAGAAAAGTTAGCTTGACGACATCATATACCTAAGTATTATGTGAAGCTTGTATGCATTTTCATGACAATATTTTAAAAAACTTCTAAAAGGGAAAATGTAGTTTCTTAAAATTATCCGCAGAAAATTATTTTTGTTTCACTTGGTTTCACCCCATGCAAGTCAGTAAAGATACTAAGACAGAAGAAGTTACAGAGTGAAAGAATTAGGAATAGAAACATTTATAATAAGCTGGAAGAGAAAAGAATCATCAGGAACACAGTAGATAGTGATTGACATTTAGATTTTTGAAGATTTAAAAGATTTGGAAACAAGGATATATATGAAAGAACAGATAGGAAAAGTGTCTTTAATCTAACATATTTCACTTAAGTTTCTTCAGATATTTATTTACAAGACATGAATTTACAAATTAAAAATAAATTTTAAAAACAGCGAAGACAGTATATTGGAATGTTGATTTGGGTTTAATTTCATTGGTCAGATATAATAAAACAATAGATGTTCATTTTAAATGTAGGAAACACTTGCCTGTTTATATGTATGTGTGCTATATATATGTAAGTTTCATTAAAAATAACAGACATGGTGTGATGTTTAAGATTTTTATGTAATATTTCATGTGATATTATGACTTTTTTCTTTTGAGGACAAAAATTATATAAAAATTGTCCAAAGGTTTCATTTATTCAAGCACTTTTGGCTATACTTTTAGCCGTTATCATGGATGAATGTTATTTTATGTGTAACAGAATGTAAGTGTTATGTATAATGTGGAGCAGTGGTATGTACTGAACACAATAAGCATGTTCTTGAGTGTTGGGTTTGTCTTTTTTATTAATAAGGCTCTCATTATTTTTAGTCTTTTTTGTATTTGGATGATGCTATGATATTTGTGTTGTTGGTGAGTATGTTCCGGATAGGGTTTGGTAGATCTCCATGTGTTTAAATGAGATTGAACTGAGTTCTATTGGGATATATATATATATATACATATATATATATAATTCTTTAAAACATTGTTTCTTTATTTAATTAAACAGCTGTTGACTCCTCAAACTCTGGAAATAATTGAAGGCAGTGGAAAAATTGACATTTCTATTCAAAGCATGGTGTCAACAAATTTTTTCTGCAAAGGCAATGTAAACCGTTCATGTGACATTACCTTCACAGCAGCCCTTCAAGAAGACAAGAATGGACATCGTTGCACAGAAAAGACTGCAGAAGTGTCAATTCTGTCAAAGAATATTAAATGTGGTAACCAGTTTTCTGCAAGTAAATGGTGGATGCCAGTTCATATTCCCATCAAAGCTAAAACCGATATGATCTATGATGGAGACAAAATAAGAAACCTTGAAATTTTCATTAGAGCACACTACAACACAACCTATGTAGATCTTTGGCCCAAGACGATTGTGAAGGTAAGAGTATGAGTTATTTTATTTTATTTGTTATAAATCTCTGTACTTGTTAAATCATGATTTTATTAATTTGTATATTATAAATTTATTGATATTCAATTTATCAGGTGTCTCTAGCTTTTTAGATAATATAATTCTTTTTAACCATTTCACCCCCAAGCAAGGCAATAAAGCCACTAAGATTCAAAGGGTTGCTGAGTGTGAGATAATATGCTAAAAAAAGCATTATTTATGATAGAGAATATTAAAGGAAAAGAAAGCCATAAAATAATGATTCATATTAAATCTAAATTTTTGAAGATGAAAACTGGCTGGAAAGCAAGAAGTCAGAAGAGAACCTGACAAGTGAGAAGTGCAAGAGAAGAAACTCTGAGCATATAACTTAAAGTTAGATCTAGCCATTTGAAATGTAAAAGGATGAGACCTAGCTGCCAATCTAGTTGTACATTTAAAAGGAAAGTTCATCAGAAGAATTAGCATGAAAATTATCTTATAACTATTTTTATTATGCAAGTTGTAGTTTTAAAACATAGTATTCCTTTATTTGTTGATTTTGGAATTTTCAAGCAATGCTAAATACGTATAGCAAAAGATACTGTTAGGGTCCCAGCTATGGGCAAATAGTTAACCTCCAAACTGGGATCAAAAAACTATGAAAGTTTAAAAATAGACTTTTATAGAAATATACATAAAAATTTACTTTTATAGAAAATATACATTTTTGAGGGGAAAAAATTATTATCATAACACATTTTTAAAGGAAAAAAAAATTATTGCTTTTAATGTTTTTGAAAAAAAAAATTATTACCTGCTATACATTTTTATAATTCAAAAAAAGAAGACATTTCTGTTTTCTAAAATAAAAAAAACTTTTTATCAAAATTTGACTAAATCAACCTTTTCACTATAATTTGAACATAAAAAATACCTTAAAACCCTCCTTTTTTGCATTAAATAACCCACAGAGGTTGATTTGCCATTAAACAAAACTCAAACTCAGCTGTACACTATAGGAGGATCAGCTGGACGTCATCTGTGAGAAAAAGAGCACCATGGTGCAATTCACCTGGCCATAAATTTGGAAATGGTATGCTGTACTGCTTACATTCACAGTGGAAGTTTCAATAAAAACTTTTTTTTAGTGTAGACTGTTTGGATGTCAATCTGAGGACAGTGCTGGGGATTCAGAAATAGTTGGATGAGTCTAATGTTGATTGCAAAGGTAAAATAACATATTGTATGGAATGTATATCAAAAGATGTCTTCCAAAAGGTAAGCAAAGCATTTAGAAATAGAAAAATATTGTTAGAAACAAAGAACAGAATGCTGAACTGTTATGTAAAATAAGTTTTTTTTATATGGCAGTGAATGCTGGTCAATTTTCACACAGATGAAGTGGAGAGTGGAGGCAAAAGAGGGGTGCTGAAAATACCAGAAACAGAGCATATAAGTATTGACAAAGCTTTAAGAAAAATGGAACAAAAAAACATTTAGAATAAGAAAAAGATATTTTAAATTTTCTAGAATACATAATGAGGAAAGAAAGATTAGAAAATTTCACACTCACAGGACATTTAATGCATGATAGACTGGAGGAAACAGCAAGCAATCTACCTAATGATCTTATGTAAATGGATGGAAGAACAAGTAACGGGGGGATAGCAAAAAGACAAACACTGTCTAGAACTACAAAGAACAGGTATTTGTAGATTCATATTTATCTATATCCTGAATAGGCAGAGCTTGTAGAAAAAAACAGGGTACATCTTATGTATAACAATAATTAAAACCATTTATTTATTCCATCTGTCAGTATTAGTCTGTTGATCATATTAACTGAGAATGTTTATTCTTAAATCATTGTTATTTGTAAGGGAAAAAAGGAAATTCTGCAGTTTTGAAATCTGTGTATATTAAGCCCTACCAGCCATGTCTCTGTAAGTAGGAAATGGTTGCTGGGATTAAAGGTAATTAGCCTTTAAATATTATATTGTGTATAATATTTGTCTTGAGTGTCATATTTTTAGGTGCTGTGTACATCTTTGTCCTTGATCTTTGCTCAGATGAGAGAGGACTGTTCAGCTATCTTTTTAATTGTTGCTATATTTTGAAATTAACATATGATTTTTTTTGTTACTCCACTTTTTTGTCTTGAATTGTCTTTTAATATGTGTTTTTATTGCACTAATAAAATTTTAAACACTGTAAAAATATTTGAATAACAATTTTAAACAAACTAGTCCTGTATAACTAATGCTCTTTTCTCCTGCTTTGAAATATGTTATTTCCAAAATAAAAATATTCAACACTAGAAATCTTACTTTCTGGTTATACAATTGCTTTTTATAAAAACTAGAACTGATCCAGTTTATACAAAACACTAATGTATTTACTCTAAAGACCAAGCTAGTTATTTTATTTCAATCTTCCCTTAAATATTGCTAATTTACTAACAATAGGTATTACTGAATGTCTAATTGCTTAATGAAGGTCATCCTGAATGGGCATGCCTTCACATCAAAATTTACAAATGCTGGTGTCCCTCAGGGTTTTATCCTAAGCCCGACGCTCTTTCTTATTTTCATAAATGATCTCCCAGACATGATCAAGTGCCAAGTAGGCATCTACGCAGATGACACCACAATTTACTCCCCACATCAGTAAGAAATCCAGCGAGGGGGACAAACATAACTTTGCTGCTGATCTTGAGAGGGATCTACACTCAGTGGTGGAATGGGGAAAGAAGTGGCTTGTAAATTTCAATGCTTCTAAGATGAAGCTGCTGTCTGTCAGTCATCACAGGCAGCCTTTCCTTCCTCCCAAGTGAGTCTCCCTGAGAGCAATACACTGCACCTCCTCAGCCTTACCCTATCTTCTGATCTCTAGTGTGAACCATTACATTGAGTCAATAGCTAAATCCACTGCTAGGAAGGTTGGATCACTGTGTTGGGCCAGGACGTTTTTTCCGCCTGAATCCATCTTGCACATATACAAATCAACCATCCGTCCGTGCATGGAATACTGCTGTCATATATGGTCAGACACCCCAATTCTACAATTCTACTCCAGCAGCAGCTTTTCTCGCATTTCCTGCCTGTGGAACTCTCTTTCATGTTCTTGCTTTCTTGATGGCTACAACCTCCAGGAATTTAAATGCAATATCAATACCCATCTCTTAACCACTTGACTCCAGTTTTTTCTACATCACCCTGTATATCTTTTCCTTTCTCTCTATCTTTGCAACTGTCATCACACCTGTACCTCCATCCTTCTCTTGCTCCCTTCTCTGATACCCCCTGTAACTGGTTCGTCTTTCTCTTTAATCTCCTCCTATCTAATCTTTTTCTCTTATGTTCACTCTTGGGGTGAAATGATTAAAAAAACAAAAAATAGAGAAAAAAATGTAATGAATTTTTTGTTTATTTCCAGTTAAAAATTATTGACAAAGATCAACTGGCTATTTGTTCTTCAATCAATGGCATTCAAATTATAACATTTGACAGAAGGTTAGTATCAAAATCTATGGCTTCCTGTGAATGAATCTTTGGATTATTTTTTTAATAATCTTTATGAAAGCCAATATTTTTGTTTGATATACTTGTGCTGATTTTCAGCGGAACAAATCATCTACATACTTAAATTTCCTGAATGAGAATTTTTTAAAATGTGGAATAATCACATGATTAAATATGGTGCCTACAAAATCAGAACTACCAGAACACGAAAGGCAAAATCAGAACTGCCAGAACATGAAAGGCAAAATCAGAACTGCCAGAACACGAAAGGCAAAATCAGAACTGCCAGAACACGAAAGGCAAAATCAGAACTGCCAGAACACGAAAGGCAAAATCAGAACTGCCAGAACACAAAAGGCAAAACTAGAAATGTTAGAACATGAAAGGCAAAATTAGAACTTCTACAGGATGAAAGGCAAAATTAGATCTGCCAGAACACTAAAACCAAAATCAAAACTGAAAGTATAAGACAAGCAAAATTAGAACTACCAGAGGATGAAAGGCCAAATTGGAACTGCCAGAACTTGAAAAGCAGACTTAGAATAATAATTAATAAGCCATGAAAAATAAATCAACAAAAATGGAACTGTAGTACACCATAGGCAAGATTAAATCAGCAGACATCCTAAAGATAAAACTGGAACTGCAAGTATATCATAGACAAAAATGTAACATCACAATATAATGGAAATCATGAAAGATTTGCAGAAAATACTCCAAGAAAAAAATGTTCAAGAACTTCAACTCCACAACATATGCTCAAAATAAATAAAAAATATAAAACCACAAACAACTCTGATTCCACTTACATTTGTAATAAGTTAAAATAAATTGCAGATTCTGCCCTTAGTTATGAACCAAGAAACAGGCTTGTGCTACAAACCAGTGAAACCCAATTTGATCCATTCACTCCAAAAACAAGACCGTTAAAGTTCTTGAAACAAAAGTTTAGATGATTTCTCAGTAAATCATGATCAACATGTGAAACTGTTCAATTTTTACAGAAACTGATCTGTAGATATACAGATAGTGTAATGGTTATTAGAGCAAAAACTGTAATCTCCAAACCGAATTCAAATTCCAATTGATTCAGTTTTATTCACTTCAAGTTAATGCTGTTGAAAAAGGTAAGAGTCTGTCTTTTTCTAGCTATGAGGAAAATAGCAGTATGAACTGTGCTCTTTTGCTTTGACTGGCAATCAGTCTGCAAGAAAGAAAACTCTTAATTCAGACCTGAGGTAAACTGTTTGAAGATTTGTAGCACATGCTACACAATATCTGTTCTGAAAGGTGTAGCCGGTTTAACACAAGCCTTCACCACTATAATCAAATCCTCTATGTTATAAACTAAACAGTTCCTCTGATGTCAAACTTGATTTGAAAATTAATATATATATGTGAAAGTGATAATAAATTATTTTAGATATGTTTTAGTTCATAAGATTTAGGTTCTACATTTAAATGTTAGCATTTCTTCCATTATTTATATTGAGACTATTGTCCTCATTTTTGTTGTTGTTATTACATTTCAGCTATTGTGCCTTCTGGCAGTCTTCAAGTGTATATCAATCAGGATAATCTACAAGGAATTCTAAATTGAATTATTTAATCTGCAGGGTTAGAGTGTTCTTGTTTCAGTGGCCATGTGTAGGAATGTCTAGTTTTTTTTTTTGTTTTTTTTTTTGTTTTTGTTTTTTTTTGTTGCACCTAATTGGACAATAGCTTATTGGATTAAAGTGTTGGTTCATGAACTTGGTGATACAGTAATTGTGAGTTCAGTCCTTAGGCTGGGTAGTATATACTTAGAAATGGGCAAACAATAACTGAATATTAATAAAAACAAACAATATTCTTAGACATAGTCAAAGGGATGAGAACAGTTTTCCCTTATAAATTAAATAAAGGGTTCAGTTTAGAATTCCGTGTAGGTTCCCTGGATCAATAAACATCTGAAGAAGGCTGGGGGCACAGTGGTTGAAATGTTATAGCAACAACAAAGATGGGGGCAGAGCTCCTCAAGCCAGAAATTCAGTCAGAAATTAAGTTTTAGTATTTAAAATGAGGAGCTCCAAAACTTATACTACATTCACTAGTACAAGATTTGGCACCAAACAACTTGAAATACTCAAATAAATTGTTTTTCTCACTTGTAGTAAAGTGACTGTTTATTTTGTCTTAGCATTTGCTAATGTTTGGTATTTTTTATTCATTGTTTGTCATAATATTTTATTATTTTGTTTTAGATCATAGCATTCTTTTAAATCACACACAAAAACATACAAATAAAATTTTTACATTTGTTCAAATTTTATTAAAATACTACAAAGCATTTTTAGAAAACTTATTTATGGGAGTTTTTTTGCTAACATGTATTATTACATTGATGATTTTATTCTCTTTTCTTGTTATTTTATAGGTACTTTAACAATTTTTATGATGGAGAATTCATCCTTTACAAGCAGAGTAACCTTTCCCATGAGGTATACTAAATATGATATATATACAGTCAAAAAATTTATGCCATACTTATGTCCTTGAGTTATTAAATTTATAACCTTTAAATATTTTTGTACAAAAGTAGAGTGCCTTCATTTTAGCATTTAATGTTTCAAGAACATATATTTTCTATCTTTTGGAAATTTAATAGTTAAATCATGTTCCTAACATTAAATTTAGTATTTGGCATAACTTCATTAAAATATGAAATTTGTACTATGGTTATTGTAAAATCCTTTTTATTGAAATTCTGTAAACAAAAACCTTCTACTGCAAAAATTTACCTTATTATTGTTGTAAAATTCTTTTGAATTGAAATTCTTATCTGTAAAAAGAACTGAAAGACTTTTTGAACACACTAGAATGACGGAAAGCGTTTGATATTGAATAAATACTTCTTTTTTTTTTTTCAAGTAGAAACAATAACTACCTGTCACATATTAGGCTAAACTTTGGTTGGTATTTAGTTGAAAATAAGTTAAATAAATATGAATATAAAATTTGTATTTTATTCAAAATTAAATACCTTTGATGCTCATATTTTGCTTAAGTAAACAAGACTTCTTTAAAATGACCTAATTTTTTAATCTAAAAAGAATTAGTTTTTCACTAATTCAAAATATTAATGAAATTTTCTCTCATTAACTACCAATTTTTTTAGGTACGAGTTTTCTACCAAAAGTGTAGAGGAGAGTCTTCCTGCAATTGCGCCGTGGCAGTAAGATCTGGTGAAGATGTTATCATTTTTGACCGATGCCGCCAAAAGGACAATAAATGGGTTCCATTTACAATGAGAGCATATTTGAGAAATGGAATGTATTTTACTGACGGTACTGTGGTCAGACGCATTGGTGGTGGATTACGATATAAGGTAAATTTATTGAAGTACATTTCTTTTTTTGTTTTGTACTTATTCCTAAAGACTCTTTATGAAAAATAGAGAGGTATACAAAAAGACCAGATGATAACAGCAAGTTAATTTCTATGGGGTCAGGTTGTTATTCCAATATGCTAGATAGACTACCTGACAGAGTTAACATGCTCTGTTTTAGAATTTAATTATAGTTTTGAAGATTTGGCTTCATGTCTCTGAGTAATTTACTGTTAGAGCACCTTCATCTCTGTGCATGTGATAAATTTGCTGAAGCTTTTGATAAATGGTTTTGAATTATTCAAGACAATTTCAGGGATACATAATGAAGAAAAAAGGGTTAAAGAATTTCTCACAACAGGACATGCTGGCAACAAGACAGGAAACAGCAAGTAACCAATTTAATGATCTTTTGCTGAACAATCTCTTCAAGGATGAAGGAAAGACTTGAAGCAACAGAAACGTGGTTCGACAGAAGGATGATGAAAATTTGATGGACTAAATGTGAGCACTGACAAAGTTTTGGAAAGAATAGATATGAAAAAGAAACTTACATCAGGAAGTTTCTGGGACATGTAATGAGGAAGGAGGGCTTTGAAAATCTGATAGTCACAGGGTAGATGGAGGGAAATAGAAACAGAGAATACAGTATGTGTCATACTTGATAGGCTAAGAAAATGGATGGCAGAGCAGGGTTTGGGTGAAATACCAAGACAAAAGGTATTAAAAACTACAAGGGATGGGAAGGTGTGGAGGGCCATGATCGCCTATGTCCTGAATGGACACAACACATAAAAGAATAATAATACAAATGCGAAATGCCTGAAATGGTTGTAATGTATAACAACTTATGATCAGGGCTTATGAAAAGGGGTCCAACTGGTACTTTTTTCTGGGGCCAAAGAACTAAGAATTATGCCACACCCATTTCCCTCAAGAACAAGTAACAAAGTTTAGTAAATTCAAACTTATCAAAAACTAGTTATGGTCCATTGGTCCAGGCTTTATCTAACACAAATAAGTATTTAATCTGGCATTGCTAAAAAACAAAGTTTTGCAAAAAAAAAAAAAGCTAGAAAAAAACAAAGTTAAGATTTGTATTTTTTTGTTTTTTTAAATAAAAGTATTTCTCTTTGAAAAAAATTATGAATTTTAAAAAAGCATTTCACTATGACAAAATCTAAAAGGTGATTGATGAATGTAACAGTAAATACTGATTTATGTTACTTCATTAATTGAATATGTTTATTATGTTATATCTGATCATGGAAATAAAGCATTTATGAGAGTCTACATGTAGATTTACTGGACATCAGATCTTTTAATGAGGCATTTTCAAATGAATTAAATGACACATAAAGGATTAATCAGTCTGACTGACTTAGTAGAAGATCTTTCTGCAGTAGACTGGTTGCCAACCAAGGCTATAAAACCAAATCTATCTTACTATATAACCCATAGCTGAAGAAAGAGGACAGATTCATTCTTTTCTAAGGGTATTTGTGTTTAAGTGAATGCAACGATTTCAACTGGAAATCACTCGGCTCTTCAATTTCTCATTCTGAGCCATTACACCACAAGGGATTAATATGTCATTCAAAAACCCAAATCTTAAGAAAATAATGATTTTTCAGGATCATAAATTAAATAATTAACTTTTAAAATTAACAATTTTCCTGTCAATTTTTAATGATTTTTTTAAAATTCATTTTTCAGGTGATCTTTCCAACTGGAACTTCTGTGATAGTCATTGTTGGCATGAGGAAACGATACCTGAATGTATTAATTGAAGCATCTCCTAGTGACATCAAAAGCATTGAAGGTTTGTTACTTCTTACTAAGGCTCTTTTATTTACATGTGATCTTTTAAACAATTATGTTCAAGAAATTCTTTTCTTCCAAAATCATCCTGAAAAAAGTTTTTGATCATATTTTTTTACTCATTAGAATATGCTGTAGTAAAAAATACTTTATTATAGGATTGCATAGTGACATGTGCAACAGGTGTCACCTGACCCTCATTCAGTGACTGTGTTGTAACCCTAAAAGATTACTGCGTGAGTAATCACCGCAATGGATGTTAGGGATAATAGTATATAACAAATAAAGACTCACACGCTATGCGAAGTAGATACACTGCTAGTCATTATAATCACTCTACTCTGCTCTACTCCAATAGTATCCAAATATATAAAAAAATAGGAATATCCCATTCCTATATACAGGTAGGTATACAACAGACTCTTAGCATCAGTCAGTTAAGTGCCATATGTGATACACGCTTGGGCGATCATGTCTCGAAAGAGACATGACTGACTGGGCAGAAGATTATCCCGCAGTAGGTTGCCATTGCTTTCTGCGGTAGACTGGTTGCTGACCAAGGCTATAGAACCCAATCTGTCCTGCTATTTAACCCATAACTGGAAGGAAGAGACGGATTAATACCTTTCCAAAGGGTATTTGCGCGTAAGTGAATACAATGGATTCAACTGGAATTCGAACTCAGCTCCCCGGTTTCTCGTTCCGAGCCGATATCCTCTGTACCACAACACACTCTTAGCATAAACAGTGTAAAAGGAGGTCTAACCTCTTGAAATTGATCCTTTGCCAGGTAAGGAAGAACATGAGTGACAGATATCACCAGATGGTCATCTAGGAACTGTTCATAACAAACAATGGATATGGACTATTAGGACATTAAATCAATGTTGACAGTTAAAAAATATAAATAAGGAAATGAGCAGGTTATAAATACTTTAGGCATACATAAAACAAGGTGGACAAACAATGGAAATTTTGTCAATGACAAATCTAAGATCATATATGCAGGTAGAGAGAAAATGAAAGAAGAGTAAGATTGATTTTAAACCAAGGCATGAAGAAATATGTTCTTGGATACTGTCAAATATCAGAAAAATGCTTGTCATTATCCATCATGTTTGTTTATGTACAAAGTGTGGAAGAAATTGAAAAGTTTTACTCTACACTAGACAAAACCAAGGCTCAGTGTAAATTGCAAGAAATTACAGGTATCATGGGAGACCCAAAAGTACACAAGGAGAGTGATGGTAAAATAGTTGTAAAATTGAAGAGGACCAAGGCAGCACCCAAACTACAATATGACAGACTGTTGAACAACTTAAATTGGAAGAAGAAATATATGGAAAATGTGAAAAGTAGATATGATGGGCAAAATGAAAATGGAAGCTCAAAGTGGGGCACATAAAGAGAAGCTTTAGAAATATCAGCAATCAAGATCATCACAAAGAAAAAAAAAAGAAGGAATGATAGATAAAATTCTTGAAATACTGAAAAAGAGACAAAAAATGTCAAGACTGTTAGCTTCAAACTTATGGTTACATCTCATAGTAAAATGATGAGACCTAATTGTAAATCTAGTACTGCACTTAAATTTACAAAGTTGAGGTACCAAAGAGGTAAGCTTATCAGTCATAACTTGACAAATACTTAGTTAGGACTCAGTTTTGAATTTCTGAGATGACTTTCAGATTGGATATGGCACATATTACTTAGGAAATGTTCCAAACTTGACAAACAAGGTTAAGAGAAAGTTAATCTCAAGATTTCAAAATTGGTCTGTCTACTTTCAAAGTAGATAAAGCACATATCACTTGAGAAATGTTTGAAAAATGCATAAATGTCTACTTAGACTCCACTGTAAATTCAATCCTTATGTCTACTGATACAAAGATGAAATGAATAAATTGTTTAACAAAGGAATGTCAGTTTTACAATCTTCGTTGTCAACAAAAAAAGTTATTGTCATTGTTATTTGCACCAGACAAGAGCAATTCATAACTAAAAGAAAATCAAAGTAGATTCTATTTTTGTTCCTGGTCAGTTCCAACAGAAGTACTAAAAGTAGCAAATATATTTTGCCAGAAAAACTATTGTCATATTTGCTTTTTCAAGCATATACTTTTTTTATTCTAGATATTAATAATAAATGAAAAAACATAGTTATACACTTTTGATGAAATTATATCCTAACAATAAACAATATTGGTCAGTTTATATGCATTATCAAGAATTTGGCTAATTATGTACAATACAAATGGAAATACTTTTTATTTTTTTCTTCCAGGTTTGTGTGGCAACTATGACAACAACAAAGATGATGATTTTATGATGCCTGATAGAATTCCTGCACAGCAAAATACCTTCATACAGTCTTGGAGGTAAGAGGAAAAAAATGGCTCTACTTATATATAGCAAGAAACCCAGCCTCTTTGAGTGAAGGTATCATAACAGTGTCAGCATGAACCTGCTCAGTTAAAGTGACAAATTCCTTGCACTAAAACTATGTGTATATATATATATATATATATATATATATATATAGGAGAGAGAGAGTGTTAAATTTTGATAGTTTAGTGCCAAGATTGCTGGGTTGTTTTGTTTTTCAGTAGCTTACTCGTGGAAAGGCATTTTAAGCAAGTAGTTGTTAGAAAGTGCTCAGTATCAAAGGTAAGGATAGTGTTAATAGAATTATTGTGGAGAAACTTGTCACTTAGCTGAACAGTGTTATTTCAGTCATGCCAACTTTTAAATTTTGTGAGGGCATTCTTGTAATATCATCACTATTCAGGGCCATTTAGTTTTCTCTGCTGCTACTTTTCAATCTATTCATATTTGATCTGGTCTATTTTTACCATGTTCAGCTGAATGTGGTAAAAAGAGGCCAGCTCAACATAAAGCAATAAAGTGGGCATATACATAAGAATACGTAAAAAGAGCCAACACAATATAAAGCAATTAACCACCAACACCGTCACAGTAAAAAGAAATCAGCTCAAAACGGTAAAAAGAGGTAGGCTCAACATAATAAAAAGGTCAGCTCAACACAAAGCAGTTAAGCAGGCATATATATAAGTATTCTTAAAAAGGGGCCAACACAATATAAAGCAATGAACCATTAACAAATCCTATACCACTTGAAAAACAGAAAAAAAAGATAAACAAATATAACATTCATGAAGCCAAAACATCATGTAAACATAATTTTTCAAACATATGCACCGTAATGGGGGCGCTAGAGGGTGTTGTCAGTGATGTCATCGCAAGGATCACTAGGGGGTTTCGGGTCTTTCAACATCATACCCCCCTCATCGCGCCGACCCGACCAGAGATGATCAGCCTCCGACCCACCCTCGATAAGCTTTTTCAGACACTGGAAAATTATGTTTAGGCCCGGTACAAAACCCTGCAAATGCTTCCGATTGGTGAGTCAGAGCCACTTTCCATTTAGAGGCGAACCGCACATGAGCTCGTCTGAAACATTAGTTAAACATAAAAATATTAAATTATGCCAAACTTAGCATAAATACAAAAAGATTGAGAACAGAAAACCAAATGACTCCAAAGAGTGAAGACATTACAACTATGCCTGCATGAAACTTTGAAGTAAGCATGACTGAAATAACACTGCTCAGCTAAGTGGCAAGTTTCTCCACATTAATTTTATATATGTATATATATATGTATATATATATATATATATATATATAGTATTTAGTTATAATTAAATTAGACCAGTACACAGTTGTATTAAAAAGTGTTCAATTTGATTGTAGAACTTGGGAATATTTTTCATTTGGCAAAAAGTTATTTTGCAATCTAGGTTTCTACCTTTCAGTATCTTGAGGCAATTCAGAATAACTGATTTTACCATTTTTCAAACACTCACATAACAGGAATTTTTTATGAACACGCTTTAGATATTTTTTGAAAAGAAATAAATTTTTGAAACAGCCTATCCTGGTAACATTTTTTGGCTTGACTACCATTGACCAGACCCATGGTCCTGGAGGCAGATTATGACTTGAATAAAGTTTTTGACTAAATAGAATAACCCTAATTCACTTATTCTCAAACACCAGTCAGCTGCACATTAGTCACATTTAAGTAGCAATGGTACCCCATTCGTATTTGAATAAATGAATGAGTATTAAACATTTTTGAAATAATTCTTTTCACCATTCTTTAATTATGTTAACACTTTGTTGTAATATTCATTTTTCAAAAAGTATTTTGGTTTTTCAATTTAACTTTTAAAATTTTACTTTATTTGAATAAATAAATATTAAACTTTTTTCATATTACTGTATTCAATTGTTTTTATTCACCATTTTACAAAGTTATATTGAACTTTGAATTAATACTGTCAAAGTTTCCAATATGTAGAATTTGTATAAAATGAAAATTACATTATGCTGAAATTGTTACTTTTTTCATAGTAATATTTTATTGCACGTTCACAATAAGTGTGCTATGATATTTTCACTTACTTTGATGTGCGCCATTGCTTAAAAAGGTTGTGAAATACTGGCTGAATTGAATAAAATAGCGATGCAATCTCATCGCAATATTTTGACAAGTACACTTCAGGTTGCCATAACTGAACTATTGTTTTCACTACATCTCCTGTTAATTGTAATTAGGTCAAATATAATGAAGGCATTTTAGTGCAATTGATATCAGCTCGGAATGAGAAATCAGAGATCCGAGTTTGAATTCCAATTGAATTTATTGCATTCACTTACACACAAATACGTTTTGGGAAAGGTATGAATCCATCTCTTCTCCCTTCAGCTATGAGTTGAATAGCAGGACAGATTGGGTCTTATAACTTTGGTTGGCAACTAGTCAAGCACAGAAAGAAATGGCAACCTACTGTGAGAAAATCTACCTAGTCAGTCATGGATCAAGAGACATGGTCGTCCAAGGGTGTATCACATATGGCACTTAATTGACTGACTGATAATGAAGGCATATCAAGCACAATAGCAGTCAACTTCTAAACATATAACACCTAATAGTTAAACTATTAGTTGTTATTTTTGGGGTTTTCTTCAAATTTATTCTTTGCCAGAGTAATTACCAGTATTGTATTAACATTTATTTATGGCATTTAGTCAACACTTTATTCAAGATTTTGTCTTCTGTTAGGATAGTTAAGTCCCCAAAAATCTAAATCCCTCTTTTATTCCAAACCCTGCTTATTTATCTTTGTCAAAACTTTCTCCCAAAATAATAGAGTTCTAAGAAAATGAGCTTTTAAAGTTTCAAAACTGATTTGATATAGATTTTTAAACTTTTGAAAAGAAATTCCACCTCTGCTTTTTCCACACAATCATCTAAGATCTTTTATATAATATAAAATCTTTATCTTCTTTTACAATGTCACAAAAAATTCTTCAGAAAGGAAGGAAGAAAAGAATAAAAGAAAAGAAAAAAAGGAAGTAAGCTGTAATATATTGGAAGCTGTAATATATTGGGACCTGGCTCTAGTTGGTGATTACAACAAGACACAGGGGACCTTAACTTTGTGCTTTTATTAACTGTAAACATTTTTAAAACGCCTACTGTCTGTTATGAAGAAGAGGCTGAAACCTCTTTTCTATTTCATTTGTTAAAAGTTCCAATAACAGGAGATAACTTCTTATGACTAACTATTAGAGTAATGCACAGAGGAAGGGGCTTGTGCAGGTAGTATAACCGCTCTCAGCCTGGAAAGTGGAATCAGGAAGCTGAGTTCTTTTTTTGAAAATTTTGAATACAAAGAAACATAACTCACTTTATAACAGTAGTTACTTTTTTATGCATATTCTATGAAAGACAATAAAAATTTTTCTTCTTTTATAGAGTCAACCAAAGGGACTCACTCTATAATGGCTACTGTGGCAAACCTCTTCCCCTGGTTCATAATCCACTCTACTGTGATTGTATCCTGGGTAAAGCACCTGTATGTTCACTCAACCAAGATAGGAAATCTTGTCCAAAGAAAGACAACAAACTCAGCAAATATGGTCTGTTTAAATCTCTTTTTGATATAATTACAATGCAATTATTCTTCCAAACAAGTTTTATTAAAAAGGATAAGTAAAATAGAGTCAATTGAACCAAATTAGATCACAAATAGATTTTATTCATAAGCACTGAAAAAAAAAAAAAGAAAGAAAATGTCCAACAATCTCAGTGCTTTCACAGTTCTCTTTTATGGTGTTCATGTTGTAACTATTTTTTCTGGTTGGATCTAGTGATGTCCTTCAAGGTGCCCCATTTTTACGAGACCTTCTGATCTACAAGGATAGACATTCTATATCTTTAAATTTATTAATCTTTTCTAAATTACAAATCAGTTTTGCAAATTAAGCTGTTGCAGATACAAAAAAAATTACGATTATGTCCAACATTTCAACTTACATGAGTCATCCTCAGGAGTATGAAAAAGTAAAGTGAAGGAAAGACAACAGTTTTTTTACTAGTGTATTTTTAAAATTTTATTTTTTGTCTGAGGCATGTGCAAGAAACAGCAACTTGAAATGAGAAATTGAAAAGCTAAGTTTAATTCCTCTTGGGTTCGTTATATTCACTTATGAGCAAATACCTTTGGGAAAGATATGAATACCTCCCCTCCTCCAAGCTATGGGCTAAATAATTTGTATCTAGAAAAATCATTGCTATTCTCAAAAAGTTGTTAATCTGATATTTACTCAAAAAAAATTTCTTATAATGAAAAATGATTCAAATTTACATAACCCACAAAAGGTTGATTAACCATAAAAACCATTCAACAATGTTTCATTTGAAATTGAATTAGATGAATCAAAATACAGAAAACCATGTCAGCAACATGCAGTGATGTATATCAGATACATTTAATCGCATGTTTTTTATACGCATTCAAGTATAAAGAGTTAGAGGCTTAGTTATTTATATTAATGGTTCTTTTTTTTAATATAAATGGGTTCTGTAATCTTTAGTCTTGTTTTCACACCACTGAGGATAACTCATGAGTTAAAAACTTTGACATTACCTTAATTTGAATTATTCTTTTACATCTGCTGCAGCAAAATTTGAAAAAAAAAGTGATTCCCAATTTCTTATTAATAAAACTTAAATATCTATATGCACATATATTTTTCAAAATTAGTTTTATTTTGCTTTGTTTCTCAGTCAAAACATTTAGTTAGGAATTCATTTTATAACCTCAAAGCCAGAATAATTTTTAACATTAAGAATCTTAGGTTTCTATAAGTAAAAGTAAAACTTTAGAATCATTATAATGAAAGTACCAGGTAAATTTCTTTTATTACCTTTGCCTTAAGTTGGAGGTATTTTCAGTGGTGTTTGTTTGTATGACTGTCCATGGACAAGATATCTAAAAACCTGCTGGATAGATTTGGCTGAAACTTTCAGGGATGATTAGCCTCATGACTGGTATGAACTGATTAGATTTGGGGTTCATTCTGAGTGGAATAAAGTTTCTGGTTTATTTTTTTGTTTTTTTTGTTTGTTTTTTTTTGTTTTTTTGTTTTTTTCACTACTATTTTTTGTACCTTTCATGATTCATTTTGTGCATTTAATTTTGAGAGTGGTTGAGTTGATTTTTTGTATTTTCACTCTTGAGATCAGTCAAGTTTATTGCAGTTATTCTCATTTTAATATTCATCTCTATCTAAACACTGAGATGATGTTGGTATTGTCTTGTTGGAGGTTTGCAATCTTTGTGTGCTCGTGTATTGTTATGATTATAGTGATCTCATTTATATCAACAGAAATAGTCAGAAGATATGTTTAACACTTTTTTCCTTCAGGAGAAATGCAAGTCCTGTACAACATACTAAAACCTCAGTGTGAAAACAGCAATATCAAAAAAGAATTTGTGTTTGATGAAAACTACAAGCCAAAGGTAAATATGTAAAAAAAAATATGACTTATTTCTCTTTTGTCTTCTGTTTCAAATTTTTTTCTTTTCTCTCTCAAATGTTTCGGCCCACATAACAAGCAAAGTCATAAGAAGAATTGAAACTACCACTAATGCTATTTTACAATTGCTTTCACATTTACATTGTAAATACAATTCAGTATGAGTAGTATCAGTCCTTCATAAAGATTATAGGATTTAGCTAACTAGAATTGGTTGATCCATGCTGTTGTAGTTGACTGTGTTACTCGTGTGTGGACAGTTCACAGACAGGACAATCAGTCAATGCTTCAAGTCTTGCCAAGTTCAAACTTTGATCCGGTTGTTTTTATTTATTTATAAGCTGTTGGTGAAATCTCCAGGATGCGAGTGTTCTGAAGGCATTCTGCTAATTATGTAATCACTGATGATACCACCATTTACTCTCACCTTGCTAAGAAATCTACTGACACTGACAAAACAAAGCTTGTTTCTGCTCTCAAAAAGGACCTCCAGTTACTGATGGACTGGGGCAAGAAATGGCTTACAAAACAAAGCTACTATCATTTAACCACCATAGACAATTTTTCCAACCCACCATCAACATAGATCATGCTAGTTTCCCTGAGAGGAATACATTGTGCCTCCTTGGCCTTCACTCTTTCAGCTGATCTTAAGTAGAACAACTAAATTGAATTAATAGATAAACCTAGATCATATTTTAAACCTGACGATGCATCAACATTGGTGGCAAAGGCAAGTATACATGGTTTGAAGCTTCTGGAGTGATCAGCTGGGTGTAATTTATTATGATCGGCTCGAACCAACCAAAATCATCATGGGGGATAACTATCAACTACAATTAATGTGTTTGAGCTGAGCATTGAAAATGAAATGGTTGTTATACAAGCAGAGATATGACAGTGATTTTGCAACATGATAATGTTAGGCCACATGTTGCAAAACAGGTGACAACCTATTTGAAAACACTTAAATGGGAAGTCCTACCCCACCCGCAGTATTCACCAGATATTACCCCATCCAATTATCACTTGTTCTAATTGATGATATATGATTGAACTGAGCAGCACATTTATTCTTATGAAGATGTGAAAAAATGTTTTAACTTATGGTTAGCTTCAAAAGAAGTGTTGTTTTTTCTAATATGCAATTCAAATACTGCCAGAAAGATGGAAAAAAGTAGTGGCTAGTGATGAACAACATTTTCAGTGACATGTTTCTTACTAATTTTTGCAAATAAAATATTGCTTTTCATGAAAAATCAGTGAGAACTTATTCAAGGTCCTAATGTAATTAGCCATTTTCTTTTTAGTTAAAAATTAGGCATCAATTCTAAATCATATTTGATAAATCATATATAAACCAATTGTTTTTGAATCTTCATGTTAGCATAATGAATACTAAATTGATTTTCATATTTTTTTAAAATTAATGCATAAAGCTTATAAATGCATCCAAAACTCAGTATGAAGTTAAGAATACATTTAAAAAGCATTCTATTTAATGTTGTAATTCTTTCTCTTTTAATATAGGAATTCAGTTGGCCAACAGCTTCAAACTTTACTGAAAATTCTTCCTTGGCAATCTGTGTTGATGCTCTGCAATATTTATGGACAAAATGTGCCAACATCCCAAATATGGAGGGAGTTTATGCTCACATTAAGGCATCATGTGTAAAAAGCATACAGGTAATTTATTTTAGATTCTTGAAAAGTGATCTATTTATTGAAATTTACTAACAAGGTAACACCAACTCTCAAGTTGAAGATAAAGACTTTATTGAAATTTACTACACATTTTTCCTGTCAAATTAATCTTTCACCCACTCAAATAAATCTTTTACCCATTCAAATTAATCTTTCAACTACTCAATTTAATCTCCCATCCAGTTGCATGATTAACTTTATTTATAACTTTGTTGATTTTGAATTTATATTACATAGTATTAACAACATATTATATTATTGTGATTATAATCACAGTACATTAGGGGTACTGCCAATCTTGAAGGGGTTGTTATACTACACTTGTGCACCCAATAGCTGTGTACTCAACCCCATTGAGCTATTGTGGTCATCTTTGAAGGCACATATAAAAAGGTACTATGTGTCAACATTTGAACAGATGGTGAAGCAACCACCTGAGGGGGTGTTAAAAGTGGAGCACAGACTAAGATATGTTAAAAGTTGAATTGATGAGGCAATTTTGATGGCTACCATACCCAAGTGCTTCATATAGTACAACCATGTGGTGCAGTACTACCAGGGGTGACTTGCAGGTGAGGATCTATCCCATGATTTGTAAATTTCTTATTGTTTTTATAATAAATTTAGAATGATCGTTTTTTAAGTGGTCTGAAGATTAATTTGAGAGGGAAAAGGTGCAGTCACTCTTTTACCAATGCTTACCAATAGATTTGGGTATAAACACGGCCAATCTCTACTCACAGACTAACATAAACGCAGCCAATCTCTACTTATAGATTTCTAACATAATTTCAAAGCTTGATCCCTATAAAGCAAGTAGAGATGACAAAATCCCAATCATTGTTTTGAAGAAATGTGCCCCCTGAACTCTCCTCTGTTGTCTCCAAACTCTATGACTACTGCTTTTCTGCTTCTTGCTTTTCTGCCTGCTGGAAGTCCTCTTCTGTGATTCTTGTATTTAAGAATTCTTGGGAACCCTTGGACCCCTATTGCCCTATCAGTCATTTACCAACTTTTGGCAAAGTGTTTGAGGCCACTATCAATGCTGAGGTTGTTCAACATCTCAAAGCCAACAGTCTCTTCTCTGATAAAGAGTATGGTTTTTGCTTCACCAGGTCTACTGCTGATATGCTAATGACCATCACTGAGTATATATACCAGGCTCTCAATAACAATGGCAAAGCTGAAGCTGTTGCCCTGGATATTTCCAAAGCATTTGACAGTCTGGTATGCTGGCCTTCTGCACAAGCTATGGGGCTATGGTATAACTGGACGATTGTTTGATCTAATCTAGTCATTCCTTTCAAATCGCATAATGAGTGTAGTACTGAACGAACATGCCTCCCAATACAATCATACAAACACATGTGTCCCTCAAGGCTCTATTCTAGGTCTTACATTTTTTCTGATGTTTATCAACAATCTCCCTGATGTAATCAGATCCTAAGTTGGCATCTACATTAATGACACCACCATTTACTCTCCCCTTAATCAGAAATCTGCTGAGGCTGATAAAACAAACCTTGCTTCTGAGCTTAAAAAGGACCTCAAATTCATGGTGGACTGGAGTAAGAAATGGCTCATAAATTTTAATACTTTTAAAACGAAGCTGCTATCCTTTAACCACCATAGACTATCTTTGTTACCCACTATCAGGATGCATCATACTAGTCTCCCTGAAAGCAAAACATTATGCCTCTTCGGCCTAACTCTCTCAACAGACCTCAAGTGGAATAACTACATCAAATCCATAGCTAAATCTCCTGCTAGGAAGGTTAGTTCACTGTGTATTGTTGGAAAGTCTTTCTTGTTTGAATCCATCTTGCACATATATAAATCTACCATCGACTAATGTATTGAATACTGCTGTCATATTTGGTCAGTTGCCCCTGCTCCTCACCTTGAGGTTCTTGGTAAAATCTAACAAAAAATCTGCAGTGTGATTGAGCCTGACTTGGTAGCTCAGCTTCAGTCATTTTCTCACCAGCGTAATGTTGCTCCCCTCTGTCTCTTCTATAAATACTTTCACAGCTTCTGCTTTGACAAGCTTAGCTCCCTGGTGCCCCTTCTGCATGAATTTACTCAAGCTGCTAGACTAGCAACTAGGTCTCACCCATTTACAGCGAAATCAATAAAATGTAACCACAACTTCTATTCAAGCAGCTTCTTTTCTTGCACTTCCTGCCTGTGGAAATCCCTTCCATATACTTGCTTCCCTGACAATTACAATCTTCAATAATTTAAACGTAAGGTCTCTTATTTCTCTGACTTGCATATTTTCCCTGATGTTCTTTCTCTGTTCTTTTCTTTTTCTCTGTCCACTCTGCTTTCATCACATAAGTATTCTCTTCCTTCTCTCACCCATTCTCTGACACCCCCTATAACTAGTTCTTCTTTCTCATGACTCTCCTCCTATGTAACACCAGTGGTAGTAAAACTGCCTTGCTTGGGGTGAAATAATTCTGAAAAAAAAAAGACTCTAGCATAACCACAGCCAATCTCTACTCATCAACTCTAGCATAAACAAAATTAATGTTTACTGATACTCAAGTATAAATCAAAGTTTATCTATAGAATCTTGTATAAACCCAGCATATAGACACAAACAAAATAAAAAAAAACAGATTTTAACATTAAAAGACCCAGCAAGCATTCATGCATCATATAATTCACCAATTTAACCATATTTAATCAGCCTCTGTCCTAAAGATTGCCATTTTTAAACACTGAGATCCCTTTTAATTAGGATCAAGTTGAAGAAACTATAAAATACTTTATTCATTCTTTATATTTTTCTGAAAAGGTGGCATGAATATATGAAAGCACAATGGAATATTTTAATTTTAAAAAATAATTTTTTGTATGTATATTTTCAGTTCATTTTAAAAAATTAATAATTTTACATTTAATAATCATATATTTTAAAATGTTTAAATCAATATTTGTCTATATTTTTGGGATGAGGTATTGCAATTATTTATATGATTTACATTGTTCAGACAATTGACCTTGTCTTTGCTGCCATGTTTACAACATTTCGGCCTTGTATGCACTGACCTTCTTCAGGTGATTGGTATTTTAAACTGAACCAATTATTTGGATCACTTTATTTGTTGTGAATCAGTTTAATGAATTTCATTTGTTTTTTACAGATTTCAGATAGCAAGGACTGGATTTCAGCTTATGTCAATAATTTTAGAGACCAATGTGACCTCCAAATACGAAGAAATGCTTCACTGTCAAATTTAACATCGGATAACTTTTTCTGCTTTTATGATTGTTTACAGCCAAATTATTGCAGTAAGTTGTTTTCCAATAATTTTCTACTGTAAATGCATAAAGGATTTCATTGTTGATAAATATTTCATTGTAATTTTAATTCTATGTTTCAACAGCTTTTCAGTTTCCTACACAAATATTCTCTTTTCGATAGATATTTTCATTGTGATTGTTCTGACGAGCTTTCCACTTTTGTGCTCCAACTGCATGAATTTGAGGGCACTATTAGATTTGAAAATAGGTCTTACTATTTTACTTTTAACGAGCTAGATGCAACTTTATTCTAGTGTAATATTTTTTCTCATTGATGGAATTCCCATTTGACTTCTTGCTTGCTAAAGTCTTTTCATTATTTTTTGCTATCTGTAATCTTTTGAATTCTATTCATTTATTTTCCTTTCTCTACACTTACTTCTTCTCATTCTCTTTCCCTCCCTACAATCTCGTGAATCCTGTTCCTTTACTGTTTTTTCTCTTACCTTCACCTCACAAAATTCTTCTCATTCTCTTTAACTACCTGAATCCTGTTATTGTCCATTCTCCCCCCCACCACTTCAAATCACCAAACTCTTTTCATTCTTTTTAACTCCCTGTAACCCCCTGAATCCTGTTCCTCTATTGTCCATTCTCCTCACTTCACCTCACAAAATTCTTCTCATTCTCTTTATCTCTCTGTATCCCCCACCCGCATCTTAGTTGCATTGTCACCTTGGTTGTCCCTGTAACCCCCTGAATCCTGTCCCTCTATTGTCCATTCTCCTCACTTCACCTCACAAAATTCTTCTCATTCTCTTTATCTTTCTGCGTCCCCCACCCGCATCTTAGTTACATTGTCACCTTGGTTGTCCCTGTAACCCCCTGAATCCTGTTCCTCTATTGTCCATTCTCCTCACTTCACCTCACAAAATTCTTCTCATTCTCTTTATCTCTCTGCATCCCCCACCCGCATCTTAGTTGCATTGTCACCTTGGTTGTCCCTGTAACCCCCTGAATCCTGTTCCTCTATTGTCCATTCTCCTCACTTCACCTCACAAAATTCTTCTCATTCTCTTTATCTTTCTGCGTCCCCCACCCGCATCTTAGTTACATTGTCACCTTGGTTGTCCCTGTAACCCCCTGAATCCTGTTCCTCTATTGTCCATTCTCCTCACTTCACCTCACAAAATTCTTCTTGTTCTCTTTATCTCTCTGCATCCCCCACCCGCATCTTAGTTGCATTGTCACCTTGGTTGTACTGAAATGATTAAAAATATGTGCATCATCTGTCATATATTTTTACTATTGTTTGTAGTGTAATAACTAAAAAAATTAATCAACATTCAAAACCATACATAAATGAGCTGATATTCTACTTTTAGTTTGCATTTAATTCTTTCATTATAAATGATTGATGGACAATATCTGGCAGTATACAAAAATAAAAAATATAAAAATGTACAATTTGGGTCTTGCCTGACTAATTGATTCTTTATAGCTCAGTTGATCAGAGCATATCAGATTTAATAATAGCTCTTTCTACCCAGAGGGATGCCAGTTCATTTCCTGTCAGAGAGTGTAATTTTTTCTTTCATAGAATTTCTGGAACATTCAGTCTGGTAGACAAAAATAAATATACTGTTTAATAAATAAAGCATCTATTCATCAACTCAAATGCAAGTATCCACTAAAATAAAATTGTTAAGTGTTAAAAATCTGTTGGATTGATTAAAAATACTTTCTAAACTACAGCTTTATATGAACATTTATTTTGTATATATTAATTGTACCTTTTCTTTTCATCTTTGCACAAAGCCAGTACACAAACTCAAGATAGGCCCCTATGGTAGGAACAGATGTTGTCATAAGACATCTTCTAACTCCTTCTATAACAAAATCCTATAGGGTTCGCCAGTTATAGTGGGAGGTATAGGTTATCTTATGACAGGTTATTTCTTATGAATATTATGATAACATTCATTCTCACCATAACATTTCCTTAGAAGTTTTCTTCTTCTTTTGAAAATACTCATATAAAATTACAAAATGTCAGTACTTTAATAAATTTTTCTTCCTGTCCACTTGCTTCTATGAATATTTCATTTACTTGCTTTAGTATTTAGTTCCTGTTAACACAATTTGATTTGCACACAACAACCAAAATTGATTTTGATAATTTTCTGTTACAGATCGTGGCATATGCAACTGCTCTGCCGGTTTTGGTGGGGCAGATTGTTCAATAAACCTTCATATAGCGCCAACTATCAAGAAGATCCCCATGAAAGGCTTTTGTAATAGCCTTACTTCCACCTGTGATTACATCAATATTTATGGGGAATATTTTGCAGATACTGAACATCTTCAGTGTCAGCTGCAAGAAATCCAGGTAGATTGTTCTATTTATTATTTTTTTAATTTTTTTGCTAATTATCAACTGATACAAGGCTTGAGAGTCACTCAAGAAGAGTGTTACAGTCAAAATGAATGTGTATTTTTATGTTCATTCCATATAAGTCTCAAGAACCACTTAAGGTAGGTGATTTACAGAGTAAGAAGCACAGATTATGGGATCTGAAGAAAAGATAACAGTCGACCTGGACAAGTTAAGATTGCAATGATTAGGGCAGCATCCTCTTGAGTGTTGGTTCCAAAAAGCAGCAATTCATGGAAAGAGGCTGCACAAATGGGACTTACATCTCACTAATAGAATGAGTGATTTCCTATAATGTGCATGGCTCTTTAGGTCTTAGCTGTGAAGTTGAGAACTGGTGTAACTAAGATGTGAACATTTTTCATGGAAATACTCATAGGAGAGTTATAACTGAAGTAAATAATTTTAAAAATCCTGACATTTATATATATATAAAAATACTCATAAAAATGAGAAACAGCAAGATATGAAAACAGCAAAACAGGTACAATTATCTGGTTGTTATGTGATGCTGAAGTCATGATTGACATGATTGAGTAAAAGCTTACAGTCAGATCAAATATGGATCAGAAACACAAAACAATAAGATAAAGAATAAGTAAAGGCATACAGTCTTTTCAATGTGTTTCTTCTCTTTTTTTTTTTAAATACATGTGTGTAATGAGTGTCCAGATAATTTAGTTAAAAAACACAAGAAGTGTCAGAAGTTTTCCTACCTGGAATCTTTGTTGATTGCTCAAAAATAAATGTTACTATTATGGCCTGAAAAGAAAAAGGAGACAACATTTTTGTTGATGCATGTTTTGACAACCTGTTCATGTGAACTGCTTGTCCGATAGTGAGAATGTCACAGGTTTTTGTGTATAGAGTAGAAAAGTGGGGTCAATTCTCGTTAGTTTAGAATAAGTTAATTAATGATAATTGTAATTCTTATAATTATTTTATTATAATAGCATTTTTGACTCTATAATTCATTTTTATTTATTTATTTATGGACATATGATACTGACAGAGCAGTGAGAGACTTGTAACATTTTGTCTTTGAATCTGGAAAATAATTCATTAATCACCAAGATGGAGAGATGGTTTTGGACTTGAAACTAGAAAGTGAAGACTTATAGAAGTAGTACTCAATTTTCAACCTGATCTGGCTCTTGTAAAGATAGCAGATAGTAGGAGTCAGGTGCTTACTGAAGCGGTACTGGTAATGCATGAGTTTCACTTGAAGTCTGGGTTGAGTTTAAATACCAATAAGCACCTAAAACATGGAGCCTTCCTGAGAGAACAAAAGTTGTTTGAGTGAAAGTTTTTTCTTACACATGGAACACAAAAAAAATACTTTAATATTACCACTTTATTATATAGATATTTATATATAATACTTCCAGGTTTCTAAAATATTTCACCTTTCTTGCCAGATCTTCTGATATCAAAATGTGGGATCATCATCAGCAGCATCATTTAACATCCATTTCCATGCTAGCTGTATGCCCTTTCTCATACCAACCAGTTTAGGTGACTGGAAACACAGCGCTTTTATTTTGACACGATCTCTGTAAAGATTACCTAATAGGGTTAAAGAGTTCTGTCTACCCTATTCTACACAGAGTAGGTGTAAAGGTCTTTTTATTTCAGAGAGTTCCTTCTCTTAGATAAGTTGCTATCCCAAGCTAAAGACTCTTACCCAGCCAAACTTTTTCTTTTTCTCTTACATGACCCCAGTTTTTGGGATTAACTATTTGCCCATAGCTGGGACCCTAACCCTAACAGGTGCTACCATCCTGAGTCAGGATGAACCTGGGTCCAACAACAATTAAGTGGTGGTTCCATGCTCCTGTAAACCTCCAATCCCCAATCAGAGGCCTTGCTGCCGGATGTACTTTGTCATACAGAAGGATAAATAATAATAAAAGTAATACAAACAAAGACACAAGGAAACTGAATGAAAAAGTCGAGACTAAACTCCAAAACATGTTCAAACAAAACATTTTAATTTAAGAGTTTAAAATTTTAGCATTCCAGTCGCTTCAGCATTTCCACTTGGCACATAATTGTGAACAAATTTGTTGCATTCACTTATGCACAAATACCCTTGAGAGAGGTATTAATCCATCTCTTTATCCCTCCAGCTATTGGTTGAATAGCAGGACAGACTGGGTTCTATATCCTTGGTTGGAAACTAGTCTACTGCAGAAAGAAATGGCAACCTACTGTGGGAAAATCTTCTGCCTAGTCAGTTGTGGATTGAAAGAGACATAATCGCCCAAGCATGTATTACGTATGGCAATTAACTGACTGAAATAATTGTAACCAATGCTTGAATTTTGTGTTTCCCTCTCTCCCTCCACATATAATTCCATCAATAAAAACATGGCTTTAGGCTGGTGGAGTCTTTCAAGAATCAAATGTGTCAAAAATTTGGACATAATAAGTATAGCTACATGTGGAAAATGTGGCCAAAGAGATTTATACTACACAGGAAACAATGTCGCAATGAAGTAAGATGTGCTAAGACCATCCAGTGTATTCATAATCATGTGACTTCTGGAAAAGAAAAAAAGAAATAGTCAAGGTGAAGTATAAATGAGGTAACTCATTCATAGAAGAAAGATTAATGGTGGAAAGCTACATGAATGTTCTTTTCCTATTAAAAAATAACAAGAAACTTAAGTACAATAAATACCAGTCAACCTAGCAAATACAGAACCCTCATTGAGAAGCTTGTGCACTTAGGACTGAATGACTGGCTTGCCAACTGTCTCTTCAGTTGTCACTGAGTGTTTCCTCATCATCAGCCAGACTATTCCTGGCAGTCACTGTTAATAACAGATTTAAAATTATTAAAATACACCTTAAAGTGCCGAATCCAGGTATGTCGTCAGTGTTGTTGCTCCCATAGAAATTTTGGAGGAAAAAAAAATACAACAATCCAGTCATCAAACTATTTTACAAAATGAGCTCTACTTGTAAACATAAAGACATCAAGCTGTATTGGATTCCTAACCACATCAGAGAAGAAGACCTATCAACTAAATTAAATTTAGATATGGATATAGACTCAGGGACTAAAACACCCATGTACTTTAAAGAGGTCATTAACAAATATATTAAAAAAGAATGGCAATAGTGTTGGGATGATAACTCACACAATAAACTATTCACAATTCAGCCAAAAATAGGAGGATGGAAGTCAGCTTTCAGAAAATCTTGAAAGGATTAAATATTACTGGTCCACTACTCTACAATTCTGGGGAAGTAGCCACACAAAAATAACCCATTTGTAGTTGCTAAACATAGAAAATAAACCAGTATCCCAAGCATGAAAAACAGAATACACTATTAAACATATTAACTGATTATTTAGTCTTTGAGCTATTAAAACAAAAATTCTAAAATATAAACAGTATATATGAGCTGTTCAAGAAACCAACAGTGGATGACAATATAATTCCTCAAAACAGTAGGCCTCTACCAAAAAATATAAACTAAATGAGAATGTCAATAAAACCAATTTTTCTACAAAATGTATACCTGAAAAAATACATCAATGTAACCAGACTCTCAACAAAAACCCTCTTTACAAAATATATCAATAAAATCTGAATGACAAACTGATTTTTCACAAAGAATACATATGCTATTCATACAAATCATTTGTAAAAGTCTTGTCAGCATTAAATATTCCATTGAAGTTGATATACCATAAAACAGAACAAACTATAATATATAATATTTCTATATTATTAGAAATATTATCACATATATATATATGTGACACATATCTAACCAATGAAATCAAATCTCAATCAACATTATCTGTAGATTTAAAAAAACTTTTTTAATTTTTTAAATCATTTGTCTTTAAAAAGGAGAAAACTTGTTAAAGTGAAACATGTTAGATTAGACACTTTTTTAACTGTTGTTTACTTATTCTATTCATAGATATTTATATGTTTCTACATCGATATATATATATATATATATATATAATATTTCTATATAAGTAGAAATTATATATAATTTCTCTATGCAAGAACCCTGATATTAAATCCAATTTTTTTCTTATAGTAAAATACTTTTTTAAAATCTTCTAAAATTCAAAGTTTTTATCAAGTGATGAAATATTCATGCATTTTTTTTTCAGGAAAGAAAATTAGTTATTAATGAAATTAGTCAAACTGTTAATTTTACTTTGCCTTTATTCAGTTACATTGTGCCAAAAAGTTAATTTATCTCAATTCATGTTATTCATTGCAGATAATTAACAACACTTACTTGATAAGTCCCACCAAAAAAACAGTGAAAGCCAAATATATAGACTTAAATTACATCAAATGTAAACTTCCAAACAAAACCAGAAGTTATCTCTTCTCTGTTAGCAACAATGGTGTAAACTATACCCAACCAAAAGTTTTCCAAATCTATGATCCAACCTGTCTCACCTGTTCAACTCCCGGGAAATGTACCCTTCATGTAAGTACATTTTTTTCAATCTATAGACTATTTTAAATTAATTTCTTTATTATAAAATGACTTTTTTTAAATCCATTTCTTTAGAATAAAGTAACATTTTTTTTAAATCCATTTCCTGATAATAAAATACCTTCTTTTTAAAAAGAAAAATCAATAATCTAAAAGCTTTTTATCAAGTGATAAAATATGCAGACATTTTTCTTCGGGAGAATCAAATTACTAACTAATTAAATTACTTATTTGCAAATCGATCAAACAATTAATTTAGACATTATACAGATTTAATAGGTCATTTAGTATAATTCTCTTTTTCCTCTTTGTATAGATATTTTTCTTTCTTGCAAAGCACACAAAACAGTTATTCCTATATAACTGTGTCTGAAATTGACTGTGCTCCTCATAGATTAACAAGATTATAGCAAAGATTTTAGTCCCACTTCTTGAAATAATTACACTCATTATAAGTTATAACATTCTTGTCAACAGCTTAATAAAGATAATAGAAGACAATATTTTGTTTGCATGATTTTTTTCAATTTGATTAGAGCAATTATTTTTATCATTTCACCCCAAACAAGGTAATAAAGCCAGTAAAATGTAAGAAGTCACTCAGTGTAAAAGATTATGAGAAAAAGAAAACATTAAAGAGAGAATAATAAAAGAATACAAATTCAGAAAACAGAAGATCAATGTCAACTGGAAAGTAAAAAGCCAGCAGAGAGTTTCACAAGTGAGAAGCGTGAGAAGAAACTGTTAGTATGAAACTTAGTTTCATCTAGCCATTTCAACTGTAAAATGATGCGACCTTACCGCCAATCTAGCACTGTGTTTAACCCTGGAACATTAACCATCAGTTAAAGTTACACCACTACTAACCATATCATATCTGATCATACCCAATTTTGAAAATACTAAAAAAATATTAAATATAACTCTTTATTTGAAATATTTTGCATGCAGGCACTTCAAAGTTTGTACTTTGAGTTAACATTAATAGGAATTGAAAAACATATTATTTAGTTAAGAAAATCAGGTACTGAAAATTTAATTAAATTGTAATTAAAATGCTGTCATCTGCACTGGGTACTATATAGCTGGATGTGCGTTGTGGTGCAGTGGATATTGACTTGGAACAACAAATTGGGGTGCCGAGTTCAAATTCCAGTTGAATTCCTTGCATTCACTTACACACAAATAGCCTTAAGAAAGGTATTAATCAGTCTATTCCCTCCAGTTATGGGTTAAATAATAGGACAGATTGGGTTCTATAGCCTTGGCTGACAACCAGTCTACCGCAGAAAGCAATGGCAACCTACTGCGGGATGATCTTCTGCCCAGTCAGTCATGTCTCTTTTGAGACATGATCACCTAAAGCATGTATCACACATGGCACTTAACTAACTGACTATATAGCCATGCACTCGGGTGAAATCCATGAAGTTAAAGTAACAAAGAGGAAAGTTCATCAAAACAATTACCATGAAAATATTTGTAGGATAGGTGCAGAGAAGTTAATAATAATAATAATAATAATAATAATAAAAATACAAAAAAAAAAAATTAATTTACCCAAATAGCTTATTCAGTCAAATCTTTGCTAAAAAAAAGTTGTAAAATATTATTTTTAAGCTGATAGTAATTGGTTTTTTAACTTGTAAAAAAACAATTTAATTTTTTCTGATCAAAGAATTACTCTTTCTTTTTGCAGGCTGATTTTTGTTTCATTGATGACAAGTGTTTCCAGTTTACAGATGTTCATCCAAATAATGACACACTTGTTTGCAATCCATATGAAAACAAATATGAATGGAGTGTTTTCAAAAGTAAGAAAATTATCCTCTTGTATTTTATATTTTGTTGAAATAATTGAATGTCTTAGTATTTTTTACATTATTTACATTGTTTGTTCATCTCATCTTTGTTGCTGTGAGCACAATGCTTAGTCAGGTGTATATTAATTTAGGAATTCTGAACTGAACCCTTTATTTAATCAATCGGGAATAGACTGTTTTTCATTATCCTGCCTTCATCTAGGGATATCTCACCTAGTTTTTTACTTTTAGTACTACTCAGTTAATTGCTCATTCTGTTTTCCCTGAGTCCAAGTACACACTGCTGAGCCCAAAGATTGAACCCACAATCACAATTAATAAGATCAATCCCTGGACCAGACTACTTTATGGAACAAACTCCTAAGAGGGTGCTGCTTTAACTACTACAATCATAACCTCTTCATGCCATTAGTCAACCAATATCAACCCTATACATTCTCAAAATATGCACTTTCTTCTTCCACCAAGGATTGACAAACCAAAATAATAATATCTATCAATCATTTCTCTTCCCTTACAACAATCTCACTCAGTAATACGCTATCTTGAGTGGCTAATGGACCTTGTATTAGATGATTAGCTGTTTTTGTTTAGCAGCTTTTATAGGTTATTTAATACTGCAATTTAAATATTATTAGAAGATAATAATGATTTTTTTAGATCCATGACTTACTAATTAACCCACATCTTGAGAAAGAAGAAATAGATTCTTACTCTTTCCAAGTGAATATAATGAACCCAACTGAAATTGGAACTTGGCTCTCCAATTAACAATTCAAAGCCATTATTTATTCCACCACGCACACATCCAATCTTATAGAACCTGGTTATATTAGATGATTAAAGTATTAGAATAAGATTCATGTGATAAGGTTTCCTTATCACTTTTTTTATTAATTATTGGGCATTTGTTTTGTTATGATAAACAGGAATATCTTGCAATTCCTTAACACAAATGTACCAGCCATTTTGAAACAGCCAATATAAAACTATGTTTTTATACAGCTTCACCCAATATATCCACTATGGTATCTCTTTTCCAGATTATCCTTACATCAGAGAATACCCAAGTATCATTGCAGTAAATGAAGAGCAATTTCATTTCCAGTGCAATTTCTCCTACCCTCGCACTCCAAATATATCTGTCTTTATTGACTGGTTTAATGATAGAAAGATTGTACGGCGAGTACCTACTGAATATGGACGAACTGTCATCACCTTACCCATTACTGAACTTACTGACCTCAAATATGGATCAAAGGTAAGAAAAATTAATAAGATATGTTATTTTTATTATGATGAGCCAGTTATACATTTTGTGTACGAGTTCATTTTTTTAATTTGGCAGCAAGTTTCTAACATGTTTAGCTGAATAATATCAACAAGTTCAGTCTATTGAATTTTTTAACTTTTTCAAATTTATGAATTAGTCATTTTATGTTGACATTTTGTTTTATAGTATATTTTTCTGAGTATTTTCGAATGTTGCTACATTCATTTTCAAGGATTGTGTTTGTAGATATTTCCATGACTCTTTGTTTAATTTCTCCATTCTCACATTCACTGGAACCAATTTCAAGTTTATATTTATGTTAACTTATAACTAAAGAAATAGAATTTAAGTGAAAAATTTTAGAAATTTCAACTGAAAATAACACTATTTAGTTAATAAACACCCAATGTTTCCTGTATGAAAACAGTCAAATTCACCATTACTATTTCCTTTGTTTCTTTCAGATCACTTGTGGATTACGTGCTTGTTATAACAAGAACTGTTCTTATACATTGAGTCCTGCAAGGATGAGTAACCAGATATCAGCAGAAATTGAGGTAATTTTTCCTGGAGTTAATCCTTTGAATAATTTCAAGTTTTTACTTTGTATAGACTCCAGTTAGCTGTATATCATAAGATTTATTTTGACTCATATTTTTATTTCCATATTTTTGTTATAATTTCCAGCTGCATCTATAAATGATATTTAACACAAAAAAATAATCTTTTTTTATATATGGTTGCTGGCTGCTCAAGGCCTGTCTACTAGAGCAGCTAGCCAACCCCTGTTGTAGACATCTGTTCAGGCACATTTGTGTTTATTCACATCCACAGAGCCCACTTGGTGCTTATACTGCAACTATACTGAGCGGACCTTAGTTATAGTTTCTAGAAAAGAGCGCATAATCTGGACAAGGCCAGTACATGCAAATCTTGTCACAATTACTTTTGACCTTGGGCTATCACACCCACTAATGACTTCCAAATAGCTTTGTCTACCCAATTTCATTCACAAGGCCTGTGGTATGGTTTCAAGTACTTTTCAAAGATGTCAGATGCTGGGGATCGTCTTCCAAAATTGATAACATCAAGAAGTCACCTTCCTAATAAATTGGCCACATTGAGATATGTGTGTGTGATGTCCACAGGTTTTGTTTGATATTAACTAGTTATTTTGCCAGAGTAAAGAAATCTCATCTGGTAGAAACATTCCCTCATGTTGTTGTTATATTACATAGCAAAAAAAAAAAGACAAAGCAGGTTTGTAGTCTCTTCTTTTATAGTCCTGAACAGTACAACCTCATGGTGTAATTCCCACAATTCCTTTTTGAAAAGCTTAATCCTTCTTGACAAGAAATCTTGATAAGGTTTTGTTTATTGTCCATTTGGTAAGAATTTGGAAAGCTAACCGAAATAAACAGGAATATATCTTCTATAATATTATGAACAAAATAATTATGAAATATCATTTTTATTCTTGCTTAATATTTCTTTTATACTTAGCTAATAAAGCAACCCAAGGCTTTACTGAAGGTACTATATTTATAGTACTGCATGATCGAGTGGTTAGAATATTAGCATTCTGACCATGAGATTCGGGTTCAGATCTCACCGTGGTTGATTTGTCAGGGAAGTGACTTGTAGATGTTATCAGTCTGGGAAGGCAATCTCATCATGCATCACCAATGGGAAATGCCTGAATACTAGACTATGAGTTGACCCAATCTTTACAGGTGAAATTGGGCAAAGAAAAGCATTCAGAAGTCATTGATGGCTGTGTTAGCATGAGGTCACAAATCATCATGACTGAGAGTTTGAGCATTTTGGCTTTGTTCAAAATGTTAATTATACCTGATTATGCACTTTCTCCCAGGAACTGTAACTAAGGTGTGGTTTGAAAGCCTAAAATTTTAAAAAAAAAAGCCGAGAGTGGGTGTATCAGTGCAAAATAAGTGGGGCTTAGTAGTTCAAAACTCATCTGCTCTCTCTCATTTTTCTCTCAAATCTTTTTCTTTCCCTGCATCTTTTACAATTTTTCTCATACATCCTCTCCAACTAGCACATTACTTCATCAAGTTTGCCAAATCAAAAAAAACCCTAACTCTATTTTCAGTCAAGTTTTATAGTTTCTTTTTTCCTTCCTATAATTCATTTTTTCCTCCAGTTTGCAGTATTGTCTCTCTATCAAGGAAATAATCTGTTGCTGCTTATTTTTCTACACTACTACGAGCTAAACAATATTCCATTTTTTCTTCTTCCTTTTATGCAAACTATATGTTTGTTTGTTCTAATCTAATCATTCCTATCAAATCAAGAAATGAAGGTCATCTTGAACAGGCATGCTTCCAGATCCTTTCAAACGCAGGTGTTCTGCAAGGCTCTATCCTAAGTCTTACACTTTTCCTGATCTTCATCAATGATCTTCTTGATGTAATCAGTTCACAAGTAGGTATCTAGGCAGATGACACCACCATTTACTCCCTTCTATATAAGAAATCTTCCAAGGCTGACAAAGTAAACCTCTTAGAAAGGACCTCTAGTCTGTGATCAATTGGGGTAAGGAGTGGCTTGTAAATTTTAATGCTTCCAAAATAAAGCTGCTCTTCTTTAACCACCATAGAGTAACTTTTCTACCTTCCATCACTATGGACAATGCTAGTCTTCCAGAAAGCAACACACTGTGTCTCCTCAAGTTTCCCTCTCTGAACGAAACTCAAGTGGAATGACCACATTGAATCAATAGCTACATCTACTGCTAAGAACTTTGGGTAATATGCCAGGAGTTATTTGTCAGAATTCATCTTGCACATTTATAAATCTATTTGTCCTATGCATTGAATACTGATGCCATATCTGGTTAGGTGCTTTTGCATCAAAATCCATTGGAGGTTCTGCAATGTGATCGATCCCGATATAGCAGCTCAAACTCAGTCACTTTCTCATCGAAGGGATTTGGCTTCCCTCTGTCTTTCCTGTAAATATTTTCAGTTTTTGTTTTGATGAGTACCCCGACCATATGAATTTACACATGCTATTAAATTGGCAACTAGGTCCCACCCTTTAACCATCAAAGTAGTCAAATGTAACTGCCACTTCTACTCTATCAATTTTTTTCCTCGCACTTCACACCTATAAAACTCCCTTCTATATATACTTGCTTCTCTGATAGCTACCATCTCCAGAAGTTTATGTGCAATATCAATTGCCATCTTCTATCTCCTTGATTTCCATCTTTCTCATATTCTTTCTTCAACATCCCTGGTAACTTGTTCCCTCTTTTTTTTTTTTTGTTTCTCTTACTGTAACCTGCAGCATACCAGTAGCAGTACTACCTTGATTTGGGGTGAAATGATTATAAAAAAATAAAACAAAAATATCAGGTCTGCTCAGCATAGTTTGCTATGAAAGCCACAGATTGACACCATGGGTATTAAATATGCATAAAATACACCTGAACAAGTGTTTGCTATAAGGATTAGCTATCGTCCCAGATTGTCATAATCAGATACAAATAGCCAGTCATATCATATTATATTTCTAAATAAATTGAAGGAAATAAAAAGAAATAATGATGTGTACAACATAGTTGCCTTTAAGGGAGAAAGAATTTGATTAACATTTTATACAGATATGAAGCTAATATTTTCATGTTTTTTGTTTTTTTTTTCTACAGATTTTAGAGAAAAAACTGGTCATTGAGGAAAGTTCAGAAAATAGCTATGTCCGAATAAGAAGCATTATTCCAACCCAGTATTTTTGCCAATATTTGAATATGAATGCTACTCATCATTGTCGTCTAGGTGTTCATGTTGAACTTACAACAGATAAATTACTAAAATGCCCAAACAATGATATAATTCATCAAATGGTTGTGCAACGGTCACCAAATCTTGGTTGCACGTTTATTCTCACTGGAACACAATGGTTGTCAATACCAATCAGAGCAACAGTGGATGTTCTCTATGATGGAAATCAGACTGGCACAATTCTTTTGCTTCCAGTGGTTTATTATAACAATACAAGACAGAAAACAAAAAGCTACACAATTAAGGTGAGAATATTTTCAATGTTAATTTTACTTATATCAACTTTTTTTTTTAAATTACTTTTTTAAATGTCATTAACCCTTTGAGAATGCAGGCATATAAGCCATACATACCTTACCCATTCATACTTGCTTAAAAATGAAGATCAACCAACATGTACAACATACCAAGCTGCACTCATAATGAAACACATTTTAACTCAATCTACTTACTTAGCATTTGTAAGACATAAATATTGCAAGGAAACCATCATAAGAAAACTATTTGAAAATACTGCAACCATTGCCATGTCCATAAAAATAAATAACATATGTCACTTTGTTGTGTCCATTAAAAATGAATAAATAAAAATGTTTGGGTTGTCCCAAAAGTTCATGCCAATTTTTAGTCATTCATGTTCCACCATGTTAGAACATGTCAAATTTATCAACAGATATAATATGCTTACATTTCTGATTAGAGCACACTTCAAGCTATTTCTTTGATAAGAAAGTTTAAAGTTATTTAATTTATATCAATTCTTCATCCCTATGAAAATGGAAGATTATATACTGCATTTTAGACACATGATGCTTTTTCATTACCATAAAGGTAAAAATTCCTTACAGGCTACAAAATATGTATGTGCCGTGTATGATGAAGGTGCTTTAGCTGACAGAACTGTACAAAAGTAGCTCACTAAAGTTTAGAGTTGGTGATTGTAGTTTTATTGATGAAGAATGTTCAAGCAGATCTCCCCCTGCTACAGATGATGACCATATTAAGACAATGCTTGAGAAACACTAAATTTATCAAAATCTACTATTTATGAGCACTTGGGGAAGCTTAGATGCTCAAATCACTACAGTGTTTTGGTACTGCATAATTTGAGCAAAAAGAATCTTTTGGATCACATTTCTGTAATGAAAATGCACCCTTTTTTTTTTTTTTTTTTTTTTTTTTTTTTTTTAAACCAAATTGTGATGGCTGATGAGAAATACATTGTTTACAACAATATACTGTGACAAAGATTATGGAGTAAGTGACATAAGTGAACTGTATCCACCCCGAAAGTGGGCCTTCCTTTTAAGAAAGTCATGCAGTGAATTTGGTGGGATTGGGAAAGAATCCTGTCATATGAGCTTCTGCCAAGTGACCAATCAGTTGCATCTGAAAAGTACTTCTCACAGCACTTTCTATTGATTTCTCAAGAAAAGCTAATTTAAAGTCATGTAATTGATGCTGTGTCATATTATGTTTGTGTGGACATGTGGTTAAATATATACAGACTAACAAGCTTTGAATGCATTTACATCTGGTCTTGGTTTAATGCTTCTGCAATGCATCTAAAGGTTCTTGATAAAATTTAAAGATAAATCTGCAATGTTATTGTTCCTGATCTTGCATTGTGGCTTCAATCACTTTTCCACTACCTTAATACAGTTTCCCTGTGCCTTTTTAATAAATATTTTCATGGTAACTGGGCAGATGAGTTTTCTTTTTGTTGCCTCAACTTCACAAACTTATTTCTAGGGTACATAAAGAGGAAAAAGGGGTTAAAAAATCTAATACTCACAAGACAGATTAAGTGCAAGATGTACAGAGGAAAAAATGCATAATAAACTTAGTGAGCTGGATGGTGAAACAAGGTTTAGGAAAAATAGCAAAAAGATCAAATTTAAGGGCTACAAAGGACAGGGAATTTTGGAGACTCATGATGTCCTGAAGGGACATGGTACAGAGAAGATTAGATCAACAGCTAGGTTTCATAAATTTGCTACTGAAATTACTAGCTGTAACCACAAGTTCTATGCTGATAGTTTCTTCTCTTGCACTTGCTGCTTGTGGAACTCCCTTCCAGCTTCTTTCTTTCTTGTCATCTATTAACTTCAGAAATTTAAATATAATAACAATCGTCATCACCTGTCTTCTTGGATCCTGTTCTTTTATTGTCTTCTCTCCTCAATAATGTGTTTTTTTAGTGTCTTTCACTCTCAATAACCCTTTGTGTCTTAGTGGTTTTATCACTTTGTTTGGTGTGAAGTGAGTCCAGAAATATTCCAAATTGCCTGCAAGTTTCATACATTTCATGTCTGGGAGTTTTGGAATGGACCTACAATTGGGTAACATTATATTTCAATACATAGCATTAATATTTTTTTTATTGGACTTTTCACTTTTGGAAATCTCTTCTTGTGGTAAAATAATAACAACAAAAAATACCAACAGGTGTTGGAAATCTCTGTTTTGGAAATCTACAACTTCTACAAAATTGTAAATTTTCAAAATCATATCTCATCACTAGTAATGATGTTAAAGTTGGTGTCATTTAAAAAAGAAATGAATTTACTCATATATAAAATTAACTTGTAATGATTTTCAACATTTTTTTCAGATATATCGATTTAATTGCATTAACATCACATTACTGGAGGCATGGTAGAGTAATGCATTGCAACTCCGATTTTAGAATTGGAGAGCTGAGTTTGAATTTCAGTTGAGTTCATTACATTCACTTACATGCTAATACCCTTAGGAAAGATATGAATCCAACTCTTTTTTTCCCCAGTTATGGGTATATAGACAGACTGTTAACCAGTCTAGGAGCAGTAAAACTATGAATTCAAAACTGTATATAGTCCTGGCATACCATATACTATGTAGCTAAGGAAAGGATCATTCACATTGACTCTGTGACCCTGACGACAGTTGTTGTTTTTTTTTTTTTTTCAACATCATATAGTTTACATCAAATCAGTCAGGACTCCAGGAATTTATTAATTGAAATTTCTTAAGGTTTAATAGGATTCATAGTTTGTAAAATTTTTCTATATAATTTTTAACTATGTGACTAATATTCACAACTGAATTGACAAGGAAGGTGATTATAATTATTTGTTGAGTTAAGATTTTTTATCATTGCACCACTGACTTTTATTGTACCTACATATTGTTTATATTCACATATTAGATTCAGTTGATTTTTTTTTCTCTGTTCTTTCTCTTTTTTCAGACAGTGGTTGTCGACAGAGATAAAACTGCACTTTGCCGCTCGATCAATGACCCTCATATCACAACCTTTGATGGAAGGTATAGTTATCTAAATATCTAATTTATACAATACACTCTATATTTTAGTACCAAAATTTGTGTGTTTATGCACATCATGGCCAACAAAAAGTTCAAAAGTTCCAGCTTTTAGCATATAAATCTCCAAGACCTCATTTAATGACAGGGGCCACATGTGGTTGGCATCAGAAATCATTCAAGGCCATCAAAAGGGCATCAGTATATAGATCTGTTATCACAAGTTTTATATTGGAAATAAGAAAAATGAATACAGGATAGTTTATGTGTGGGGTAGTTTTGTTCAACATCATACTAAAATATTAACCTGGTTATTTGAGTTTTAAATAGCCTCATCAGATTTAGACTCTCATATGAATGTCATGTATGATGTCTAACTCTATCAGAAATGTCTTATTGTAGACACTGTTACAAGTGTACAAATATGGTTAAAGTTCTAGTTAATGGGTGTACAACAAAAAGGAAAAGAAAATTGTATAGGACAAGAATGCATTATATATGTATATTATTTCCAGAGGTAATACTGCATCACAACGTTTTTAGAGAGAAGTTGGATTTTTTTTTTCTGCAGAGAATGCATTAAGAATTAAAAATTGAATTTAATCTGTCATTTGCTTCACTTGTGTCTCAGGATTTTTACTTTTAGTTTTAGTTTTTTAATATTTTTTTATTTAACTTTTACTTCTTTTCAGGAAATATGATAATTTCTATGAAGGTGAATTTATACTCTACCGGCACAAGACTCTGCCATATGAGGTAAGAAATTATGTAATATGTATTTATATTTCTTTAAACAAAAGATTTATTCCAAAAATCATGTATTTTTATGAGTGAAAATAATTTTTAAAAAACTGTTTATATCTTTCAATTAAATATAGCATTATAATATTTACTTCATTTATCTATCTATCTATCTATATATATATATATAGACAGATAGATAGATATGAAATATCTCAATATATGTGTGAAAATTCAAATATAAATCAAAATGTGTAAAATAACAATGTGAATACTTTACTTTTGGTGCCAAAATAAAGCCCTTACATTTGTCTTAATAAAGTTTATTAGAGGACAAAATGCATTGGTAAAGTAAAGTTTTCTATTGTCTGCAAATTATATATATCATAAGTAAAATACACTAAAAGCTTTAACACATGAAACAGTGGTTAAAAATTGAATTGATGATATAACAAAGAACAAAAAGTCATTGAAAATGGCTAGTGATAGGTAAAAGTACTGAGATGAGAAGATCTATTTATAAATATGTTGTGGAGGAATATCCTGTCTTACCCAGGAATGGGTATGGCCCAGGTTATAAAAGACCAGGACTAGAACAAACTACAGAGTGATCGAGAGTATGTTCGTGACTATATGAGAGTCTTCGTCATTACACGGGAGTGATCGAGCGTCTTCGTCATTATACAAGAGATCGAGAACCATAAGCCTTAGACAAGAGAAGTGTTACTAGACGGAAGCCTTCTTCTCAAGACGGACGCATACATTCTATATAGAGACATTGCCTTCTTACTTGTTATTCTTGTTAACTGTTCATTGGTGTATGTGTATTTGGTTTATTGTACTGAGGTATAATAAATCTCTCTTTATATATCCTCAGTGTTAAGAATTATTTCTTGCACTATTATTTCTCTGTTTATCCCCTCCCGGGATATAACAGAATATGAACAAAAAATTCAGAAAACTTATTACAAATATTGAAAAAAGAAATTAATGATGACCTTCATCATAGTTCAGCACTCTTTTCTTTATTTAAAGACATTTTTCATTCCTTTAATATTTTTTTTTCTGAAAGGCATCTTTTGCTATTTTTGTTTTATTAAATCTATGCACCTTTAGATTTCTGTGTTACATTTTCCATTCTTTGTTCTGTTCAGATAATTAAATTTCTATACCTGATTGATTTTAAAATTCCTAATATGTAGCTTTCAATTTAGGTTAACTCTTTTGCTGCCATCATGTTTTACAGTTAAATGTGAATTTATAATGGTGTGAGGCATCAGGGTTAAAATTAACAGTTAATTTATTTACACCTAGATTAGATATCTTTAGATCATTTATTAATTTTTTTTTTCTATTTTTAAATGGCTAGTGACATATTGGATACTGATCTGGATGTATTGGATGTCAGAAATTTAAAATTTACATCTAGATTAATGAAAGGTGGTAATGACTAGCCAACACAGTAATTTTAACAAAACAAGATAAGGAATTTATTCTCAAACTTACATACTTCAAGTAGTGTCAATAGCTTGTTTCAAGAAAATAAATCAGTCTTCTTAAAGCTTGTAGTTTTGTGAAGAGGAAATGTCCATACAACAGATTAAATCATCTAACACAAAATTATATTAAAAATATTTGACAAAGGTGAAAGAGTTTGTTAGAAATATGGTTTGCACAAGTTCAGCAGTAAACAAGATAGTTTAAAATACTGAGTTTTCTTGGATTGTCAAGAAAGTGCCATGTAGTAGTTAGAGGTCGATAATATAACTGGAGAGTACTTCAATGTTAGCCATGAAAAACTGAAACAAAACTTTTCTCATGACTTCAGCCACTCTTCTGTGATCCATTTTTCTTGCTTTATATCTGAAAGAATTTTGCATTGGTTCACAAATTTATTTTCTTCTTTGTTGTAGAACAGCTTTAGTGCTCTTAAAGATGGAATGGTCTGTAGACTAAAATAGCTACATAAATAAAGATTAATAGCAGTCAGGAATTTGGAGTACCATTGACAATTAACAGACTGTACTCTCTGCAACTCTAACAACTTAAACTCTTCTCTCTTTCTAATTGTTGTTGTTTTGTCATATCTGTGTTTGTCTTGTTTGTACTTAATATCCATTAGCACAGATATTGTGCTGTAGATACTTCAGCACACATCATCTGGTATCATACTGCCACCTCATCAATACAACATTATTCTTAGCTCACCAGCTAATTTCTGTGAAGGCAAAGTTTTCATTAATTCAAAAACATTTTTATATAAGCTCACAATTTTTTTCCTCCTCCTCAGCTCACTGGTCAATTTCTGTGAAGGAAATGTGTGCATTGCCCAAAAAAAAATTTTACTATATAGGTTTATGAATTTCTTTCTTCTTCCTCAGTTCTCTGAATTTAAAGGAAGTGGATGAAGGAAGTTATTATTCAATTCAATATAAATCCTTTCTTTTTTCCTTCCTTGACCACATTTTTAATGGTTCTTTCAATAAAAGATATAACATTAGAGAATTAAGAAAGAAAAATTATTTCTTTGATTTGTTTTTGTTTGCTGTTTCCAGTAAGGTTTTATAAATATCCTATTCTAACTTTTTTTTTCTCTGTTTTCTCCAGGTGCATACATTTTATCGTCGCTGTAATAGAAAAGCATCCTGCAACTGTGCAGTAGCTGTTCAGTCTGGAAATGATGTAATAGTGATTGATAAATGTGGACCAAAAGCAGGAACCAAGAAAGCATTGACCATAACAGTTTACAGAAAAGATAAATTAAATCCAGGAACAAGGATTATTCAATCTGCAGGAGGAAAACAGTATGAGGTAAAAAATTTTTTAAAATTTCAATAACAGAAAATGTTTTATGGAAAATTGTGGGAGAGGGGATTTGGCCTTGAAAACATTCAAATTAAAAAGAAAAGTAAATAGAAAATGCAGATATAATGTGTGGGGAAAACAAGAAAAGACCAAGGAGTTATCTCCCTTGCGCCTGGGACTTTTTAGGGATATGAAAGGACCAGGGTGGGATAGAAAAGAGACAACCATGCTTTCCACCACGTGGGAACATATTCAAACATGAGAAAAAAATGTATCCTACCAGAAGCGTAAAGAAACGAACTCTTCACGCAGTGAGTTTAACAAGTTTTTTATTTCTTGTGATGTGTTTGTCGCTTTACATTTTGTCGATGTATAATAAATGTATAAAATGGTATTTGGGCTCAGCTCCTCTTTAATTTATTTTAGATTTGTATAGTTTTGTTTTCCCTTTTTCAGGTTAGAAAATAGCTAAGTAGGGCTTATTTATAGCGCTAGCCATGAGTAGGAATAATATTATAAGTGTAAATCCTAAATTTTTATATTCTAGATTTGGGTTAGGATTTTTATTTTATTTTATTTTAGTTTCTTCTTATGTAAACAGTTTTTGTACCACAGGAAATAGGCTAGAAACAGGAAAATTTCTTAATAACTTCTCTCTTTTGAATTAGATTCTTACTCCAACAGCTACTAAGACTAATTGCATGATTTATTATCCTTTTATCAAAACCTGACATGTGAATATCATAGTAGACACATGAATACACACAAATCAGTTAACTGCCATACATGAAACACGCTTGGGCGATCATGTCTCTTTCGAGACATGATTGACTGGGCAGAAGGTTATCCCGCAGTAGGTTGCCATTGCTTTCTGCGGTAGACTGGTTGCCAGCCAAGGCTATAGAACCCAATCTGTCTTGTTATTTAACCCATAACTGGAAGGAAGAAATGGATTAATACCTTTCCCAAGGGTAAGTGAATGCAATGAATTCAACTGGAATTTGAACTCGGCTCAACGAGAAATCGGGGAGCCGCTATCCACTGGACCACTACAGAAAAATGCTTAGCTCTCTTTGAATGTACGTTACGTCAAGAATGTATAAACTTAGCAGCCCATAATTAAATGGTGTAAATGAATAATTTTGTACATGTTTTAAATGTGTCCAATTTTTATCTTTCTTTATTAATTATAAGTTAATGAAATTTTATTTTAAATTTGGTAACAACTCAATAAGGATATAATTTTATTAATAAGTTTCAATTAAAAATAGATTAGTTTGTTTTATTTTGTCTGAAACTAATCAACAAAATATGTTTTAATAATGTGTTCACTATTATTTGAAACTATTTGTTCATTTTACTAAATCTTTATTTATATAGATTTTTCAAACTAGAAAAACCAAACCCTTTATTACAATCACTAGAGTATATGAACTCCATACCTTGCCTAATGCCTCTTCTGGAAGTCATGAGTTATCTCCCTCTAACCCTGTAAGTTACTTGTTCACCATTGCTGTAGCCAGGTATTGAACTCTTTGGGTCAAGTCACAGGAACTAACCAATGTCTATATCCACTGGGCCATATGTCCTTAAGGACAAGAACTGAATTTTTGGGACTTATAAACCTAATATCCAGTAATCCCTTTTTTTACCAGAGTTCATATTGCAATTTTTTTTATGTTAATTGTTTTCTCTAGTATTTTTTACCAAAGCTCATTTTGCAATTTTTTGACACTATTGATATTCTCTGGCGTTCTGTATATTCCCATATTATGTTCATCTCTATGCTTGGTTGGCTTAGAAAATTTTTGAAGCCTAGCATATGTGCCGATTCCTTAAGTTTACGTAGTTTTCAGTGGCATTCTCTATCATTTCAACTTGATTCCATAGGGGGCGGTAATCACCTTTCTCCTTTCATATGTGGTCAGCTATGCTTGATTTTTCTATCTCTCCTGTGTTACGGCCTTGCAATGTTCTTGAAGCCTTACTTTAAAGGGGTGGTTTGTTTCTCCTTTATGTTTCTTTCCACAACTACATGGAATGGCGTACACGCAGTCCTTAGTTGTGTCTTCCTCTATTGGGGTTCTTAGTTGGGAGAGGTACCTGTGAAGTGTGGAACCACTTCTGAAGATTGTCCTGATGTTATATGGACCACAGATCTTTTGTCTTTTCTCCAATAACCCCTTCACATAGGGTAGACAAACCGAGGCTGTTTTCTAAGAGTTGTTATCCTCATGCACCCTCCCTTCCATGTATGTTGGAGTTGTTGTCATGTACCCTGGATAGTTGTTTTGTTGTAGGGTACTGCTTATACTGACCATTTCCTGTTTGTATGACACTCGCTTATGATGTTTGCTTGATGCTGAAGGCAGCGGATGATCCCTTTCTTTACATTGTATAGGTGGTGGGAGTTGAAGTTGAGTTATTGTCTGGTGAATGTTGGCTTGTGATATACAGATGCCTTGAACTCCACTTCTGTTCAAGCTATTAGCACATCCAGGAATGCCAGTTTGTTGTCACTCTCTATTTTAATAGTGAACTGTATGGATGGTCTTATTGAGTTCACATGGTTGAGTAGCATCTGGACCTCCTCCTGGTGTGGCCAGAGTATGAAGGTGTCATCAACATATCTCAGCCATAGAGTTGGCTTTAGAACTGTGGATTCTAATGCCATCTCTTCAAAGTATTCCATGTATACGTTAGCCAGTGATAGTGATAATGGCGAGCCCTTTGCTAAGTCTTCATCCTGCTGATATGTCTAATCCCAATCCGAAGTGTGTTGTCTGTGTACAGAAAGTCAGCATCTCCATCAGGTTGTCTAGTGGAACACTGGTATGTTCTTCCAGGGATGAGTTCAAGGCCAGTCTCTCCCTGACTACTGATAATGCCTCCAGCGTGGATACCTTGGTGAACAGACTCACCACATCCATGCTCACCATCTGGTTGCAGTGGGTGGAGTTTCAAACATATGACTGTGACTTTCCTATTAGTGGGTCAATTATATCTACAAGGAAATGACTCAGAGGGTGGCACACCTAGCCTAGACTGCTAACAATCACCCTAAGCATGGAATACCGTCTTTATGAATCTTAAGTAAACCATACCTGTGAGGTAGCTTGCTATAATGTTGAGACAACTGCCTGTATGTCCTAGACTGAAAGTGATCCTTGTTCTTGATTAGGATGTGTGACAGCTGTTGTTCTGATAAGGACAATAGTCTGAATAATGTAAATATTGTAAATACTACCTAATCTCAGAAATATAGACAGATTTTTCAAGTTTTTTCAAAGGCACTACAAATTAAAACCTTTTCAGATATTTATGAAACTTGGCTTAGTCTGCTAGAAAACAAAAATAGTAAAGTATCCAGTGATGATCAAATTTCTTAACAGTAGTCTCAAAGACCATGTTCATCATCATTCTTTGACAAGCATGCTGGTTACAGCCATTGGTTATTCAAACTATATGACAGTGGCTTTAGTAGTACCTGCCATAAATAAATATATTTACTCAAACATAACAAAAAATAAACCATAGCCAGAAAGAAGTTTAAAGAATATAGATGAAAGTTTTTATAGCCCAAGGGAACATCCTAACAATGTATATGTGTTATACACTTAATTTTTGACTCTGAAAAGGAAAGCTAGAAAATGTTAGAAATGTTTGTTTTTGCTGACAGGTCCAGCATGTCATGTTGCAAGTGGTTGTGTTTTACCTATGTTTACACAAAGACATTTTCTCTTTAGTTCCCACTCCCAGACTGTTGTCTGTACAGAGTAGGCTTTACTGATTGGCTGTAAAAGTTACATTACTAGCCAATGCAACACATTCTAATTGGGAAAGATGAAGGAAAGTTAACCCAACAAAAACTTTGTATAATGCTTTGGAAACAGAATTACATTGTAATGTAAAATTACATTAACATAATAATTCATACAGATAGGTGTTGTGCTCACTCAGAATTCAGTAAATTGTGCCATATGGGATACATGCTTTGGGCGATCATGTCTCGAAAGAGACATGACTGACTGGGCAGAAGATTATCCTACAGTTGGTTGCCATTGCTTTCTGCGGTAGACTAGTTGCCAGCCAAGGCTATGAAACCCAATCTGTCCTATTATTTAACCCATAACTGGAGGGAAGAGATGGGTTAATACCTTTTCCAAGGGTATTTGTGCATAAATGAATGCAAGGAATTCAACTGGAATTTGAACTCAGCTCCCCGATTTGTCATTTCGAGTCGATATCTACTGTTTTACAATGCACATCCTCCACTCAGAATTACTGATAAGTAAATTTTTCTTATGTTTGAAGGGCAATTTCTCTTTATAATTAATTAAAAAAAACAAAAACTTTAGAATGTTTCAGAGACAATTTTACAGTTGTAACATTTCAAAGGAGCCAACACTTATTGGAACAATAGCAATGCAAAAAGAATGTATTTATTGGAATTTTTTAGGTGTTTGTTATTAATTTTCAGTTAGATAATATTTGCATTGTTATATCACAGCACTAAAGAGATTGTTTTAATATTCAACAATGTTCAAATAAATTAATGTAGTCATTGTTAAGAACAAAACCAAACAAATTATATCAGTTCATAAAGATAGAGAAATATTTCCTGTGGCCAAGAATTAGCCTGTGGAATATATGTATTTTGATATTTAAAAAAATATTTTCTGCAGTGAATCAGATTCTTAGGATTGTGGAAATGTGTTTCGATATTTAGAGAAATATTTTCTGCAGTCAAGAATTAGACTCTTGTTAGAGATGTGTGCTTACATATTTTTAAGTAATTAATTTTATGTTTGTCACAATATTCTTTCTTTTGAGGATTTTATCCAGTTGTCTTTATATAAAAGTTAACTGAAACATTATCAGCCTGACCCACTTCTCAAAATTTGATCAATTTGTTTTTCATTTAGAAAAGTATGGTTAGACTAAGAAAATTTTCAACATCCCTTTGTATGTTTCTAAGTAGTTTATACTTTATAATATCTTCAATATGATTTCTTAAATAATATCATTTTCCCAAAATTATGAATCTGTATTTGTTATGAATCTATTTATCTGTATATCAAGATATTATTTTCATAATGACATAAATAAAAAAAATTAAGACATTATTATTAAAATACAATAAAGACATTAACATATTTATGCACACACACACACACATATATATATATATATATATATAGGTACTTATTATAATAGTAATTGCATATTACAACTTGATAGCTATAAAGTTTCAGTGTTAAAACACCATTATCAGGCAGCAAATATGTTTAATTTATTTTGTAATATATGATATGTTACAAAAGAAATTAAATACATTTTACTGCCTGATGATGGTGTTTTAACACTGAAACTTTATAGCTATCAAGTTGCAGTATGCAATTATTATTATAATTACCATATATTTATGCTCTACTTTTGTATTGAGCACGTTTTAAAGCAAATATCTAACTGTGGAATATACTTCTATTGGTAACCATTACTCATACTCATTACTATATATATGAATATATATATATATTCATCTGCAGACAGATCTGTTTCACTGTATCATAGCTCATCAGTACGGTGAGACATCCGATTGCTTTTTATCCAGGATTAAAACCAGACCGAATTGGCGTCAGTAGGCAATTCTACCTCTGAGCTATGGGTGCTCGGGAGAAGGAGGCAGACTTTTTAGCATGTATAACCTTTATACATGCCCAGTAGCTGAGAGTGTTCTAATTCATTGTTGAATGAACGATGTGTTATGGATTAGAGTTATATCTAGAAGTTTGTTTATCCTCAGTATTGCAAACATTCATAATATTATCTTCCAATTAGAATTAAATAAGCGAAGCAATTTTTCATAGCTTAGAACTAATAGGAGTAGATGGGTTCCTTTATCACTTGGTTCACACTCTTGAACAGGAGTAGAAGTTTATTCCTGTTTCCCCGCTTAAGATTGGATTTCTGGCTCCTTCTAAAGTCTACTTCCCTATACTTCTCCCAAGTCTTCTGAACAAGAGTCAAGGATTAGGTTCTAGTCATGTGCAAACCTCCACCTTATAAACAGCAGTTGATACAGCTGGCAACTAATAAATCCTAACCTTGAAGACAAAACTACTAGAAAAATAGTAATGAATACTTTTAATTAATTATAGTTTACAGCACTACTGCAGTTTACATTCACTACTAATTCTTTGTTCGAATATCAAAATGGACAGGGTACTAAAATATTAAATTCTGGATCTAGAAAGGAAGACCCCAGGGCAAAGAAAATATATAAATATTGGTATCAAACATTTTTAAATTTCCACAAGCATACTGAAGGGGAGGAGTTGGATATTCTTATAACTACATGTCGTTTTATTTATATGAACTCTTTAATGTTTAAAGTACAAATTTTAAAGATATAAATGAAGAATGCTTTTATCCAATAAAAAAATGGGGCCTAATGTTGTAGTCATATACAAATCTTCACCTTATAAACCTCAGTTGATACAGCTGGAGGTGAAACAAATCTTAACCTTGAAAATAAAATCACTAGAAAAATAATAGTGAATACTTTTAGCTAATTATAGTTTACAATAAACAAGTCAAAGTTTATACCTTGTTTCTAGCTCCTTCTAAAGTCTTCTCATTCTGTTTCACTTCTTTCTACATTCTAATTAAAATATTGCATTATTATCAACTAATGTTGATGGTTACTACTGTGTTCATGTTGTCTATGGTGACATTATATTTGCTTGAATTTTCAATGGTTTTACTTTTATTATTCACTAAATACATTCAAATTAATACTGAACCAGTAAATAAGATTATGGTTTGTCTGTGCTTCTGAGATGAGGTAGTATTTACATTTACACTGTTCGGACTGTTGACCTCACCTTTATTGCCATGTTTATGCCGTTTTTATCATTTTACATCAGGTGCTAGGAATTTTTAACCAAAGTCTTTATTTTGATCACCCTCATTCCAAGTGCAATATCACTTTCGGATCCCATGGAGTTATCTCTCTTTAACTCAAATCTCTAAATTATTTGTTCATCGCTGCTTTAGCCAGGTATTGAACTCACAACACTTTGGATGAAGTCACTGGAACTAACCAATGCCTATATCCCTTTTCTCCCTCCATATGTGATTAGCTATTCCTAATTTTTCTATCTCCTCTCGTGCTATGGCCTTGCAATGTTCTTACAGCATTACCTTAACGAGGCAGCCTGTTTCTCCTTTATATTTCTTTCCACAGCTACATGGGATGGTGTACACATAGTCCTAAGTCATGATCTCCTCTACTGGCGGTCTTGCTCAGGAGATGTATCTAAAGTGTTGTCCTGATGTTATCTTTCGTATTTTCTTCAATAATCCCTTCATATAGGGTAGGCAAACCAAGGCTGTTTTCTGAGAGTTATTAATATCATGCACCCTCCTTTTCATGTTTGATGGAGCCATTGTTCTGTATCCATGGTAGTTGTTACATTGTAGGGTACTGCTTATACTGACCATTTCTTGTTCATATGTATCTGGGTTGCCACTTATGACTTTTACTTGATGCTGCAAGCAGCAGACGATCCCTTTCTTTACATTTATGGCTGGTGGGAGTTGAGGTCTTTAATATACCCTAGTGATCGAAATAAAGTGTTCAGTTTAAAATTCCTTGCACCTGAAGAAGGCTGGCACATACAATAACTGAAACATCATAAACATGGCAATAAAAATGAGGACAACAGTCCAAACAGTGTAAATTATGTAACATAGTCATTTTCATTACCTGTAAGTTAATTACAGTTTCCATTATTTATATTCTCTCAGTAAACAAACTGATTTGTATATAATAGTAAAATTAAGGAATCTACCATTGTTATCAATGTGATTTAGTAAATCTATCTATCTTTCTTGTGTTGCAGATCCGTTTACCAATTGGAACCTCTGTCTATGTAAATGTTGGTCGTGGATGGCAGAAAGCGTACATCAATGTTTGGATGAAGGCTTCTACAAGAGATTTTAATTCAACTGAAGGTTTAAATTAATTTCCAATTTATATCCTTCTTCTACTTCTATGGGTTGTGTTCCTTCAGGAAATGGGCAATCATGGCTCTCCATAATTTCCTATCATTTGTAGCTTTTTTTTTTTTACTATCCTTCCTTATCTATTCTGTTACTCATTTTCATAAGCTTGTTAAGCACATTACTTGGTATTTCCCTTCTTGCCTTCAATATGTCTTGTGACTGCCAAATTTTCCAAGACTTCTTTTTTTAACATGCATCCCAGAAATTTCAATTCTTTTTGATTTTGGCTTATGGACACATATTGAAACTCCAGTTCCTGTAAAATTACCAAAGTAATGTCAAACATGATCAATATCTACATAAGTGACAACTTGGGAATACCAAGTATTTTAAGCTTGGGTGTATGTGTGGTGTAATGAATAATGGCTTGGAATTATTAATCAAAGAGCAGAATTCTAATTTCAGTTGCTCTATGAATCCATTCCTGATATTTCTACAATCTTATATGAATTCACAATGCACTTTGCAGAACACTGCTGGCAGGCAAAACATTTGAATGATCTTGATATCTAGCTGATATTGATATTGATCAGCTATGTTATGACACAGAATGCCACCCTAATGACTTTTCAATCTTGATGCATGACTGTGATACTTGGCATGATAGACTCATAAATGTCTGAGTTAGCTCAACCAAATAATAATAAAGAACAAAAGGAGTAACAATTAAGAATCTTCTTTGAAATGCTGTGGCAAAGTAATTAGAACATTCACTTCCTGACCCTGAGACTCAGATGCAAATATCATCATGATTTGTCAAGGAGCTAACAGAGGTCTGAAAACTATACCATGGGTTGACCCAAGCCTTGTGATCGTAATTTGGAAGCTGTTAATGGTTGTGCTAACAAATAGTCACAAATCATTGTAACCAGGTGTTTGAGCATACTGGTCTTGTTCAAACTGCTCCCCACACCAGATTATACTTTCTCCCAGAAACAGTAGGTAAGGTTTTCTCAACTTAGTTACAGCATAAAACACTGAGCAGGCACCTGCAACAGGGATTATCTAACCATCTTAACAGAAAGCTGCTGTCAGAAATTATTTAAATGACAAGTTTAATTTTTTCAGTTAAAATGTCAGACATAAAAATGTTTTTAAACATTATTCTCATTCATAACATTGTTGTCATTATATTAGTTTTTAAAATGAATTTTCTCAAACAGACTTGCTTTTCAGAAACAATGTTATTGTAACCTAATATGTCTTGTCATGATTCTTTGGAATCCACTAATTTAAAATACCAGATAAGATTTTAAAAAAATTGAAATGCAATGTCTTTCATATCATCTTTCTTAATTATTTTTATTAACAATGACGGTGTTATTGAAACCTTATATATTTCTAGAAAATTTTTTAATGAATGCAAAATAAATGGAAAATATTTTTAAAACAGAATACTAAAAGGAAAAAATTCTGCTGTATTATAAAACTGTATTTGTAACAAGTAACTTGCATATTAGACAAATTATAACAATATTACCATGTATTTCCACATATAAGGTGACCCATAGATAAGATGATACCCAAAAACTAGGTAAATTTTTGTAGTTTTATCTGATATCCATAGTATAAAACAACTGACTAGGGCACATATGACAAAACTGTATATAATAATGTTTATGATGAGATCTTTGCATCAGTTGATGATGATCATCATCATCATAGTAATTTTGAAAGGTTTTAATTATTTTCCTATGATTTTTATTCTGATATGACAAATAAAACTTTTATCGTATCAAAAATGTTTTGTTGCTTACCATCATAAAAATACTGTATCATCTATGTTATTGAAAAATAAAGCTTGTATGTTAAATGTTGTTATTTAACACCCCAATGATAACAAGTTTTAATTTCAGATATAGATTGTATGTGATCTTAAATGTTGTTATTTAATACTACTATGAGAAATAATGGTTGGTGCAAACACACCCATAGTTCTACAAATCAAGAACAAAATATTTGTTTATGTTTCTTATGCATGTTGGTCAGTGGATCTTTTGAAAATTGTTGTGTAATTGTGTCTTGAATATTGCATTTTAATATTTCATTTAATAAATCAAGAAATAAATAGTTTTATTATATTTATAATTGTAGTACAGCATTATAATGTGAATTGTTTCAACTAGAAATAATTATATTAGTAGTTACCATATTGAGGCAGTTGTTGTTCTTCATGTGCCATGTCCCTTCAGGACATAGGTGATCCTGGACTTCCACTAGGCTCTGTCTCTTGTCGCTCTTAATATTTTCCCTCATGTTATCTCCCCCAAACCCTGCCCTGTCATCCATTTCCTCAAGCCTATCAAATATGTCTTGCGCTGTTTTCCCCTGTCTTTCCTTCTGTTATACTGTGAGTATTAGATTCTCTAGGCCCTCTTTCCTCATTACATGTCCCAGGAATCTCAGCTGTCTCTTTCTGATGTTAAGTATGAGTTTTCTTCTTGTTTCTCAAACACCTCATTGTTGCCGATGGTATCCTCAGCATCCTTCGGTAGAACCACAACAACATTTCTGCTGCCTCTAGCCTTTCCTTCATTCTTAAAGAGATTCTCCAACATTCTCTGCCATACAGAAGGATAGATATCACATAGAAGTTCAGCACTTATTTCTTTGATTTAAATGAAATTTTCCTTTCAGTGCGATGCTTAGCTTTTAAAATGTGTTCTTGGCCATGCCAATGCGTCTTTAGATCTCAACGTCGCACTTTCCATCCTCTGTCAGAATGTTTTCTGAACTATAATCCGTGATGTAAGTATGCTAGCCTACTTACCAGTGTTGATACACTACAAGATTTAAAGCTAATCTATTGTAACTGTTGTATTACACCCCATTTTTAATTTTTTTAAGATTTAAAGGTTACTTTATAGGTGAAAATATATGGTAATCATTTAATCAATTTGAGCGAACACTAATTCTGGGAAATTGACTATATTTACTGTTATTTTATAAACTTAAATGCTTTTTTTTTATCATTAGGTTTGTGTGGGAGCTTTGATAATAATAAAACCAATGATTTCCAATCTCCTAATGGAACTTTATATCCTGCAAGTAAAAGACCTGATCAATTCTCACTGAGCTGGAGGTAACATTGTTTTCATTATAATTTTTATTTTTATTTTTTTATATATTTTTACTCTAATATATTTTATGGATTATATATATATTTTTAATCCTGGAACAGTAACCATCAGTTAAAGTTACACCACTACTAACCATGGGTATATCATACCCGATTTTGAAAATATAAAAATATTATTAAATATAAATCTTTATCTGAAATATTTTGTATGCAAGCACTTCAAAATTTGTACTTTGAGTTAACATTAATAGGAACTGAAAAACATTATTTTGATAAGAAAATCAGATGTTGAAAATTTAATTAAATTATAATTAAAATGGTGTCATTTGCACTGGGTACTATATACCCATTGTTAATGTTCTCTGGTTAAATTGTAATATTATTAGTCCTAAACAGGTATCTTATCTTCACTTTCCCCGCTGCCAGAACATAGCTTTCCTGTGCCTTTTCTATGAATATTTTGATGGTATTTGTTCTCGTAAAATTTCATATTGGGTACCTAAAGTTTACAAATTTAAGTGCAGCACTAGACTGGCAGCAAGGTCCCATCTAGCTAGCAGTTTATTCTCTTGCACTTCTCACTTATAGAAATCTCTTCTGACTCAGTAACCTCTTGCCTTTTAGTGGCTTTATTGCCTTGCTTGGGATGAAATTAATTTAAAAAATACCATATTGGAGCTATTAATAAAAAAAAATAAAGAGAAACAACAGTAAGGTTTTATTAACAGAAGTAACAAAAGAATAGCAGTGGCAAAGGAAGTCAAGCATGACAGCAACAACAGGCAATGAGCACATTAGATATTAGGCCCTAAGTTATAGTTTCTGCCTATTTGGATTAAAGTTTTCATTTATGAACTTAGTAGTGTAGTAATTTTAAGTTCAATCCATGGCCTGGGTAGTTCAAACAGGGGAAACTGGGCAAGCAATAACTGAGCAGCATAACACTAAAGAATAAAAGATATCTTTAAATATGGACAATGGAACACAGATAATCTATAACCATAGACTAAAGAAATAGTTTAAGTAAAAATTCCATGAAGATAACCCAAATTGATAGACACCTGAAGATAGTCAGAGGGCAGAATTCTTGAAACATTGTAATAATAACAAAGATGAAGACATTAATCTGAATGGAAATAATAACACTTCATCACAAAAATGATGTTAAAATGATTTATCTAATTAAACCGTTTGTTTACTTTTTAATTATTTTTGCAGAGTTTCAAAACAGAATAGCTTGTACAATGGAATATGTTCTGATATTCGTTTTATAACCCCAAAAGAATTTTTCTGCCAGTGTGATTCAGCATCAGATAATTACACTTGTGGTGAAAATGTAGATGTTGCTAAATGTCCAGTAATGGGTAGTGACAAACAGATAAGTGATGGTAAGTTGTCATATTCTTATATCTATCAAGTATTTCAAAAGAAAAAGAAATGTGTTATCACAAATATATATGTGTGTGTGTGTGTGTGTGTGTGTGTGTTATGTGCGTATATGTATGTATGTGCATATATGTGTGTGTGTGTGTGTGTGTGTATATGTGTATGTATATATAGTTTAATTAGTTTTTTATTTAAAATTTATTTAATTTACATAGCAACACAGAAATTTCTGTCTTGAGATTTTACCTTGCCATCAGGCAATGTTGAACAATTGTGGTGAAAATGATTTACATTTGAATGTAAAAAACAATATGTTTGTTATTTAAAAAGTTAAATATGGATGGGGAAGATAGAAAAAATTTAGATTTTATGTGTGTGTTTAATTTAAATAAACAGAATGAAGTTCAACATTTAAATATGAAAATATAGGTTATGTTTTGGGATATGGGTTTTTTCTTTCTAGCTTAATGGCAAAGTGTCATTTTCTTCAGTTAGTGTCTAGACTACTTTTGTTTGGTGTGATGTATACATTATTACTACAAGGTTATTTTCTTAGATTTCCATGTATCCTACTTGGATGGAGATATATATATATATATATATATATATATATATATATAGTGAAATGGTTATCATCAAAGAAAGTGAAATTCTTGCTTTGAGTTCAAATTTTCATTAATTTTGATTTATTCATTCTGCTCTAGTGCCATTGGAAAAATTATAAATACATCTCCCTCCAGCTATAGGTTAAATAACAGAGCAAACTGGGCTCTCTTGCCTCAGGTACCAACTAGTCTAAAGAAGGAAAACTCTCAGAGCAGTTTGAAGACTTTGTGGTTCACTGCATTACTTTTGTTATCTGTTCTTCTAAAGTGTTTAGCTGGTTCTGCACAAACCTTCACCCCTATAATTAATTCCTGTGTCTTGCAGGGATTTTAGACAAGGAGATTGGTAGATTGTTGTTAGAACAAGGTTAGGATACTGCTATTATGTTTCATGTCAGAAATTTCTTGAGATATGGAACCAAAGCTTGTTAGATGTTGAAAATCTGTTAACAACTATTCCTGCCAAAGAAACTATAAAAATAATAATAGAAAATCTATAGAAGTATTCTTTGCTTTCACCCAATATTAAATTAACAATTCTACATAAACTTCTTTCATGAAATAAGTACATTTTTATTAGGATTAGAGTGACATTTACAAAGTGATAGCAGTGGGTTCACCTCTCAGTTCAAGTTTATCCAGTTTCTATATAGTTCACATAGAAAAAACAATCTTTAATAATTTCATTAATCCTATGATATAGTGATAATAGATTCATAATAATGAAAAGCTAAGACAGTAAAAAATACTTTAAAGAAAGCTTCAAGAATTATTCTTGAAGCTTTTTTTAAAGTATTTTTTATATTTACAAGCTTAACATTATTAATAGAAATCCATTCCTTGTCATCTTAATAGTTTTCACAAATATAAAATAGCTGTTATAAAGACATGATAAACTGAGTGGAATTTTTTTTTCTTTGGACACATTATTTTCCAAATAATTCAGTAACATAAAACAAACACTTACCAGCTATGATTTTCACCAGGTCATCAATGACTTAATAAAATTAGCTTTTAAAATATTTTCAAACAAATAGCACAAACAACCACCCTGATAAAAGCATTATTAATTTATTCTACCATAATAGGATGCACTATATTTAAATAGTTAAAAAATATGACATAAGCAGTTATATATCATTTAATGATTTCAAAAAAATATCTTAGTTTTATCAGTTAAAATAAAAAGATTAAACATCTAACTTAACTGTTATCAATAACTCAAGATATTAAAAATCTATCATATGCAATAATAAAGTTATTTATGAATTTTCATGTTCTTTGGGAGATTGTATCTTCAATATTGATAATTGAAAAATCACATTAAGTTCTTACATTGGCTATATGCATTACACTAATTTTTACGTTGACTTTTCCCTTCTTTTCAGATACATATATTCATCATCAAATGACAACTAAAATACAATTACTAACATGAGATAAATATTAGTAGATAGTGATATATCACACTTGCTGCAAGGAAAGACTCAACTATTGTCTCACTGCTTCCTACTTATTAGAAGTCTTCTTCTGTTTTTAAAAACTCTGGTCAGCCCTCTGATGCTCCTCTAATTATCACCCTATTAGTTTACTCCTTTTTTGCAAAGTGTTTGAGGATATTATCAATGCTGAAATAATATTCTCTGAAAAACAATATGGCTTCTGCTTCACCAGGTCTACTGGTTATGCACTGTTGCTCTAGATATTTCAAAAGCATTTGTCAGTGTTTGACATGCTGGCCTTCTGCACAAGCTATAGAGCTATGGTATTTCTGGACAATTTGATTTAATCCAATCCTACTTATCAAATCATGAAATGAAGGTCATTTTGACCAGGCATGCTTCCAGATCCTCTTATATGAACATAGGCATCTCTGAAGGATCTCTCCTAGGTCTTACACTTTTTCTGATTTTTATCAATGACCTTTCTGATGTAATCAGTTTACAAGTAGACATCTATGCATATGACACCCCCATTTACTCTCATCTCAATAATAAATCTGCCAAGGCTGACAAAGTAAACCTCACTACTGCTCTTGAAAAAAATCTACAATTGGTGTTGGAACGGGATAGGAAATGGCTTGTAAATTTGAATTCTTTCAAAATGTAGCTGCTCTCCTTTAACCACCATAGAGAAACTTTCTTACCTTCCAGCATGGATGACATCAGAAAAGATGACACTAGTCTCCTAGAAGGTAACACACTGTGCCTCCTTGGACTCACTCTCTCAAACGACCTCAAGTGAAAAGACTATATTGAATCTATAGCTGCATTTACTGCTAAGATGGTTGGGTCATTGTGTCAAGCCAAAAATTTTTTCTTGTCAGAATCCATTTTGCACATTTATAAATCTACCATTCATTCATGCTGTTGACATATCCTGTGAGGTGCTCCTGCTATTCATCTCAAGGTTCTCAACAAAATCTGAAGGAGGATCTACAACATAATTGATCCTGACTTAGCAGCTTGACTTCACTTGTTTTCTTACCATCAGGATGTGGCTTCCCACTGTCTTTTTTACAAATATTTTCATGTCTTCTGCTTTGACAAGTATCTTTCCATGGTGCCCCAACCACATGAATTTACTTGTGCTACTAGATTGGCATCTAGGTTCCTCCCTTTTACCATGAAAATAGTCAAATGTAACTGTCACTTCTACTGTAGAAGTTTCTTTTCTGGCACTTCCTGCCTGTGGAACTCCCTTCTGTATACTTGCTTTCCTGATAGCTACAATCTTCAAAAGTTTAAATGCAATGTCAATTGCTATCTTCTACTTCCTTAAATCTCACCTCTTATCCTTTCTCAGCATCTCTTATACCCTGTTTTTACTCTCACTCTAATCCACTGTGCACCAGTGGCAGTCCTGTCTTGCTTGGGGTGAAAAAAAAAAGCAAGAAGTTATTATAATACAAAAGAAACAAACTTTATAAAATATCTTTTATTGTCAGAAACAGTATTTTAAAATATGTGTGTATAACATTTAATGTGTACAAAATAATAATAATGTGTGTGTGTGTGTGTATATATATATATATATATATATATATGTATTGGTCATCTTATCAAAAAGAATCTAAATACAATTAACACTGGAAAGAATGATTTAAAATTACAAGAAACTATTACAAACATACAAACACAAAACATGCTTTAAGCATACTACTAGATTAGTAATTAGGCTTTATTCTTTTATATAGGATAATTGAAGTAAAAACAATCAACCATACAGGATAGCACACAGCTAACTCACTTTATCCGTACATGAAAATAGACAATTTTCAATAAATTCCTCTTCAGACAAAAGCAGATCCTTTTCATAAAGGTGATGAATTATTTCATTGGCCAAGATAGTAGCAGAGGACAAATCATTTGCATGATATAAAGTCAGTCAAAAAATAACATAAGTTAAATAGAAGGTTTATTCTTTTTCCCCACCTCCTTTGGCAAGTGACAACTACTGGTAGATCATTTAAGTCTCATGTTTCTTCTTGGAATAAACACAGTTTCTTCTCGAGATGAGTTACTTCTTGAAGAGCCATCAGGTGTGTGTCTGATGGTCTCCAAATTACTTTCTTCTAAGGAAATGTTCAAGACATTTCCAATGCTGACCAGCTTCTGAATACTTGCTGCTAGTATCACTTAATGATGTGTTTGAGCTAAAGAATGGGTGCAGGTCCTTCATGTGGTGTGGTATTTCATCAATAAGAATTTCTTGTAAGCTACTAATCCCAGTGACCATATGTAATATCAAGTAGTGCATCGGCATTGTTGGGATTTTACCCATCCACGGTCTCCTAGGTTGTATGGTGATCATCTCATCTCCTGTTCTGGTGAAGATGCTTTTTTAGTGCCTCATGTCTAGACCCTGTAGCAATAGGTCCTGTTTGCGGGTGCAGTGGAGGGTGACACATTATCTTTTGGTGCTAGATTGTGCCAGTATAAAGCCTCCACTATTGAGCACTGCTTCCTCATGACAATTCATTTGAGGCTGCAGTGACATCATTCAATAATTTTGTAGTCCACAATGATAATAGATGTGGACCTCTACTCCTACAAAATCTCTTTGAATAGTTTAGTGCAAAAAGCCATGTCATTGTCAGTGAGAATTTCAGCAGGAGGACCCTGTTCAAAAAACAGGGCCCTTAAATTGCTGATTACACTAGGTGAATAATGTCAATGTAGCTGTTGCCATATGGTGAATCAAGCGAGACTGCACTCTATTAATATCTAATAATGTCTGCCATTGAAGTAGGTAATGTTCACTCCCAATCAAGTCCATGTATCATCAACATCCAAATTTTCCCTTGGCCATCATGTTGGCAGTGGGGCAATAGACTGACATTCTCAGCATTCCTTAATTACTGTTCTAGCTACTACTTTTGACATTATAGGATCAATCCACCTTATAAAGTATAGGATCCTTTTGATACCAGGAAGTTCACTTGACAATCTACAGTTCTTATCTGGTCGACGATGCTCTTGCTTATTGGTATTGTACAGATAACTTCTATGGGCTCTGTCTCTTTCTTTATTGTCTAAGGCCCCTCTGTGGCACTCTTGTCAGCTTATCAGCATGGTTCTAGTTGGATTTAACCAATGTCATGTTCACAGATAAGTTACACTCATCAGTTAACTGTGTTTATATGCTGAATGTCATTCTCTCAACACAACCAGCATTCATCCTCCACAACATTCCCTTTTACATCAAGGGACACTCCAGTTGTGAGGGAACTTGCATTGGCTCATACTTCAAACTGGTGTCTGTCGACACACCACTTCCCCCATGTGAGGTTGTCCTGTTATACTTTGGTAACTATATCCATGATCATGCTTTTCAAGGAGGTGTCCATTACTCTATCATTCCAGCCGGATGTAACTGCAGTCACTCTGCGTTTAATGAAGGCAGGTGCAACACAAAGCCATCCACAAACTCAAATGTGTCCCATCAATTTCTTGCAAAGGGAAAATACTTTTCTGCATGTCAAAATCTCAGATACTTGAGGTATGTCATTTGCATGCTTTCAATAAAGGGTGTTCTGTTCCTTCCAGACTTGTAAAAGCCAAGTATTTGTGCACCATTCTCCACACATTCTATGTCCTTGCATGTCATTACAAAGTCAGCGAGATGTTGCCTTACACATTCTGCAGATAACATTTGTTCATCAACATATATGTCATCATTATAGGCTGAAGGGGCCTGTCAAACAGACATATCTTTTGCCAGTACAGTATCCACAATGGCTTTCATGACAGACAGTGCTACAATGAGTTCAAATCCCAATTTTGTCAGGCAGTAGCAAAATAAGTGCATGTAACCATAAATTCTACTCTGTTTCTTTTTTTACTTCTCACCTCTGGAACTCTCTTCTGGTTTTTTGCTTCCCTGCCACTTTTAATGCAACATCAATTGCCATCTTCTATCATCTTGAATCCTGTTCTTCTGTTGCTCCTTTTCCATACTTAAGTCTTCTTATTCTCTTTCACTCTCAGTATTCCCTGGCATTAAACTTTTCATAGTTTATCCATAATTTTAATTTGAATATATATATCATCTTATAAAATATAAAATTAAACAGACAGACCTTGTTACCTAAATTTAACAAAACCTTTTTTAAATGAATTTATTCTCTCTAAATATACATATAAATCATGTAAAAGCAATCGCTAAAATTGTTGTATCCTTGAGAAGGGTCACAATATACAAGGTTGTTACTCAAGGAGAAAGAACAACCAACACAATAGTAGAGGGAAAAAAAGAAAGGGCTATTGCAATAGAGAGTACAATAAGTGGATAGACAGAAATTAGTAAGACATTAAGATAAGGTGCTGGTGAATGCAGTGCTCACTATATATAGTTCTCTGTATTAGTAAATCCACATAGGGAAAAGTGGATGCAGGATATATTATTACAACAATACTATTTAACAAAAACCAGTTACATGCTAACAACAAACTAGATGAAAAAAAAAAATTCTAAAATACCTAAATATAAAAAAAATAATTACAAAAAACCTAATACATTGATATATATAACCTCACAATAAAAACAAATTAAACTCATGACTGAATTCACTTGGAGAATGTCTCTGTAATGATAATACATTCAAGCAGTACACACATTGGTTAAACAACTACTACATTGTCATACCAATTAACTTTCCACTTATCTGATAATAGTTCACTTAAATTGCATATCACAAATCAGCACAAAAATCTTTATCAATATCACACAAACTGTAACAAATGACCAGAAATATTAAAAGCATTAATCATCAAGGAAGAAACAGTCCAATGTTGGTAAAATTTGATCAAATTTAGAAACAAGCATACTAAAATATATGACATAAATAGAAAATGACACAACATAAACTGATACAATACTCTAAAAAGAACATCATGATATGTGAAACACAATATTTAAAAAAACAATGAAAGTAACATTTATAAAAAAAGAATTTTAAATAATTATTTCCTTTTTTTTTATATTTCATTATACAGGTCGTGACATTACAGATGAGGTCCTCAAACGGTCAAGCATTTTACCAGCTTGTGAAACTGGATTAAATATAAACTTTGAATACAATATATCTTACATTCCTGGTGTAAGTATAGCATTGAATAAAGTTTTGCTTTTTGGTCTGGTAAAACTCCTAATCATGCACTAATCTAAGAAATTAAAGTTCTGATCTCAAAAAGAAAACAAAAAAAAATCTCCCAAGACAAATTTTCTTTATTAAGACTCTTGAATTTACAGATCAGTAGATTTAATTTACACTGTTTTAAAAATAAAAGAAGGTATGTACTCAATCAAGCAAGTGGCTCTACTAAAATATAAAATTTAAAGTAATAAATAAGGAGAGTCTTGAAAAAATATAATGGAACAAACACAGAACAATAGCCAGCAGGATTTTCACACTAAAATTAATTTACATTTCATGGAAAGGATCATTGGTGGGTAGGTGGGTGGTCTACCCACCACATCCCTGGTGGCAGGCCTGAATAAATGACTGTATAATAATGACAGTATAGATCATTATCATTTGTAAAAATGCTACTTTTTTTTATCTATTTCTGAAGCAATCAAAACATAGCATTAAAAATACATTCTCTTAAAATTTATAATGATATAAGGGGAGGCTGAGAAATTCTTAATACAGTTTGCTTTCTAACATCTCATGAAATAACCAAACAGCAGATTTTTTAAGTGCTTCATGATCAGTCTGATAAATTTTTATCACTACTTTGTACCACAGCAAAAATAATTCATTTAAAAATATTTAGTTTAATATTTAATTTAATATTTGATTTAAAAACAAATATTTAGTTTTTAGTTTTGACCTAACAACTGTTAAAAATTGTTTATGGCAAGATTTTGAAATAGATTTTGATATTTTTAAAAAATTAATATTACATATTTTTTATTTTTTTCTTGATATAGGTTTATGAATGGAAGCCAAATGCTCAATGGAATAATGCAACTGCATTTAAATTTTGTACACAAAAACTTGCCTCAGTTACTTTGCTGTGTGGAAATTTACCTGGAGTAAACATTCAAGAAAGTATATCTTCCTGTGTTGATGACATTAAGGTAACAAATATCTATACTTTTTCTTTTATGTGTGTTATTACCTTTCAGAACATTGGCAATCATAGCTATCCAAAAGATTTTGCTATCTATTCTACTCCCTGTTCTGCAGCAATCCTTATGTAGGTTACTTACTGTTCCTCTTGCCTTCAGTATGTCTTCTGAGTATCAAATTCTCCAAGCCCTTTTTTGTTATGTGGTAAAAAAGTTCCAACTGTTTCTTTTGACACTTTTACCGTCAAAATAGTCAAATGTAACTGCCAATTCTAACATTTTTTTTCTCACACTTCCCATCTATGGAACTCCCTTCCTGCTTCCTTGATAGCTACAATCTTCGAAAGTTTAAATACAATATCAATTGCCATTTTCTATCTCTCTAATTCCCATCCACATCTTATCCTTTTTTTGACATCCCCTGCACCTCTTTCCTTCTATTGATCCCATGAGTATTAGATTCCCCAAACCTTCTGTTTCCATTACGTATCCCAGAAACTTCAGCTGTCTATCTCTGATGCTGAGTATGTTTCTTTTTTGTTTGCATCCTCTGCAAAACCTTGTCGTTGCTTATATATTCAGTCCATGGTATCCTCAACATCCTTCTGTAGAACCAAATTTCTGTTGCTTCATGTTTTTCCTTCATCTGTTGCTTCGAGCTTTTCCTTCAATCTTGGAGATTGTCCAACATCCGCTACCATATAGGAGGACAGACATCACAAAACAGTCAACTACTCTTTTCACAATTACTATATCACCAAATTCACAAACCAAAGCTTTAATCCTCTCGGCTATTGTCCTATGAAACTTGTTTTTACACACACAGAGACACACAGATTTTAATGCCATTTGTACAAACAATGATGGGCAAGACAGATACATGTGAAGTCTACTCAACCAATATAAAAAGAACAACACAAAAATTAAAAATACCATAATTTTCTTTTTTTCCACCTCCATATTTGATTCTCTGATAAAGCATAAATAAAAGCAAAACATTTTAGATTTATAAATGTTTCATATTCATTTCTTATCCTATCATTCTGTTTAATCCCAAGTCATTCATTCATATATATATATATATATATGGTTTCATTTTAAACCAAATTAAATTTTACATTTAATAAATTAAAGATGGCATCCCAGATTTATCATTTATATTAATAAATATACATAAATATAAAATGTAAATGCAAGTTCTACTTCAGCAACTTCTTTTCTCGGACTTCCCACCTGTGGAATTCCCTTCTGTTTACTTGCTTCCCTGACAGCTAAAATCTCCAAGAATTTAAATGTAAAGTCAATAGTCATCTCCTATCTCACTGAATCCTCTCTCTCATGCTTTTTTTCTCCCTCCACTCTGCTCTCATCAGTATTCTCATCCTTCTCTTACCCTATTCCTGATACCCTCTGTCACTCTTTCTTGTAGCTTTCCTCCTATGTAACCCCCTGCACAACAGTGGCAGTAAAATACCTTGCTTGGTGTGATATGATTTACAAAAAAAAAAGGATCTGTAGCATGACTCGGAATTTGCCCTTTAATATTAATTTATCTTTTATGATTTTACTTTCTGAATCCATGTTTAAGTTTCAGTGTAAACCAAATTAAATCCATTTAATAAATTAAAAAAAATGACATCCCAGATTGATAGTTTATAATGACCATGAACAATGCAAGAACCAGAAATAAAAATTCAAATTTAGAATTGGTCCTCCATATTGTGTGGCTTTTAAGCTAGTATTTAATAAAATAAAAATAAGTTTGAATATAATAATCAATTAACGCAATCTCATCAAGTGTTTTATTGCTTTGCAGATTACTGATGACAGTTCTTGGGCCCTTGATGCATTAGACAATGTTATTTTGCAATGTATGCAATATTTCAAACGCAATGTCACCCAGTGGGTTACTAAAGGAAATGATACCATGTTGTCATTTGGTAAATTCCCCAACCTGTGCATTAATGAGTGCAGTGAAAATGGAAAATGCATAAATGGTAAATAACTTTATCAGTTCAATCTTTCTCACAATGTCTGATGTACTTAGAAAGTAAATTCTGAAGGAACAAAAGAAAAGTGTCCCACAAATTCAAAGACTAAATAAAGTTAAACATTCTACTAATATAAAAAAACTGTAGCAAATCAATTATGAAACTAATTCATTTTAAACTGTAGAGACCCTAATCCCAGAAGGATCCTTGAAACAACTTTTTTTAATGAGTGAATTTTTCAACAAAATTAATGTCTTAGTTTTAAAAAAAGTGTTTATAAAAGTCAGATCATTTTAGTGATAGAATCAAAAGTCAATGAGTGGAAGTAGTTACTGTTGGCCTTAGAATATGCTCTAATACTCATTTCATATAGCTTCAAACTTTCCTTATAATTGGTCAAATTTTAGGCAAGAATCTATTCATAGCCTACATTTTATCAGTTGGATCTTGAATCTATTGTTGCTGGTTGCGAAGGGCTCCCTTCACCATATTGAAGTTTCAGAGTCCCCAAAAATATAGCCTTGGTATTCTTTATTGTTTTAAAAAGATACTTTTAAACTTTTAATAAAATAAATTATTATAAATTATCATAAACAAAATTACACTGTCAGTTGGATCTTGAATCTATTGTTGCTGGTTGCAAAGGAGCCACTATATCTATTCAAGCTCCAGGGTCCCCAAAAATGTACCCTTGGTGAGTTTTGTTTTAAAAAGATACTTTTAAAATTTTAATAAAACTATAACAGATGAAGGTAGTTGGTACTTTTTTTTAAAATGTCCAAACAAAGCCAAAAAATTAATTTTCATAAACTTATGATTAATTAAAAATTATAAATTAATCTTATAAATAAACAATTAAATAAATAGTGTTTAACATTTTTTATTTTAGCCTTTTGAGTAAAAGTTTTTAATTCAGTTAAATATGTTATGGTTTTATTAAAATTATATAAACAGCTTTTTAAAAAACAAAAATTATCAATGGTGTATATGTTAATAGTGGTGTCAAAAGAAAAACATCCTTGTGATTTATGGGAATTTTAAAAAAGTAGATAAATAAATGGATTACAATAGCTATAACAATGATGTGCTTAAAATTATCTTCTTTCCTTTTTTCTTAAATGGAATATTAAAGTAATAATCTTTTACATTACAGGAGAATGTTCTTGCACAGCCCCCTATGGTGGTTCTGACTGTTCCATTGACACTTCTGCTCCACTTATTGTCAACAAGATTGAACCCCCATTCACTGATCTGCAAAAGAATATGTCTAAAATTAGCATCACAATCACAGGTGGACATTTCCTCCAGTCAGAGAAATATTTCTGTTTTTTCTCAAAGGCTAATGTAAGTTTTAAATTCTCAACTCTCTCTCCATATTATGCCAAATTACATTTAAATTGATAAAATACTGGAACAATTTAAACTAATTTTCATGAAATACATAATCTTTTCACTGTTATAATGAACATCATCAATTAAACAACATTAATCAGAATTCAGATTTGCTAGAAATAATTTCACCATTGTTTGTCCATCAAAAGAGACAGATGTATCAGAGATTTGACAAGTAAGGTCCCAGCCACCAGGTGCAGAATCATGCCTCAAAGAATGTCAGTAGCTTTCCCTAACATTTAAACGTGGTTGATCAACCTCAACGGAACTTATATAAGTTGCCCTTTCAAGAAAAGATAGAGTTCGTCACAGCCACATGAGAAGAACCATGTTGGAAGAAAATTTTCTTTCATGCCAACATTGTTATAACAGTGTAGGTTGTAAGGGATAGAATAAACAAAGATTAAAATTTCAACAATATGTATTAAGTGCAAAGAATAGATGTTGAGCCATGCTATCTGTCATCAGCAAGGAGTGCTATTTATAAATGTGACTTAACAGGTACATCTTCCTAGGAACATCTTTTTTCTTTTTTTTTTTTTTTTGCAACAATGTTTATGACTGCATGTTAGATTTCTGATATTTGTTTTGTGTACCAGATGTGTTGCTTGGAGCCCCTGCACAGAAGATGACTTTTTTTTATTTTGGTGTGTGGTTTCTTAGTGCTCATATCTGGCCAACATGTCCAGTTAAATGTATCTGTGAATCAGAAAAATCTTGATTGAAATAGTATAACAACAATAATTAACAAATTCCTGATGTTAATAAGAATTACATCATTTATGAAAGTTTGTATTTTTTTTAGGTATTGCAATCATAATGTTACATATTGAATTTAATGATATAAACAATAATGAATAGGAGGTAATTATGAAGATTTTGTTTTTAAAAAGATGTTTAGTAAAAAATGTTTATATTCCTGAAATAAGGTATTGTAATTATTTACACTATTTACATTTTTCACTTTTGGTTGTTATAATGGAACATCCTATCATCCCCGACAGTTGACTCACCAGAGCGATTAAGAAGTAAGGAAGTACAAGACGATTCAAATTCCATTCCCATTCTGTCTTGACTTACCATTTTATTGAACTCTCTGTTAATTGTACATTTCCGTACAATAAAATCTGTTATTTGTTTGCCCTTTACGTGTTGTGTAAATCTTTCTACTGGGAATTTACCTTGTTTATATTGTTCCTGCAATTTAACAGTGATGACAAAGATGAGATCCCGATACATAGAAACCATTGAAAATGACGAAGAAGTACTGATGGAAGTGTTATACAACACTTTCCAGATTCATCCCCCCATTAATAGTGAAGTACCGATAAAGGTAACATTGACTCTAAAAATTGCTGATTCTCCAAAATCAGAAGGTATAAGAACTTGAAATGTGAGGAGAAAAAGTGATAGGAAAAGGAAAAGGATTAACCGCCTATGTCCAAACCCAAAGAGAAAAAAATATTAAAAGCAAAATTCTAGGGAAGAATTTAGCTCAGGGGAAGGTGTTATCATAGAACATCCTATCACCCCCAACAGTTGGCTCACCGAAGGTATTAATAAGTAAGGAAATACAAGACAATTCGACTTCTGCTCCCATTCTATTTTGACTTACCATTTTATTGAACTCTCTGTTAATTGTACTTTTCCGTACAATAAACTGTTATTTGTTTACCCTTTACATGTTGTGTAAATCTTTCCATTGGGAATTTGTTATTTATATTGTTCCCGTGATATAACAGGTTGAATCCATTGACTTGACCTAAAGAGTTGTGAGGTGAGCAAAATCTTTGAGAGTTGAGTTGCGATAATTAATACTGGGTCATCTGGAAGAAGCCAGGCTTGTGGAACTAGAAAAATCTATCCCAATGGGCGAAATACATGGTTCTGTTTGAAAGTCCAATTACCTGAAGAAGTCTGGAGTGTACAACAACTGAAACTTCATGAATATCGCAACAAAAATGAGGACAACACTTTGAAAAATATAAATAGTGTAAATAAAAAAGTGTTACTTATAAAAACTCAGGAAATATATTGAGGTTTTGTAATTATCTTCCTTTGTAGCTAACATCAGATGGGCAAAACTACAGTCAACCAGGACTGAAAACAGAATTTAAAAAGACAAACGCCATTTTCATCAGCTTTGAACAGATTCAATGCATGCTGCCTTCCACTGATTCTTACTACTTTTATATCTCGTCAAATAACTCTAAAACTGATTCATCAATCCAGCTCTATCAAGTCTTTAGCACAACATGCTTCAAATGTACCTCACCTGGTAATTGTGTCCTGATGATTGTAAGTATAAATTTTCCTTTTTTTAAACTGTTTATTTGCTTATTTTCATCTACTGGCCTGAATATTTAAGAAATATTATTTAGGAAAACAATTTGCCCTCTGGCCAGATTCACACCTGTGTTTCCTTTGCTGTTGCAGTTGATAGCTAATATTATCAGTATATCATGTTTTTTTTTTCATTTCCTCGATCAGATTGGAAGTGGCCATGTTAGTTTTCTTGATAAGTCTGAAAGAAAGATGACAATGTTAAAATCTAATGCATGCTATGTAACATTGTGTTAGGATATCTTCCATTTATAGATCATTAACACTTTTGCTACTGTGGACATACTTATACATCTGTACAAAACTTATGTTGCCTTTTGTTGACATATATGTACATGTTCAAGATGTAATTATACATCTTCATGAAACTTAATTGCCTGCTGTTGACACACATGATGCGATGAGTAAATTGTCACCATTTTATATTTTTAATTTTACTCTTGTGTGTTTGTTTTTGTCAACTGCAGAGTATAGTAGGGCACCGTTCATAAGAAAAAGAGCACCATGATGCAGTTTGCACTAACAAAAATTTGGAAACAACATGCTTTGCTTGGTATTCACACGAAAAGCCTCAATATGAATATTTTGGTGTGCTTGGGTGTCATTCTGAGGACAGTACATAGGTTTCAGAATATCCAGTCAACATCATGATGTTTGGAGAGACTATGAGGGATAGTGACATTATACGCCCATTCATCTTCCCACAGGGCTTCAGCCTCAACACAGAGGCATACATCAAGTGCCTTGAAAAAGTAGTGCTGCCTTGGGTTAAGAGGATGGCTGCTGGAAGACCCTATGTCTGTCAACAGGCTTTTGCATCATGCTACACGCACAAGAAAAACCAGTCATAGCTGTCAAACAATTTTTTCAACCACATCACCTCTAACACCTGGCCACCTAACTCCCCAGATTTCAACCCCCTTCATTATTATGTCAAGTGCAGTTGAGTGAGAGACCAACAAAACACCTTGTGACACCAAAGATCAACTAAAGGCAAGGATTCTGGCAGCATTCACCAACTTAAACAAGGAGACTATCTAGAAGAGCTGCAGGTGATTCTGAAATTGTCTGGATTCTGTGGTAGAAGCAATGATGATTTATTCTTTAGGATTTCAAGATATTTTTGTGTGATCTTGGTAAAATTATATTTGTTAAAATGAGATGTCAGTGTCCTTTACATTTTTGCTAAATTTAGACAACAATTTCTTCAATGCACTTTGTATATGTACATTTTCAAGACATACATCTTTATGAAACATACATTGTCTGCTGTTAACATATATGTACATTTATAAGACACTGAAATGTTGGTCCCTAGAGTTTGTGTTATAAACTAAGTGGTATTTAGTGCTATTTCAAAACCATCTTAGACATATGATAATGTAAAATACAACCTGTTTTGTCATATATTTTTATTACATTCTGTTATAGATGTTATTTAGCTTATGTACTGCAGAGTATCCTATTGAAACAAAAATGGCAACCCACATAAAAAACAAATTGTCGTCAGTGTCTTAATAATCATTTGTTTCTTGTAAATGGCAATTTTCTATTTTTCTCAACATGGGCCAGCACAGTCAGGCAATAATGCAGCAATCAAAGTGTTAAAGGTGTATTCTCAGATCTGTTTCATTCTTTATAGCCTTCTACTTTTTATCAATGTGATTTATTATTGATAATAACGTTTCTCTTTATGCACAACATAAGAAAAATAAATAAAAATAGTATATTTGTATCATTTTTAAAAAATCTGTTTATAATTTTTTACTTTTATTCTATTCAGAAAAAATATTGTTTCATTGAAAGCAAATGTTATGAATTGGGCACCAAGAAGAAAGATGACAATAACTTTGTATGTGATCCAAGCAAAAATATATTCAGTTGGATTGACGTTCGAGGTAATTATGAAAAATCAGTTCTTGATGTTTTAAACTCTGAATATACAGTAATATCTTCAATTATGTGGCTTTACCTTGCAGCGTTAATGAAGAAAATCTTTAAAAGCTAATATAAGTTAAGATTTGACAAAATGAACAAATTTGTGAACATGTTAGAACATATTTTATTAATTTATCAATTTCAGAAAAAATACAACCTCTTTTTATTGAAAATTTCAAGATACAATATCTACTGATTCAATATCAACTTAAAATAAAATTTAATTAACTTATAAATTAGGGGAAAATATAAATTACACATCATCAAAGACATAACCAGAGGCACAGTGGAGTAATAGTGGCTTGGATTGAATAGTGAATGTAAGACTCGATACATTGTCCTTTTATTTATACATGGCACATGAATGCAGTAGCTTATAAGTCTTATGTCTGCTGCTATATCCATGTGCCAGATATAATTAAAAGGACAATATCTCAAATTTTATATTCACTACAACATCCATGTGCCATGTATAAGTAAAGAGACAATGTATCAAGTAGATAATTCAAATAGCAGTCAAAGTAATGGGTGGCTCTAGTCAAAGTAGGCAGAGGAGTAACCAAGAAATCTTCCTGTCTTTAGATAATGATGCATGAAATTGTAAAACAGTTTTGCAAATCATCTCAACAATTTGTAGATTATCAAAAAATTGGATTACACTTTTTCTGTTTTCTTCATTTCCTTTACTTTTCTTTAAGTTGAATATTTTTACAAGACCAAATTTTGATTCCATCAAAATTCCACAACCTCATATCAATAATAACACATCACAGTTAAGATTTTCAGTTGCCTACACAAGTAGATGTCAATTATACCATTTTTAAAGACATAGATATCTACTTAAATATATGTATCTAGTAAATATAACATTTATAGTGATAAAAATCTTCTAGTGTAATTTATGTGGATTTTTTCTTTTTTACAGATTATCCAAACTTATATGCTGATGTCAAATTAAATACTTTATTGGATGAGAAAAATGACACACATCCCATGTTTCATTTCATTTGTGAATGGGGACAAGCACTTGAAAATGTCACTAACCTATCAGTTTTCTTGAGCTGGTATGTAAATGGAAATTTGGTGAAAAACGTCTCTGTTAATAGCAACACAAAGTCTTCAGTTATTTCACAGAAGGATTTGCCTCAACTTAAATATGGATCAATGGTAAATTCTTAAATCTTTTTTTGATTTTTGTATCATACCACATTTTTTCACATGAGCAATATATGACATGTTTATCATAGTACAGTAGAATCTTGCAGTACAAGTTTAATTCATTCCCAGACCAAGTTTGTATTGTATTACAAAACAATTTTCCCTGTTGAAATTAATAGAAAAATAATTGAGTTCTGGCTTCCAAAAACCATCTAAAAATGCCTATTTTTAAGGTTTTAAGCAGAAAGCAACAATAAAATATAATAAAATGTTATTTCTTTGAAATCAATTATGTCAGCTAGCAATGTATGTGATTGCTTCCCTTTACCTCAATCATCAACCACCATTGTGTATGACAGTCAATCATACTGCAAATTTTTACTCATTGTATGATACAAAAATTTTTACAAATGGCTGCTCGTAAAGCAAGTTGTTCACACAATAGTGGACTCGTACTACAAGGTTCTACTGTACTTCAATTAAATTCCTGAAGATTTTCTGGATATTATAGTAATAGAGAATGAAAAGGGAGACACAGAAATTCAAAAGTGTATAGCAATAGCAAAATATGCCTTCCATAAACTAAGCAAAGTATTTATAAATAAGAAAATATAACTAAAAACAAAGAAAAGAATAATGAACAGCTATGTAATATCTAATGTTGCTTATATGGTAGTGAATGCTGGACAATATCTTCACAAATAGAGCAGAGACTCAAAGCCAATATGTTTTTACCAATGAATGCTGAGAATATCATAGACAGTATATGTGAGCAATGAGAAAGTTTTTAAGTAAACTAGGAACTACAAGAAAATATAATCAAGAAAGTTTTGGAGAATTTAAAACTTGCAAGCCAAGAGAAGCAAGAGAAATACTTACTAACATACTTGCCAAGTTTATATGAATGGACAACAGGACAGAGGTGGATGGAATCTGGTCAAAAGTTATCAAGAGCAACAAAAGACAAGATGTTATGGAAAGCCATGATCATCCATGTCCTGAAGAGATATGGCATATAAAAGATTTTAATATTATTGGGGGGGGGGGTGCTTTTTTTTTTTTTTTTTTTTTCTCAATCAGTGCCCGCCAATATTATAAAATAGAAAATAATGATCAATCTTCTATGTACCGTATCACTTTCAAACTGGACAATCACGGTTCTCCACAACTTCCTATCATTTGTAGCTCTTAGAAAAATTTGTTTTAATACCAGCCCATCTAATCTCTGTTCTGTCCTTCATTCACACATACTCATGAGATATGTTATTTGTTGTTTTCCTCTGTCTCTTTTGTTCTCAATAGGTTCTGTTGGCGTTAGATTCGCCAAGCAGTTTTTCCTTCTTATGTATTCAAAAATTTCAACTGTCACTTTGTAATTTGAAGTATATGTACTTTTTGTTTCCATTTTCTTTAAAACTTGCTTATTACTTACATATTAAGTCTATGGTATACTCAACATCCTTCTGTAGAACCACATCTCTGTCGTCTCAACTCTCCTCTTCATCTGTGAGGAAATTGTCCAGCTTTCACTGCTATATTGAAGGACTGATATTATATAACAGTTCAGCACTCTTTTCTTCGCTTCTAATAAAATTTTCCTATTTCTTTCTTAACATATTTTCTGTCTTCTGTTAAAACACTTTTGAGATATTTCAATTTTTGTATTTGTTTCATTTTAGTATTTCCAATTTTGCAGTTTACATCTCCAAGCCCTCCTTTCTCATTACATGTCTTAGAAACTTCAAAAAAAGACAGCTGCAGTTTCTGGGACACATATTAAGGAAGGAGGGCTTGGAGAATCTGATACAGGTTGCGTAAAGGGAAAAAGTAAGAGGGGAAAACAGTACATGAAATAATTGAAATAAGTAAATAGATGGCAGAGCAGGGTTTTGGAGAAATAACAAGACAAAATATATTAAGAGCTATTAGGGGCAGGAAGATGTAGAGGACCATGATTGCCTTTGTCCTGAGAGAATATGTCACATAAAAGATAAGTTTACATCTTAGGATGTTCCTTTCATCAATGATCATTTTCCATACAGATTGTACATAAGAAGACTGTAGAATAAAATGGCTGAAGTATTGTAGTAATAACAAAAATAAGAGAAAGAGGAGATCAGAATTTTTTTTCTGTAATCATTTCACTCCAAGCAAAGCAGGATTGCAACTGGTGTGCAAGGGGTTACAGTAACAGAAAATGTCGAGAGGGATGTCAAAGAAAAGATAAGAGATGGACAAGAATCAAGGAGATAGATGGCAACTAACATTGCATTTAACTTTTTAGAGATTGTAGCTATCAGGGAAGCAAGTTAATGAAAGGGAGTTTCACAGGTGGCATGTAAGAGTCACAGAAAAATTCCTTTAAGTTTTGATTTCGAATCACACTCGCTCTGCCGTCAGATCTTTTTCTGCCTTTTCCGTCTTAGGCAATGCTGAGTTATATTGCACAAGGTCGTTTTTGATTGGTTAGTTTCTGATTGGCTGGTCAAGCCATTCAGTATGAGCAACCACTCATATAGATGGAACATGTCTCCGCGAACTTCTTTTTGTCATGTCTAGTCTCGCAAGAGGCAGCCATGTTTCTTTCTCTCCCATCTTGGCAACACTCACCTAAATATGGACCTACATGTGAGACAAGTCCTTGCATGCTTTGCTCTATGAGGTAAGTCCCTTCTTTTACCACATGGCAAGTGCGAGAAAAGAAACAATTAGAATAGAAGAGGTGGTTATATTTAACTATTTCAAGGGTAAAAGAGTTGGACCTTGATACCGATCTAGTAGCAAGTTTAAAAACATGTGATCAGGGAACCAGGGGAAAAAAAAATTTGGTCAGAGGAGTTGTCATGAAAATACTTGTAGAAACAACAGCAGGAAGACACATGATATTGGTGATAAAGTGACTGAAGGTGTGCTGATAAGTCAGAATAGATTATATTGCAGATTCTTACTATCTAAAACTGTTTTCTAGCATTTTATAACCTGCAAAGTGTTAATAAGCTGTAGAAAACAAATCAATCAATATAATTACTATTATTTGGTATTATTTAATAACTTTTCTCAAAATTACAGAAAATATCATTATTTGGTATTAGTCTTTTTATTCAACTTATTTTAAGGGCTCTATAGTTTGCATTGTGAAAATATACATCATGAAATTCCTGGTTTCTGTTTTTGTTTCTATGTTTGTATTGATTAGTACTATGGTATTGAATGAAAAAAATATATGAGGATGATACAATGTTTTAAATGAAAGAGCAAACATTTTACATAAAATTTTTCACTTTTTTCTTTCTGTGCAGGTGTTTTGTGGCCTTTCTGCATGTGACATAGCAAAGTGCCCCAATAAAATGAGTCCACTGGTTAAAAGTAATAATTTTATACTTGAATTCAAAGTAAGTGATTAAAATTACATGATTAAAATGAATTCCAAAAGTTACTGTGATTTTTTAGAGCAATATTTGTTTGAATGGCTTGATAACCAGTCTTGAAATTATATTGAGTAGAATCTAAACAACATCGGAATAGGACTTTTAACATTAAAGACGCAACTCTTTATACCAATTCATGACGGGCATATAATCTCTAGAAGCAGTTTACATGCATATATTATATATGTCTGTGTGGCACTTTCCTTTTGAAAAACCTGCAAAAAAATGAGAAATCTTCAGAGCACTCAAAATAAACAGATATCCATTTTCAAAAATAGCTAAGTATGTAACATCACTGTTAATGAATAAATAAATCAAAAATATTATTTCAATGTATATTGAAAAGCTTTTTTAAAAGTATTTAAAATGGAGCACTCTCATACATAACAAAATTATTGTACAAATAATAGAAAGTGTGAACATAGGAATCAGTACTGCATTGATGGAATCAATTTCAGTGTGATCTTTAAATCAACTTGGTCAGCAGTGCAATCACCATGCAGTGTTTATTCTTATGTCCATATGTGTATATATGAATAAATGCTCCATCTATAATACTGACTACTCTTCCTTTATAAATATAGAAAATTTATATATATATATATATATATATATAAAAACTCAGCACATCATCTAAAATAGTTACAAACTATAATTTATTTTGACAGGTAAGTTTTTGTTACTTATCTTCAGACCATAGAGTACATTTCAAACTATATTTTGCGATCTGCTGATGATGTGAGTTTTAGTGACACTTATTGAAATGATCATACAATCTTGGAAAATTTTATTTATTTAGATGTTTATATATATATATATAGAGAGAGAGAGAGGGAGAGCGTGGGGGGTAAAGGAGAGGATAATCCAAAATTATCTATTTAACATAAAATATTAGAGATAGCTCTATATAGAGAGTTCAATGGATATTATCCAGAATAATATGATATACATAAAGGAAAACTCAGCACATCATCTAAAATGGTTATAAACTATGATTTATTTCAGCAGCTAAGTTTTTGTTACCCATCATCTTCTTGCCATATTTTTTCTTTTGACCCAAATTATCTTACTATAATGTTTATGATCGACAATAATGCAAGTTAATTTCACTCATTGAAATGGGCATACAATCTTGGAAAATTTATTTTTAATATATATATATATATATATATATATATATATATATAGGCTCTGTAAATAAATGATTTTAATTATATTGAGCCCTCTTGCTAGATCAGTTTTAATTTTTGATTTTTAATAATTAATATTAATAGGATCTCCTTTTGGATTTTACTTTCAAGCCCCTTCCTTTTAGATATATATATATAAGTACTAACTTAGTAAGTAAAAGTACTTACTTACATGTATGTATGTATATATATATATATATATATATATATATATATATATATATCATGAATCTAATAAAATTTTAGCAAATTAATTTTAATCATATTGTTTTATAATTTAACATTTTTAAATATATAATATTTTTTAGATATTAGATTTTATAGATCCACTGTTAATTTTAATTAATTGTTTAGTAACTATTTACATAAATAGGCAGAAGAATATGACTTTCCAACTGTTGATTTAGATTAGGATTTAACTTCTAATAAATGTTCATATAAGTTGACTAATTGTTTTCATATTTGCTGACAAATCATGTTATTTGTTTTAGGTACTTGACAAAAGCGTTGTGACAGTCGTTGAAGGTGGCAATAAGGGAATTGTTGAAGTTCAGTCTTCATTTCCTCCATTCCTAATCTGTGATGCCAAGACACCAATTAACAAGTGTACAATGACAATCCAAATCTCCTTTTCCGAAACAGCTAAAGATCTTAAATGCCCTGGATCTAATGTTGTCATCCCACAAGCTGTAGCCAAATGGAAAGTAACTCGAAAGAATGAGGGTAGCTGCCAACTTATACTGTCTTGCTACAACTGGAGATTGGTACACCAAGTGCTTATTAGTGCAACTGTTGACCTGACCTATGACAAAGACCAACAACGAAAATTAAACATCATTGCAATTCCATGGCAAAATAGAACTCATCAGAGAAACATTGTTGTTGATACAGTACAAGTATGTTCATTTTCTGTCTCTTTTTATCTAAATCTGTGATTATTTATATTACTTACATGTGGACTACTGTCCTCATCTTTGTTGTTGTCATCATCACATTTCAATTGTTGTGCCCCTTGGGCTTCATCAGGTAACCTTCAGCAAATTTCAAACTGAATCCTTTAATTTATGGAGATAGTGGTCTTATTCTGCGGACCATGTCTAAGGATATCTAGTTTTTATTTAGTACTACTCAGTTATTGCTCATCCCATTTCCAGTGAGTCCAAGTACACGCTGCTTAACCAAGAGATTGAACTCACTATGTCACCAAATTCATTTACCAATACTTTAATACTTAAAGCAAAAAATAACTGTGCAGTACTAAATGATATACTAAAAAACTAACTAGACAATATATCCCTAGACATAGTCAGTGGAATGAGAACAATCTACCCCTGTAGATTAAATAAAAGTTCGGTTAACTATAATCTCTATTCCAATAGTTTTTCTTACACTTCTTGTTTGTGGAACTTTCTACCAGTTTCTTGCTTCCCTGCCACCTACATTCTTAAAAAAAATTAAATGCAACATCAATAGCAATCTTTCATCTACTTGTTCTTTTACTGTCTTTTTTTTTTCTCACTAAAGACTTCTTATTCTTTTTCACTTGAAGTAACCACTTACATCTTGGTGGCATTTGTTATATTCTAAGTAGGGATTGTAATTGTATACAATCAATATTGATTCTAAAGTTCAAGTACCATAGTATTTAGACATGTGCCCATGATGCAGTGAAACGTGATACAAGGTTGAGTTTAATATGAGTTTGTTGGTAGTACCATGGAAATATTCTCAAGCTCCCTTAGCACTTTCCCATTTTGGGGGCACCAGGCAATAAGCCCAGCCTTCTCTTGAAGGAGAATCATTCTCTTGGGCTGGACTCCTAGAGTTTCAGCTAATAATATTGGGCCTCATATAACAGAGTGGAAGATGAGTGAACTCCTACATGGTTTAGTCATATGAGGCATTGCTTGCACTACTGGCAACAGTACAAGAACTAATGCAGTCTAATTAACATTGTTATACCTTATAACTCATATATTCATATACAGGATGATTGAAAAGTAACTCTTCATTTTAAAACGTTTATAATTTATTTATTAACTATAATTTTTACAAGAAATGGATAAGAGAGAAAAGCATTTAGTATGAGGTTTTATTTAAAATTCAATATGGGTACAAGGTTTGGCTACCTGCTTCTTGACACACCCAGGAATCACATCACCTGATTTTAGCAAGAACACTTGTGGGATGGAAGACGTAACTTTCTGTATTCATCCTTAAATTCATCTGAAATCTTAGGTTTGGTATAGAAGACTTTCTCCTTTAACCAACACTAAAGTAAATACTCATATGGTGTTAAATCACAACTCCTGGCTGACCACTCATACAAACCATGACACATCAATCTCCAAAAGAAAGTGGACATTCAACCATTCTCAAACAACAATAGCAAAATGTGGAGGGACACCATCTTGCATGAAAATCAAATCATCTTCCAAATACTGAAATCTCGCCAGATTTCATATTGCAGCATGGTAAGGTACCTTTCAGTGTTCATGGTATCATGAAGAAGGAATGGACCCACAATCCTGTCTCAATCCATTTTACACCACACCATTACTTTGGGTTAATTCTGCATAACAAGAGGATCTTTGCCTGCCCAGTAGTGGCAGTTGTGACGGTTCACAAACCCACCAATGTGAAATACTGTTTCATCACTCCAGAGGATATTCTTTAATAAAATTTGAAAAATCTTCATACCAAGCTAACGTATTCTCTCAAAACTCCATGTGAATGTCACCATCTTCAATGGAGAGTGATTGGCATTAGTGCGGCTTCCAAGCATTCCAGTTAAGCTCTTTTTTGAGCATAGTTTGCATTGTGTGAAAGGAGAGCTCACCTTCCTTTGCTGCTTGTTGATTTGACTTTCTTGTGAAACATGTAAACATTTTTGAACTGCTTGCACTTTTTTCTGGTCACTGGACTTTGAAGAGTGATTGATTTTCAGCTACAGACTCTGTAGCCATGAATTTTGTATGACTATTCTTGATTGTCTTTGCGTCAACTTGAGCATGTACTCTTCTCATGGTCCTCCACTATCTTTACACTCAAACTACGGATTTTCAAACTTAATAATATGTTGCTAACTGGGCTCGCTTCTATCATGTAAGATGTTCAGCCATGTTTGTAGAGCTTCTAAATTTCAAACAAAATAATCTGAAAAAACATACAAACAGATTAAATTTTCATGCATTAAAGATAAAACATACAAAATTGCAATAATTCATAATTATTTTAAAGTAAAGAGTTACTTTTAAATCCCCTTGTACATATACTTATTAGTGGTAACATTAACTGATTACTGCTACAGCATTACTTGCTTGGGGTGAAATGATTAGAATCAAAATTTTCAAAATTCCCAGAGAGTTACCCTAATTGACAAGCCCGTGATGAAGGCTGAATTGCATAATGACTGAATAGTTGAGATGATAACAAAGATAAGGGCAATAGTCCACTTGTAAATGATACAAATAATGATAATTCTTCATCCCAGAAATTCAGATATAAATCTACTATATTTAAAATAAAACTTACTATTACTTACACTTGATGCAGCATTAACCCAAGATTAGTTGAATCAGTTCTGTCAAACAAATTTGCCACATCCTGATTGAAAGTTGACTGAGTATAGTAAAGGTTGTATTCATTTGGATATACAAATTCATTGTAGAAGTTTCAGTGGAAATTTACATTCACAAGTGATCCCCAGTTGCATGTATATAAGATTGTGCGATCTGGGCATTTCCTGGAAAGTTAGTCCGGCAGATGCAAACCTTCTTGGGCTGGTTTCAATTCAGTTTCCTTCTCCTAGACTAACTGCCACTCAAGGCTCTAGGACCTAATCTGTCCTGCTATTTTATCTATAGCTAGAGGGAGAAGAGATGGATTGATACCTTTCCAAAGTCTATTAGTATGTAAATAAATGTTAAACTCAACTGCAATTCAAACTTGGCTCTCTTATTCTTTAATGTGAGTCAATAACCATTACTCCACCATGCCTCCAATAAATAAAAAGAACAATTCTAAATAGATTTCTGACATGTTTTGTAACTTCATCATAATTCTACATTATTTTTCTCTATAATGTTTATTTTCCATTTTGGTAAATATAATTTAACTGCATCCAGCTACAGATTACAGAAAAAATTTGCGAATGTTGCTATTGTAAGCATATCTTAGGTATTTTTAACTCTCAGGTGTTTCAAGTCCAGTTTTATTTTTCTTTATTTCCAAAAAAGTTACTAAGATGCCAAGGTTTACCAAGAGTGAATGAGAATAAGAAGATTTTAGTGAGAAGAAATGACAATAAAACAACAAGATTTTGGAAGACTGAGGATGTTCATTGACGTATTCAATTTTTTGAAGATCATAGGTGGCAGGGAAGCAAGAATCTAGAAGAGATTTCCAGAAATGAGAAATGCAAGAAAAAGAGCTTTTAGAATAGAACTTAGTTACGTCAAGTCAAGCTGAAGTCAAGATGCCAAACCAAGATTGATAACATTACAGACTCTTCTTTAGATTTTGTAAAAAAATATCAAGATACACACCCAGAGAACCAGACCAGATATGGCAACAAACTTCAATGCATGAAAAAGATGGTAGATTTATAAAATGTGCAAAATGAATTCAAGCAAGAAAAATTGTCTAGCACGACACAGTGAACCATCTTTTTCTAAGGTGTCCTGACAAACAAGGCAGGATAATTTCTAGAGGGATAAAATATCCTCATTTAAAAAGGCAGTTATTTTAATTTGATGATGTGTTTTGCTTTCAGGTGAATATCATTGATCAAGATAGAAGTGCTCTCTGCAAATCAATCAATGATCCTCATATGACAACATTTGACAAACTGTGAGTAAATATAAATATATTTTTAATGTAATAGCTATTTTTAAAAGTGCTGTTTTATTTAGGAGAGATACTGCATCAATTTATCTATTTCTTTTGTTTCATAATAGCCTTTATTTTTAATTAAACAGCAGTAACAAGATACATGTGTATATCTCAAGATCCTTATTCTATTATTGAAATATAACAAAATTGTAATAAAATGGAAGGAGTTTCTGAAATCAAATCATTGTTACTTCTATAATTAATAACTACAATCTATTTTATACAAGACTTTATTTTCACATTACTTCAGTTTTCCAAAGTGATAACATGTTAAAATTAATTCCTCTGTTCTTTTTTTATTTACTGAATGATTTATCCTCATATATATATATATAAATATATAAACACAAACTTATAAATATACTTGTTTCGAAAACCCTCCGCATATATACGTGGAAGGAAAAAATGGTTGTAAAAAAGAAAGTGCTAAGCACATGAACATCAGCCAAAGTGATTCGGATCGAGCCAGTACGTAGCCCAAAGAAAAAACCTGAGTAATCACCTAACAAAAAAGCGCTCAATACTTAAGCAGAGCAAAATAAGTAAATTAAACCTAGTGAGCCAACAAACCTACCAAGGTTTCACCTAAGCAGATCTTTAGGGAACGTTGGCTGAAGAGGAAATTAACGACGACAAAATAAAGGGAACTCAATAACCCACATGACCAAAAAAAAAGAAAAGGAAGACACCAAACACAAATGGTGGGGGGGGAACTTTTATTAAGAAATCAAGTATTTAAACATTAAAATAAAAAATAAAATATGATAAAACCAACCTAGCGAAGACAAAAACCTAAACCTACCAACGACAACTAAAAAAAATAAGGGGAAAGGCAAACCTACCAAACATACCTAATCTAAAAGCCAAGACTTCCTATGTCTATACTTATTAAGTATTTCTGCTTTAGAATTCAATAAACTGCTTGTGGGTTCAAATGACGCTATTGCAAGTTTTTCCTCCATACACAACCTGCAAAATTTATGGCCTGCTTTAAACTTTGTACATCTTTTTAATATTTCCCATTTTAAAATGGGGTCTATGTTCAGTTCTTGTTTAATCGACCACACATAAGTAGAAACAGTGATTCTGTGTTTATATTTTTCATTGTTAAAGCTACTACTGTGGTTGTAGTATCTTTTTTTAAAACTGTCTTGAGTAACACCTAAGTATATTTTGTGTTCCATATCTTCTACGCTTTTATAAACTTTAACCCGGTAAATGACACAATCTTGCTGGCATTTACCCTGTAGCGGACAGTTGTTCTTAATTCTACAATTACAGCTAGTCATACCTACATTAGTTTTATCCATAACCTTTTTCTTATTCAATCCACTAATGATTTTTCCAATATTTGGCATACAAAAATAACGGAGTTGTATGATATTTTTGTTAAGTATTTTGTATAACTCCTTTTCCTTATCAAAATTTTGCTTTAATAAACTGAAAAATATTTTATCAATTTTGGTTTTTACACCTAAATTAAATGGTGGATTAAACCAAAGGATGTTCTTACTTCTGTTTTTACAATTGCCTCTTTTAATATCGGAATATACCAAACTATCTGTATGTCCACTTTTAAGTAGTGCATTCTGATACACTTTTTATGATTGTCAAAGATAACTTTACTGGAAGAATTGTTAGATAATCTACAGGAGATACTTTTAGTAATACCCTGCACGATGTGGGCCGGGTGGTTGGATTTAGTATTTACATATAGCAGGTTTTGCTAGGGGGGGGGGGATGGACGTAAGTCTTAAAACCATAATTTTCACAAATATTGTTGTCTTTTAAATTGTTAAGACAAAAATAGACTTTCCATTGCATGTTAGCAATAAATTTTTCTATTTTCTGTAATAAGAATAATTCGTACATATGTTGGTCAGGGATGGGTATGTCCTTAAGAGATCATCCTAAATCTACTCGTTCCATGTTAATCAATTATAAAAGTGCTCAATAGGGCTACCGAGAGCTAAGATAAACACAAACTTATAAATATACTTGTTTCGAAAACCCTCTGCGTATATATGTGGAAGGAAAAATGGTTGTAAAAAAAGCTAAGCACATGAACATCAGCCAAAGTGATTCTGACCGAGCCAGTACGTAGCCCAAAGAAAAAACCCGAGATGAGTAATCAACTAACAAAGTGCTCAATACTTAAGCAGAGCAGAATAAGTAAAGTAAACCTAGTGAGTCAACAAACCTACGAAGGTTTCACCTAAGCAGATCTTCAGGGAATGTTGGCTGAAGAGGAAATTAACAACGATAAGATAAAGGGAACTCAGTAAGGTTATTGAGTTCTCAGTAAGGTTGAATTCCTTTTATCTTGTTGTTGTTAATTTCCTCTTCAGCCAACGTTCCCTGAAGATCCGCTTAGGTGAAACCTTGGTAGGTTTGTTGACTCACTAGGTTTAATTTACTATATATATATATATATATATATATATATATATATATATCCATGGTCGAGTGGTCAAGACGGTACCAGATCAAATGGTATGCTTCTCCTATGTAATAGGGATCACAGGTTCGAATCCTGCTGGGTAGCACACATTTTTGTAATAATTTATCATAAATAATCAGGCCGGTAGATATAAAAATATAAAAAATACTGTTTAATTAAAAACAGAATATCTACATAAATACGAGTATCAGTAAAAATAATGTTCAAAATAATTCATTACAAATTGTTGGTTGCTTATAACCAAGTTTCGTTAAAATTCGTTAATTTCCATAACATGTTTACATTTGTTGACATTACGATACATTTCAGAGCAGATATGCTTGTTTACGGTAAATCGAAAATTGTGTTATATAAGCATGATAAAAACCTTGTCTGATCAACAGGCTATCCATGGTCGAGTGGTCAAGACGGTACCAGATCAAATGGTATGCTTCCCCTATGTAATAGGGGTCGCAGGTTTGAATCCTGCTGGGTAGCATATATATATATATATATATATATATATATATATACACACACACACACACACATGATAAGGTAGATGAATTATCATCTAAATTGCACAAAAATGAAAATAACATCTCATTTTAACAGATATATTTCCCAAATTTTACACAAAAATATCTTGAAATACTTGAGTAACTTTTTCAATAAAATTGCTATTGGCTTCAACCCCAGTTTTCAGACAAATTTGAAATCTCCTGCAACTCTTCTGAATGATCTCCTTGTTTAAGTTGATAAATGCTGCCATAATCTTTGCCTTCAGTTAATATTTGGTGTTACAAGAAGTTTTGTTGGTCACTCACTCAAATGTGCTCGACACATAATAATCAAGGGGGTGGCAGTCTGGAGTGTTAGGGGGCCAGATGTAACGCTGTGATGTAGTCGTAGAAATTACCTGACAGCTATGACTGGGTTCTCTTGCTTGTGTGGCATGCTATAGAATCCTGTTGTTAGACATAAGATCTTCCAGCAGCCACCTTCTTGATTCAAGGTAGCACTACCTCTTCAAGCACTGTGGGAAGATGAATGGAGATATAATGTCACCATCCCTTGTGATCTTTCCAAACACCATGATGTTGACTGGATATATCATTCAACTCTTTCCAAATCCTCTACATTTTCATCAGATTGACACCAAAACATTCATATTGAAGCTTTCAGTGCAAATACCAATCAGTATAGCATGCCATTTCCAAATTTTTTGGTGGAATAAATTGTCATGGTGCTCTTTTTCTCACAGACAGTGCCCAACTGACCCTACTATAGTGTGCAGTCAACTAAATCAAAAACAATGCACATGCGGGGAAATAAAAATATATAAAATGGTGACAATTTATCCGTTGTACCCTGCAGGTATTTGTGCATGAGTATACATAAAAGTTCTTTTGAAGTGTGCCATCACACAAGGAATTATGGGTCATGAGTAGAGATAGTGGTTATCCCTTGTTTATATTTACAGGCTCAAAGTAGCTTAACTTTGGTGGTCATATAGGAACTGGTGTTTTCACTGTGATGTGCCCGTGAACTCAAACTGATCATAAAACAGGACACCCTTGAGATAATATATTATCCCATTCTGTATACGTATTCCAATCATATAATCAATAGTACATATACTAATGTGACCTAGAGTACTATTGATTCTTGCTACTTTATGTAGTCCTTTTATTTCGTCCACTTCTAATGTGTAAAACATACTGATATATTATTACAAATATTTAACAATTGAGTTTTATCCACTTTGCAGCAAAAAAAGAAATCATGAACAGAATTGGCTTAAAAAGTTATGTTTTAAAATGCAAACAAATTATGGAATCCTTATTTAAAAACCATATCTGAATTATTACTTTTACATTTGTTCTACAAATTAAATATTAGATATTATTTAAAAACTAGTTTTGTACCTGTCACTTAGATGATTAAATTTCAGGTCTAAATTGCTTGTTCATTTAAAATACTGCATTTATTAGAAAATATATTCAGAAAGAGTCATAGAAATAACTTCAAAGGATCTCAAATTTCAGCTTAAACTTTTTTTCTATTAATCAGGGATTGTTGTCAGACAGAAAGGAAGGGAAGTTAGCTCTCTTAACACACATGTTCATTTCTACTTCATACAAATTGTATCTTTTTTTCTTCATGCGCTCTATCCCTTCCAGACATCGTCAATTATGGATTTCCATTTGCTCCTCTTCCTTGTCACTCTTAATATTTTTCCTCTTACTATCTCTCCCAAATCTCGCTCCACAATCCATTTGCTCAAGCCTATCAAATATGTCTCTCACTGTTT